>APFE031706972.1:0-39614 GCA_000404065.3 Pinus taeda | reverse complement strand
TATATATATATATAAATTCATGGTGATCGATTGACTTAAAATGGCTTTGAATCAAATCTGTAAACAGATCGCAAGCTTGCTGTTTTCATTAAATGGCCGTTAAGGCCTGTCAATCTCATCAATACCAGTCAATTCGATTAATGGCCGAATGATTTATTTGAAGCGTGCCTTGGGCGATTTGGTAGTTGAGCGCGGATGAGCAGCTTTTCAAAAGATAGTGCCTTAATTACGAATAATCGTATTAAACTGCCTTTATGGTTTTCTTTGAAAACTGCGCTTTTGCCTTTATCGCAATCGGGCGTTGGGGAAAATCATAAGTCATTGTTTTGGTTTCATTCGGAATCCCCGACCACCGATAGCGATATTGCATCGCATCGGGAGTAGCGAGTGGGGTGGTTAAGAAGGCGTGCATAGTCAATTACCGATCGCCGATAGCGATATCGCATCGCATCGGGGCAAGAGGGAGCTATATGGCGTTTAATTCATCACCACCGATATCCGATAGTGATATCGCATCGCATCGGAGATTGAGGGATTTAATTATTCCAATTATATTATTGCCGATATCTGATAGCGATATCGCATCAGAGCAAACGAATATGTCCTCAAGTTGTGTTCCCTTTGTCATTGCGATATGCGATCTTGCGATCGCTTTATCGCAATGACAAAAGATTAATCGTTTTATGTTAAGGCTTTTGATTGATTTATGGAAAAGGCTTTTTGGTAATGTTTTATTTTATTTCTTCGGGCCTTTTAGAATAGAACTAAATTGATACCAAAGAAAACAAAATTTAAAAAGGGACCCATTTCATATTATGGTTTTGAGATAATATTGATATGAAATGGGGGGGTTGTTGTAGGGCACAACAGAATCCTGGAACAAAACTCTATGTATTATTGTAAATTGATCCCTTTCAGTATAATGCATAGCTTACATCAATGTATAACCTTTCTTCATACAAGTTCCAACCCTTATTACATATTCAAATATTGTTTAAATAATGCTTGACATAAAAATTTTGCAAAATAATAGTTATGACTTAATTATAGAAATAGAAATGAATTAAACATCTCTCAAATTCATGAATGTAAAGATGATCTAAGAGACTTTATATGTCCTAGAATACTTATAAGAAGTATGTTTTTTTTTTCAGGCAACAAAAGACTGGTGAATTTCTTCCTTGAAAGTAGAACAGGTCCCTTTGTGAATTAAGCATTTCTCCTTATCAAAATAGGTCCCTCTAAAACTGCTTCTTCTTTCTCATTTGTTTCCACTAAAAAATTTGAGCCTTAATAATAGGAAATTAGTTTTTTGATGTTGATCATCTTTCTAAAAAAATCGCGCACTAGTTTCCATGGTGTTAAAATCCTTCTGATGCCTTATCAGGTCACCTATCAAAACAGTCAAAACCATAAAACATGGTGGAGTATAAAATCATGACTATGGAAAGGATTTTAAGTCATAAAACTAGCGAGCAGTAACCATAGGCTTATGTCGTAGGTGCTTATCTCACAATTTTCCCTGATGCTTCCTTTTAAAATTTCAAGGATTTTCTGCCCTCGAGGATCCTTAGCTCATAGTGTTAAGTTATCATTCCATGTGTCCAAGGGGTTGTGACTATAAGATCATTTTTTCGGGGCTAAGACCTTTAGCTAAGGATAGGGGGTCGATTCTTTGAAACATTATTCCATTATAATGGTTCCCATGTGTAATACATGGGACCACAACATATATGTGCCTGGGCCCTTTTTTTGTGTGCCACTTTATATTATGTAGGGTGTGAAACTTTACAATGTGCCTAACCCTCAAGGCTTGGGTGGAATTCAAGGTGAAAGCCTTTTGATATATTAAACCCTTTAGCTTGAAAGGGGGTTGATTCTTTATAATACTGTTCTCCATGGGACCATAGTATACAGCCTTGAGTCCTTGTGATGATAGCTCTCAACTCTTTGAATCATTTATAACCATGGGCTAGCCCCCACATTGAAGCTCCCGCCCCTGTGATTTTTATTTGATGTTTCAACTTGGTACGCAACTTTCTCCCTCCGATCGTCGAATGTCGATCACCCTTTCTGCGTGGCGCCCAGTCCTGTGCTATTCACATGATCACGTTCTAGTCCTCTTATCGGAGCCCCCTTTCTAAACATTTTCAGTTAAGAGGTTTCACTTTTGACACATAACACACATCTGCCGAACGCTAATCGATTATGTCATCAATTCCACATTACCACCACATGTCATCCTGTGAGTGGTGATACATGTCACCCTCTTTCGGCCTCCTCTGACCCTTGAAAATATCGAATCTGCTTGCCACATGTCCACCGTATGACCACATCAAGATGAAATCAGTCGTAGCATATCATATCAGAACCAATGTGCATGTGACACACATCCCTTTGAGAGGAGAGAAGAAAGGCCCAACCTTCCCTATTTTCAGAGCAATTCCTTCGTAAATTTGTTTTGGCCTTCCCCAACATTTTAACACTCAAGGATTTTTCCCCGCAATCCCGATGATTTCAAAATGTGATCGCCCTGCCATGCCTTGTAAAGAAATGATTACCGACCCCACTGACTGTCGACTGACCATAAACCTCTAAACCACGGGATGTTGGATATTGGGACTTCTGATTGTCGATTTCCATGCATCTCCGAACTATGAGATTCAGGTTATTGGGACTTATGATCGCTGATTTCCATGCACCTCAGAACTATGGGATGAGGGATATTGGGACTTTTGATCGTTGATTTCCATGCACCTCTGAATTGTGGGATGCAAGATTTTTGACACTTAGGCATTTTCACTTGTTTTATGCTTTTGAAGAGTAAACTTCAATTTGTTCTAACTTTTGCTCCAGAAGTCAGTTTAAAGAGCAGAATATACTGTTAGAAAGATTCTTATGAGCACTTCATCATGGAAACACCTGCAAGATGATTTTACAAAATATTGACAAGCAAAAATCCTTCCCAACCATAGAATGATTTTGACCACATGACTTGAAGGACTGAATGGTTTCTTAGATAAGTAACTCTTTAGGCTATGACACCCAGTGACTTATAGGCTAAGTTTCACAAGAATATTCCCAAAATAAATAACTGGACACAGATTATAATTACCTATATTTATTTATAGAACCCTAACATTGGCTCTAATGGGGGTGACATCCTCCCTATGAGGTGTTAAGAAAAAAATCAGGCTAGTAGCCTAACCAATGGGAAAATTATTTCATTATCAAGACTAAAACTAACTCTAAAAATAGAAAAATAAATCATAGTTATAGTAGCCACTCATTAGAAGCTTATAGCCTTCATTGTGGGCTTCAATTCCTTATGACAACCACGCCCAATTGCAATATCCGAAACAATAAAATGATATATACAGTGATGGTGTTTGTAACCAACTAACCTTAAATGAAATAGCATTTGAGTAACCTGCCATTAATAGGTCCTCCTGGTAGCATTTCTCTAGTCAGATCTTTTAGAAAAAATGCATGAGTTCCACAAACAACAACAATCCTATAAGGGCCTTTCCACAAAATGTTATACTTCCCATGCTTCCCTTTCTCTTCATTCCTGGCATCCAACATTCCACTTCAAAACAATGTCATCCAAATAAAAATCATCTGCCTTTACCCTTCTATCATGAATTCTCTTGATTTTATCTTGGATCACCTTTGCATTGTTGTAAAGTTCTTCCCCTATCTTTTGCAAATGTATTAATTGATTGATCCTTCTTTGGGCATCATTTGGTTATGCTTTCTCTTCCTGCAATAATTTAAGTACTAGAATTCCTAGGGAAATAGGAAAATTGCATCTATTTCATAAACCAATTGGAAAGGTGACATTCCAATCAACTTTTTTGTACTTATCCTGTCAGCCCATAAATCATTTATTAATTTCTTATGCTAGGATTTCTTGTTTTCTTGCAGTAATTTCTTTATGATGTTTACCAATGATTTAATAGAAGACTCTGCTAGCCCATTTCCATGAGGATAATAGGCAGTAGAATGTCCTAATACTATACTTGTTACAAAAATCAATCAATATTTTTTATTTAAAGGCAACAAAATTATCTGTAATAATTTTATGGGGACAACCAAACCTGGAGAGAATATGACCTACAAGGAATTGTATGATTACAAAATTTGTAGCTTGTCTGGTTGGAATCGCTTCAATCTATTTGTTGAAATAGTATTTTGCTGTCAGGTTTAACTTGTGTTGAGTTGATGAAATTGGATGAATTTATCCAATGAAATCTAAACCCAAATGTTGGAAAGGCACCTCCACTAAGATATATTTCAAAGGTAGAGGTACGAGTTTTCTCTTGCCTTCAAAAATCTAACATTGATGAGAAGTTGAAACCTTTTTATGAATATATACAAACAAGATAGGCCAGTAAAAACTAGCTCTTAGGATTTTATTTACTGTGGATTTCCAATAAATATGACCTCCACAATCACACCTTTATGAAATTCTTCCATGATTTTATCTGCTTCATTCTTCAATACCTCAAGCATCCTTCTAATACAATGCTTGATCTAAAATGTAGAACTTAACAACCTTTCAGTTTAGAAATCTTGCGTTGGTTTTTGTCAAACCAGGGGGAGCTTGTAAATTTTGTAAAACATACATAATGTTTTCATACCAGGGAGAAGTAAGAAAATCCTCTGATACCTATGGAGTCACCATATCTTCTTGTTCATCAAGAGCATCTACAAATTTTATATCTAATGCATGAAAATTTGACTCAGCCATTAGTTTTGCTACTCCTTGAACTTTGATGAGCTTTGTAGGCTTTATCTCAATGTCATATTCTAAAATAAATACTATCCATTTTCCTCTTTTCCCATCCAAGTCAGCGTAAGTGAGGATATATTTTACCACTACACTTGGAACAAAAGAAATTATGTGAGAATGTAGAATATGCACTCTAGAGTCTTTCAAATCCTTTTCTAAAGCAAAATATTTCTTTTCCATGATATTATACTTCAAGGAGGAATCTATTAAAGATCTGTTGAATATTTCTATAGGTCTTTCATGTCCCTCCTTGTTTTTTTGTAACAATACTGTTGCAATAGTGTGTTCTAATGCAAAGGAGAAAATCATGAAAGCTTTAGTAAAATCAGGCTAATCAAAATAGGAGCACATGTCAAAGTTGCTTTCACCCCACTGAAAGATTTTTTAGCCTCACTATTCCATCTTATCTCAGTGTCCTTTTTCATCATGTTTGTGATTTCCCTTAAGATTTCAGCTAGTTTTGGGTTGAGTCTTCTTAGAAAATTTATCCTGCCAATAAAAGACTGAACTTCTTTTTTGTTCCTAGGGGGATCAATATTCATTATTGCTTCAACTCAGTTGGGGTATAATCTGATACCATCCTTTCAAATAATATGACCAAGTAGCTTACCTTCCTCCAATCCAAACAAACACTTTTTGGGGTTCAGGGAAATACCGAACTTCCGGCACTTCTCAAAAACTATCTTCAAGTGAAGCAAGTTATCTTCATCTAACTTAGAGAATACAGTGATATCATCTAGATAAATTTCAACAAACCTATCCTTCTCATCTGTGAAAGAAATATCCATTGCTTTGTGGAAAGTGGCTCCTACGTTCATAAGGCCATAGGGCATCTTCACATACATAAATGTTCCCCATGGTGTTGTGAAATATGTTTTATGTTGGTCATCTGGATGTACTAGAATTTGATTATATCCTGAAAAGCCATGAAGTAAAGAAATTATGTTGGACCCAACTACCCTTTGTAAAACATGATCCATCTTTGGTAAAGGGTTAGTGTATTTGAGAGAAACTTTGTTTAGATTCCTGAAATCCACACAAAATTGGGTTTCCCCTATATTTTTCCTTACTTGCACCAAATTTGATAACCACTTCGAAAACCTAAAAGGTACAATGATTTTGGCATCAACAAACTTTTTGACCTCCTTCTCTATCAAGGGAAACAAATTTGGATTCACCCTTATTAATTTCTTCTTAAAAGGATTTTGATTCTCTTTGATAGGAATGGTATGTTGCATAATGTTGGTATCATATGCCTTTAGATCTTCATATCCCCAAGCAAACACATCAAAATATTCTTTCAACAAATCAAGATACTTCTTTTTTTCTTTAGGAAGTAAAGACTTCGAAAAATTTATAATCTTTGGGTTACTCTCAGTACCTATACTACAGTCTTCCACTTATGCTCCTACAGGTTCTATCTTTGGATTTTTAGCCACATCATTAAAATCAAACAACTCTTCTAATGACACCAAACCCCTTGGCAACACATTGTCTTTTAATTGTAGGAACTCAAGCTCTTATGGATTTTCATTAGTCTTGTTCAATACTATTTCATTCATATCATTATCTACATCGTTATCTGTATCAATATTTACATCCTCAAATTCTTCTTTTAACTCTAAAAAAAATTCTAACTGCTTATCACTACTGAAAACCTGCCAATATCTAACATTTTCTGGGACAACTAGCCTATGCTTCACTTCAACCTCAAATTTTCTATCGGGATGAAAAGGAATCTTACAAGTACTAGATGATGTAGCCAATGCATAAACTAAGATATTTTGGCCCCTAGGAATCAAAGATAACTGATACTCTGGGAAACACTACAGAAAATCTCATACAACATTTCTCTAGGTGCTTAGTCTACAATGTTTAGTCATGTACCCAACTCTGATTTGATTAATGATGAGTTCCAAATCACCATGTACAAAAATCCTTTTAGCTCCTGACCTCTTCAAAAGCTGCAGTCCTAAAATCGCTGCTTCATACTCAACTATATTATTTGTGCATTGCAAATTGAGCTTGTAAGAATATCCCTTTTCTCTACCTGTTTGTGAGTTTGAAATGCAAATTCTTGCCCCTGCTCCTTCCTTGCTCACTACCCATCAAAATCCATATTCCATAGGGCTTCACCCTCTTCATCTTCCTTCCCATCATCTAATTTCATCTCCTCTGTTTTGGTCAATTCAATTTTCAAGTCTTACACTTCCTCTTCTGCACATACTTCATTATATAGAATGAAGGAATACATATCTAAATGCACAGAATACAGGGGGTAGTTATTTTGTTTGTCTTGGCTACTTACCATATATTTCATTAATTTTTCCCTGTACAACCTTCTCTGTTGACAAAATAGGAATAATAGCATATGTCATGTCCAACTGCAAAGTACCCTATAATTTTTCTCCCCATGATCTCGATAACAACATTCCATATTTGGGAGGTATGTCTACCACTACAATGTCCATTACCACATTCTTTGCTAGGATTTGGGCTAGAGTTACACATAAATCCTTGATGAGACCTACGGATCTTACTTTGCTAGAATTAAAATAACATAAATCTTTGTAGGGTCTTGTTATATCTAATCCTAACTTTTCCAGGATGAATCTAGGCATAAGATTGCGAGAAGCTCTCGAATCAAGCATGGCATTGTGTAGAATATAGTCATGGATATTCAAATTGACATAGAAGGGGGGGACATTTCCATCCTGAGAATTCCCTTCAACTTTAAGTCAAAACAATAATTTAGGTTGATCATCAAGTAAGTTGAAAATTTCTGTCCCTTCTCCTATTTTTAGTGCCTTCAGGACTTGAGTTCTATACACATTCTTTTTTATCAATTTTGTTAAAGGAATAGTAATTTTGACTTAGCTAGTTCATTTTCAATACTAAAAGAAGATGGAGATTTAGCTACCTCTTTAGCACTTACATCTTGTTTTTGAGGAGTCTCTTTTTAAGAATCATCCTTTGTCTGGCTAGTGAAAGGTGCATCACTTTGACTCTTCTTGGGAGGGTTTGATGCAGTCTTCTTTCTCCTCAAATTATACTATTTGTGTACCACTATGTTAACATTTTGGTATCCATTTTTATAAATCATTAGTTTCCGTAAGGATGACTTCTTCTTGTGATAAAAAAAAAATAGATTTTGTTCTTGCTTAGTTAAGAAAATATTATATGTTTCCCCTTCCCCAAAAAAATTTATGTGATTTTCCTCAAGGTCCTCAGTTATCTCAGCTTCTTCATCTACATAATTGTCTAGGAATGGAGGTCTAATTTGTTGTTGATCAGCTAGGCCTCTTTGCTCTCTCTATTTAATTTCGGGTGGATTTCTCCTAAAATTAGGATTTCTAATTTGAGGACCCCCTTGAGTTTCTATAGGTGGAGGCCTGTTAGTTAAAATTATCCTTTCCATCATTCTTTCCATGGTTTTAACTAAGATGTCTAACTTTGCATCTGATGAAGAAGAAGAATATTCTTATTTGAGCATGGCTCTTCTCTCATCCTTTAACCTTGCTCTCTTAGACAAGAAATTTTCTTCCACACTAACTACATTCCTTTTCATTTCCTCTAAGGTAGCAAGATTTCTCACCCTTAGTTGATAAGACATATTTGCATGAAAACCATATGGAAATTTGATCAAAGCTAGCCCCGATGGAGGTTGTATTGCTACTGGAATAGAATTGTAAACAATACTGAATCTAGTGCAATAATCTTGAACTTTTTTACCAGGAGCTCTCTTTATACTCTCATATTCGGCCAAGATTTCAATAAGATTCTTCTTTACTTCCCACCTTGTGAGAAAACTTGATTGAAATTGTGGGATATATGCAATACTAGATGTTGGCAATGCCCTGAACCATTTCTTAACTTCTCTTGTCAAACTTTGTGTAAAGAACCTAATTTTCACATCATCTTTGTCAAATTCTTGAAAATATGAATATCCATTCATCCTCTCTATGTGTTGTGATTAGACCAACATTATCAAATTGAGGTATACGGCTCTGGTAATCCTGTGGCATGGCATGGAGATGTCCTGGTAAAACAAGAGGGGCATAATGAGCTGCCATGACTGGTAAATGGGAAGAATATGAAACAACAGTTGATGTGGATGTTAGAGGTGGTGATGAAAATCAAACTATGACTTGATGAGTTGGTATAGAAGGAATATGGATGGTAGATGAAATAGGAATGTGGTGGAAGAAGAGACTACATAAGAGGTCAAAGGTGAAGTAGAAGATAAAACAATACAAGGATGATTCTCTAAATCTTCTTCAACAACTTTGTTTAGTTTAGTCACCAGTCCTTCAAGCTTTTCAAACTATTGTAGAAGGTCTCTATTAGATTTTGAAATAACAAGCTTTTGTACTAAGATGAAAGGTCTCAATTTAGACTGGTCAACAACTATTTCAGGGACAAAACTTTCTAATTTGGTTTCTGAAAAGGGTCTACTCAAAATGTAGGTCAAACTTAATATCTTCAGTTGTTATCAAGTTTTCTGGAAGGGAATTAACACTTGGTAGAGGACTATTGCTAGCTTGGCTTTCTGTGAAACTCTTCTTTTTAACCAGCTTCTCAGGGTTATCTATAGTTTTGGGTGGGTTAAGTTCTAGATGAGATCTAGTGTGAATTGTCTTAGGATCTATATCTTTGAAAAGGTGATAAACAACAAAAAATATATACAAATTTTAGGTGGAAATTCATCCTAAACTGTTTCTATTTCTCTGTCACCCACAAGAAATATTTTTCAAGCTTTGAAATTGATATTACCATGGAAATATTTTGTTTCTTAAGATCATTCCCTAGTATGGTCACCACAATGTTATCACTCTGTAGTTTCCCTAAGCTGAGGAGAGAAACCCAGAGGTAACCACGAAACCACTTTGGAAGTTGGGATCTATCCCTTCCAGCTTCAGAGAGGTATCTCTCTATTCGATTTAAATTTTTGTTCAATATATTAGGCTAGTTATGAAAGTTTGAGGTGGGATTTTAAAAATATTTGGTTGAAATTTGTAGGGAAAGTCCATTGGGCATGGAGTCATGAGTATTTGGGTGATCAAACACAAAAATGAAAAAACAACTGTAATAGGGCAGGATATGCAAGCTTTTGGATCTTATAGAGTGTTTCTGGAGTGAATAGGATGAATATGATTCATATTCAATTAAATATAGAGCATACAAAGATGAATTATATATCTAACGTTAGACAAAAAACATTGATATTTTTTACAAGCCAGAGAAGAGTACAATTAAGCAAATTCAACACTTAATCTTCTTGAAAGAATACAAATGTAAACATATGGAAAACTGAGAGAATAAACAATTTCATAAGAGAAAGTATGTCACCAATTGATTGACAAGGGAATCCTAGAACAGAGCTCTCTGTATTACTGTAAATTGATCCCTTTCAGTGCAATGCACATCTTACATCAATGTACAACCTTTCTTCATACAAGTTCCAACCCTTATTACATATTCAAAAATTGTTTAAATAATGCTTGACATAACAATTTTGCAAAATAATAGTTATGAATTAATTGCAGAAAAATAAATGAATTAAACATCTCTCAAATTCATGAATGTAAATATGATCTAAGAGATTTTGTATGTGCTAGAACAACTATAAGAAATATGCTTTTATTCAAGAAAAAAAAGACTGGTGAACTGATTCCTTGAAAGTAGGACAACTCCCTCTGCAAATTAAGAATTTTTGCTTATCAAAACACGTCCCTCTACATTTTCTTCTTCTTTCTCATTCGTTTCTACTAAAAACTTTGAGCCTCAACGATAGGAAATTTGTTTTTCAATACTGATCCTCTTTCTCAAAAAACCTCAAACTGGTTGCCATGGTATTAAAATCATTCTTATGCCTTATCAGGTCACCTATCAGAATAGTCAAAACCATAAAACATGGCGGAGTATAAAATCATGACTATGGAAAGGATTTTAAGTCGTAAAACTAGTGAGCAGTAACCATAGGCTTATGTCGTAGATGCTTATCATGTAATTTTCCCTTATGCTTCCTTTTAAAATTTCCAGGATTTTTCATCCTCCAGGATCCTTAGCTCATAGTGTTAAGTTATAATTCCACGTGTCCAAAGGGTTGTGACTATAAGTTCAATTTTCTGGAGATAAGCCCTTTAGCTAGGGATGGGGGGCCAATTCTCTGAAACATTGTTGCATTATAACGGTTCCCATGTGTAATACCTGGGATGACAACATATGTTTGCCTGGGCCCTTTTTAATAATGAAACTTTTAACCAAAGGTTTTCTTTGTGTGCCACTTTATATTATACAGTGTGTGAAACTCTACAATGCGCCTAGCCTTCGGGGCTTAGATGGAAACTTAGGGTGAAAGCCGTTCGATATATTAAACCCTTTGGCTTGAAAGGGGGCCTATTATTTATAATACTGCTTTGTGTGGGACCATAGTATACAGGCTTGAGTTCTTATGCCTATAGCTCCCGACTCTTTGAATTCTTTATAAACGTGGGATAGCCCCCACAAAAAAGCTCATCTCCCAACAATTTCTAATTGGTGGTTTCAACTTGGTATGCAATACACCTCCTCTGATCTCCGAATGCCGATCACCCTTTCTGCTTAGCGCCTGGTCCTATTCTCTTCACGTGACCGCAGCCCAACCCTCTTATCAAAGCCCCCTTTCCCGACACTTTAAAATCAGCGGTTTCAATTTTGATACACAATAGACATCTGTTGAATGTTGATTGCTGATCCATGATGTCATCAATGCCACATCACTGCCACATCATTGCCATGTGTCATCCTATGAGTGGTGACACGTGTCGCCCTTTTTCAGCCTCCTCTAACCCTTGAAAATATTGAATCTTCTTGCCACGTGTCCACTGTATGCCCACGTTAGCCACTACATGGCATATCAGAACCAATGAGTGTGCGACATGCATCCCTTTGTGAGGAGAGAGAAAAGGCCCAACCTGCCCTATTTTCGAAGAAATTCCTTCATAAATTTGTTTTGGCCTTCCCCGACATTTTCACATTGAAGGATTTTTCGTCACAATCCCGATGATTTCAAAATGTGATTGCCCTGCCATGCCTTGTAAAATGCTAATTGCTGACCCTGTCGACTGACCATATACCTCAGAATTGCAGGATTCAGGGTATTTGGACTTCTGATCACCGATTTCCATGTACCTCTGAACTACAATATGCTATTGGGAATTTCGATCACTGATTTTCATGCATCTCTAAACTGCGGGATGCATTATTTTCAACCCTTAGGCATTTTCACATGTTTTATGCTTTTGAATAGTAAACTTAAATTTGTTCTAACTTTTGCTCCAGAAGTCAGTTTAAAGAACTAAATATATCGTTAGAAATCTGCTTCTAAGCACTTCATCATGGAAACACCTGCTATATGATTTTACATAAGCTTGACAAGAAAAAATCCTTCCCAAACTTAGACTAATTTTGACTACAGGACTTGAAGGGCTAAATGGTTTCTTAGACAAGAAGGAGTGGCTATGACACCTAGTGACTCATATGCTAAGTTTCATAAGAAGATTTCCAAAATAAATAACTGGACACAGATTATAATTACCTATATTTATAGGACCCTAACAACCCTAGTCCTAAATTATACACCCAGAAAGCAAGCTCTCACATGGTCGTGACAACCAACCTCAAAGTTTTCCCTCACTGGCCTCGCATTGTACCCAACAGAAAACTGACCAAACTAATACCAAGAACAAAAATAAGTGAAATTGATCACCAAAACCTAGACACAAAGAGGATTTTGAACCATCGTTGCCAGAGCTTGTTCCTCTGCAACTACATCATCTAGGTCAGTCGACCACCCTTTGAGGCCACATAACACAAAGTAGCAGGAACCTTCCTCCCAATTGTAGCTCTATAACTGAGCCCAACATTCTCCCTACACCCCAAGGGCTCCAAATGTGGCCCCAGTCCTGAATTCTACACCAATCAAACCAATACCCATTACACAAATAAGTAATATTAACAGTCAATACCTAAACTCGAAGAGGATGTGGAACTCTCACGGTGAGAGTTGGTTCCTCTGCACCTACATCGTGCCATAATTCATCCCCGTGCTTTCCAAGCTCACAAGGGCCAGGGTCCCAGACTATTTGAAGAAACAAACCACCCTTATCATGATAATCAACTGAAAATGATGCAGACAAGAATATAGGGTATGATTGAATCATGAAGCCAACCTACAAACCATAAACCAAATTACATATCAATAGAACTTTGCCCATACCAAAAGTTCGTCTGCTACCAAATGCAAGAATCCAAGTGAACAAAATAGCCCTTACTCCTTCGTGAAGTTTCGCAAGCCCTGCATCCTGAGTAGCTTCCTTGAGATGCCTCATTTTTTCCAAGTGTGTGGGGGTTAAATGTGTCGTGGTTGTCTTCGCTATCCTCGCTTATCTCCCTCATAGGGAGAAATATTTTGTAATATTAATATGCTAGTTTTTCATTTATAAGTTTACTAAATATCTGTTTTTTTTTCTAAGTAGTATTGATCTATTGATATGGTACAAAAAGTTACAGAGAGGTTTGACCTCAGAGTTAAACATTTGTCATCATCAAAAAATGAAACTGTTTGTTTTGGACTACCCCAACAGAGGGGAAACCACTCCAAGGCCTTAAAGACCGCCCTTGTTATGGGGGAAACCAGCCATTGAACCATAAAAACTATAGTCAAAGTAGACCTTGGTTTTCCAAAAAAACAAAAGGAGAATGCAATTCTAGAACCAAAAGACAGGGACATAACCAAGAAACAGTGTGACATGTCCACCTAGCGGAGATTCAACCAGAGGATCCAAGACACATGTCGTAGAAGCAACACATCCAGACCAGAAAACCATGAAAACAATGAGACATATCCACCTGGAAGCTGGACACCTTTTCATGAGACCACAAAACCACAAAACAGTGAGATATATCCACATGGAAGCCGGATACCTTTGCATGAGGTCATGTGTTTGGCTGGTGGTTCCTCCAGAGCTGGCTCCTCCTCAATCCGAAAGGAAAATTGATAGCAGTCGTCATCCTCTTTAGACGCACGTCGACCCTGAGTAGGTGGAGCTTCCTTAGTGCCTTCTGCATCCATCTATCGCTCACAAGTGTCATTCTGCCTGCTGCCTGATGCTTTCGTGCTGTTATGCTTGTCCTCCTCACCTGAAGTGTCACCAGCTTGGCCTTACCATGCAAAGCCTTTCTACTTTCACCTTGCTATTTGTTGCTCGGGATGGTAATCCCATGACTACCAGGCACTTCCCTGCTCTGCTTGTTCCCGCGACTTGACAGAGGAGCTTGCGTCGCAGACTCTTCCTTGAAGGAAATTGTGATGGTTGTAGTGATTGTAGGCCTATTTAAGGAAATATGGAAGCGAAATTGAGTGCTGTGAGGGGCAGGAAAAGGAGGAAGTGGGAAATCTGTAGAGTGGACAACATTGTCCCTCCTACCTCTACCACTTCTGGTATTCGGGCAACGATGAGTGGGGTGAATGAGCAGGTTGGGCATTTCAGTGGTTGAGTCCGGGGAATAAGAGGCGGAGATGGTCGAAGCTTGTGAGTGGATAAAACCTCCACGAGTTCCTCCACGTCTACTGCGCATGTGGTGCCTGAGGCGAGCCATGGAAAATCAGAGGAATTGGATGAAAGGCGACGCTGAGCGTGAGTAGGGGTGGTTGGTCCATGATCGAGAAGACAATGACTGGAGTGCAAAAAATGGAAACCATTACCAAAATCCTGACAAGGAAGAATCAGGCAGCGACTGCCTGTTGTAGTTCTGATACACGGTTCAGCCGCTTGCAGAGAACACACACCACGAAGAAGAGGAGGATTAACAAAACGATCTACAGGGGCCATGGTGTTGATGGAGGTGAGCTCGTCACAGATTTTGGTGTCATTAATTATCGCTTGCAAGGTGTTTTTAATCCGCCCAAGGTAGGCTCTCAGGACAATGCAATTAGCCATATGGCTTCCCATCCCACCGGCAGTCCGTCTTGTCATTTTAATTGCCATTGTTGACACCCGCATCTGGGTTCTAAATATCTGTTAATATAAAGCTTAATTTACATTAATAATAGATATGTTATTATAATTTATATTTTAAAAAATATATAATCATAATATAATACACTACTTCCTATTTTATATAATATATATATATATAATAGATATAATTTTTTCAATTAAAAAAATTATATAATTACAAGCAATTCCTATATATATATATATATATTTCAAGAAATATAATTGCAATACAATGCCTCCTTTGAAACATACATTGATTTCAAATATGTTATATATACTTGAATGCCATGACATGTTTACATATTTAGAAAATTGTTTTTAGGATCCAAGTCATATGAATGAATTAGTTGCCAAGGCATTTTGAACCAACCAATTTGGTTCATCACAAGGTTTGGTTGGAAAAATGTTTCCTTCAAGCCATATTCTATTTATCTAAAAAGTTATACTTTCTTTTCCTATGTAAAATTATGTAAGTGTAAATAAATATAAACATTATTTTAAAAAATGTGGTTTATATATATATATAAGTTAGAAACAAGTGATTATTATAATTCTTTATATAAATTTTATTTTATAATTTATATTTAATGTTTAAATTTTATATGGTTCGGAAATTATATTTATTTTGTAAAAAATAGATTGGGGGATATTTTATTGCAAAAATAAGTAAAGTATAATAATTAAATGATCATAATTAATAGTGTTATCCCTAAACATAAAATTAATAAATTATCAAAACTATTTAATACAATATAAAAATATTATTGAAAGATATGATAAAAAGTAAAACAAAATATGAAAGACAAAAAATTGAAATTGAATTAAATATAAATATAAATATAAAGTAGAAATTCATAATATTAATACTAGATTATTTTTTCCAATGTTGCCTTCACCATGACATTTGGGCTTGGATTTCACTTTACTTTCTTCATCAAAATCCACTTCATCTTTTGAACCAATGATCCTAGAAAGGTATTGGCTTCTCAAAAGGTCTTGACTTCTACCCACTATTTCGTTGCTCCTTCCAAGGTCTTGGTTGGACATATCATGATAGAAAATATATTTTTCGGGCTCATCAATGTTTATAGAAATGTTATCAGTCTTTCTGTTAATTCTTCCTTCACTATGATATATTTACTTTGGATTTCATTTTACTTTCAACATCAAAAGCCAATTCAGCGTTTGACCCAGGAACCCTAGCAACATCTTGGTTTTTCAAATGGTCTTTACTTCTACCCACTATCTCTTGGTTCCTTCTAAGGTCTTGGTTGATCATATCATGATACATAGGCATATCATTGCTCTTGAGTCTTGCAAGCCCCAACTCTGCAATACGAGCATTGTAATTTCTATCCAAAAATACATTATTGGGATTTATATCTTTGTGGATAATGGGTTAATCACATTCAAGGTGCAGAAAGGCTAGAGCCTGAGCAACATCAAGGATAATGTTGAATCTCTTTTCCCAATCCAACTTACAAGGAAAAGATATATCATCCTCATCAAACAAGTCTCGCTGCAAGCTCCCATTCTGTATATGCTAATAAATGAGAAGCCTCACCTCATGTTACCTTCTGCACAGTAACCCAAATGGCTAACAATGAAAGGACAACATAACCCACCAATAAATAGCGAGCTCATTTTGAAACACTTGATCACCTTGCAAGGATGAGACATTGAGTCTCTTGATCACCTGGAACAGTTTCCTTTCCTGAAATAAGCCATGGAAATGTAAGTGATATTTCTTTAAGTTCTTAACAAAAAGATCACAGTATCATAGGTTGTTAGAATTCATCCAGTGATATGAACTTCAATGGAGCACATTTTATGTGTTGCATGTTGAATTAGGTAATTTTTCACCACTTTGGCATACTCCCTTCCAACATGAAGGGATAGGAAACATCAGATGGTCGTTGAAGCTTGGGGATTCACTCCATAGACCTATTCATTAATATGTAAATGTTGAGACTCCTTAATAGGACTCTTCCATTAATTACTTCTACTTTTGATCACTACTATGTCAGTCCAAACAATGGTCAGTTCATAAACTACGATATCTGGAAAACCATATAAACATTAATTCAAATGCATATTTCTAGCTACATTGTTATTCTAATTCCATGGAATATGTTCCCTACTATTTCTCCACCTAAAACCAGAATATCCGATAACGGGCCCAATTTGTTGTTATGATGTCTCATAGAGAACCAATCTAGGTGGTATATTAATTTAATTAATTCAGTATTATTTATATTTTAATTGATTCGAGTTTGGGGAAGGAGAACAAGAGTAATTTAGTCTCATTTAATATTACCCGAACCCAACTTGGAGGTTAAATGACCCGAATCCTACTTGTTTTAACCTCTGACCTCCATTAATTTTATCTCACAAATGGCCATCTTTTTATATATTAATTTAATCCTCTTGTGGGGCCTATGCCATCTCACCTCCACCATTGGACTCATGAAGTTTATGTCACAAATGGCCATTTCTTTATATATTAATTTAATCCTCTTATGGGGCCTGCACCATCTCACCTCCACCATTGGACTCATGAAGTTTTCCTTAGGTCTTGACTTTTATTCTCCCGACCTCCATTAATTTAATTAATCTCACAAATGGTGATGTGACTTTAATTCTCCTGACCTCCATTATTTTTTCTCACAAATGACCATCATTTTATATATTAATTTAATCGTCTTCTGGGGCATACCCCATCTCACCTCCCCCATTGGACTCATGAAGTTTTCCTTAGGTCTTTATCTCACAAATATCCATCTTTTTATATATTAATTTAATCCTCTTTTGGGGTCTACGCCATATCACCTCCACCATTAGACTTTAATTTAATCCTCTTGTGGGGCCTATGCCATCTCACCTCCACCATTGGACTCATGAAGTTTATGTCACAAATGGCCATTTTTTATATATTAATTTAATCCTCTTATGGGGCCTGCACCATCTCACCTCCACCATTGGACTCATGAAGTTTTCCTTAGGTCTTAACTTTTATTCTCCTGACCTCCATTAATTTAATTAATCTCACGAATGGTGATGTGACTTTAATTCTCCTTACCTCCATTATTTTTTCTCACAAATGACCATCATTTTATATATTAATTTAATCCTCTTGTGGGGCATACCCCATCTCACCTCCGCCATTGGACTCATGAAGTTTTCCTTAGGTCTTTATCTCACAAATATCCATCTTTTTATATATTAATTTAATCCTCTTGTGGGGCCTACGCCATCTCACCTCCCCCATTGGACTCATGAATTTTATCTCACAAATGACCATCTTTTTATATATTAATTTAATCCTGTTTTGGGGTCTACACCATATCACCTCCACCATTGGACTCATGAAGTTTGCCTTAGGTCTTGAATTTTATTCTCCTGACCTCCATTAATTTAATTAATCTTACGAATGGTCACGTGACTTTAATTCTCCTGACATCCATTAAGTTAATCTCATGAATGGCCATCTTTTTATATATTAATGTAATCCTCTTGTTTTAATTAATCTTATGAATGGTCATGTGACTTTAATTCTCGTGACATCCATTAAGTTAATCTCATGAATGGCCATCTTTTTATATATTAATGTAATCCTCTTGTGGGGCCATGCTATCTCACCTCCAATATCTTTTTATATATTAATTTAATCTCATGAATGGATATATTTTTATATATTAATTTAATCTCATGAATGGCCATCTTTTTATATATTAATTTAGTCCTCTTGTGGGCCACACTATCTCACCTCCACCATTGGGCTCATGAAGTTTGGCTTAAGTCTTGACTTTAATTTCTTTCAAAAAACTTATTCACAACTTTATCCATATCACATTTCTCACATATTACCCACACCGTTCTCCATACCTACCATGTCACACAAATAATTAATTGTGAATCCATTAGAGAATATAAACACCAACATTCAAATTCATCCCATGCATGTGGGATATTCTTTTTTTAACTTAAAAATTTGACAATTTACACAAAACGTTCTACAAATTTGCCTGCACATTACAATAAGACTCCAACTTTCAGAGCAAATATCTAAGCTACAGGGCATGCAATCAGGCCCAGGATACCTCCTTGGAAAGAGTAATTGGAGGAAAAAAAATCTTGAATCATTTATTTCAACAAATATGCATTCTAAACTGCCCAAAACTTTAGTAGCAAAAATGTTGTGTTTTTTTAATTAAATTAATAAGTTTGGGTTATTTCTTATGAATAAAATTGGATGCTGAAACTTTCTAGTGCTCTGATCTCATCAATTCATTATCCATATATCAGAATTGCAACAACACAACATGATTTGGCTTAGATTTGGGGATTTGTTGCTAATTTACAAGAATCGAGTTTTCTTTTAATGATTAATTTTGATTGTTTTGGATTGAGATTTTTTCTTTAAGTTTTCATATATTTTTAATAATAGATTTTGTAAATCTTTTATGTAGAATTTGTAGAAGATTGTTATCACTTGGAGCTCAAGGATTTATGGATTGGAATTGTACATGGGAAAGGGGATTATTCAAATCTCAAGAAATCAAAAAAGAAATTTTCCTGAAGTTGTCAAGAAACAAACTTTTATTTTATTTTTAAATTGAACTCTCTGATTATAAATAGAGGGGTTGTGGAAGAGAATGAGGAGGCTAAAACAAAGAAGAAAGAATTAATATTATTGTGGGACTTTTTTTTCTCAAATCACAATCCCAAGAGAGTTGGAAAGTGTTGCACTTTGAGATTCTGTTTAATAATCAGTATTTTACAGACAATTTTTTAGGACCAATCAAGTAATTACATTTGTTGATGATATGATATGAGTACTGTAAGATATTTTAATTATTTAAAATATGTTGATGGTATTTTCCTTTATTGTTTTTCTTTATATTGATACCGGCTAAATGTTGCAATGTGCTTCTCTCCTTTCTTTTCAAATGGTCACGTGGTCAAGTATATGCAGTGTTGAGTTATCTTATTAACACAAATTTGTTATTTGTTTAATATGAGTGAATCAACATTACTTATTTGTTGTATATGCAGTTATTTGTTATTTGTTTAATATGATTGAATTTGTTATTTGTTTAATATTTTATTATTCTTTCTATAGTTACGAAGATAGATTTATTTTCTTTCATTTAGATTAATTTCATTATATGCAGATAAACATTAAAAAAACATAAAAAAAATATAATCAAATTTCCACACGCTCTTTAAAGCAAAGCCCATAAATCCATTGAAGTGGCTGACAAGACCCATCTTCCAATTAGGGTTTTCACTAATTGAAACATTTGTAGTATTTTCTTTAAGTGCTGCATTTGAGTGGTTTTCCCATATCCCTTTGTTAACATTATTCATGTATATCCATTCATACACAAAAAAATTGTATAGTTGTCTACATTTACTTGTAAGTATCTGGGACGATTAGATTATATTAGTTTTCTTTTAATTGGTTTTTATGTACATATTTGTGAAGTTAGATTAATATAGGTAGCGAGCCTTTTCTCTGAAGAGTATATAGCCACATCAAATGAGAAGGGATCTAATTGGGACCTCGATTTGGCCAATACTCACTCATTGCAGGAGGAATTTTTCTACCTGCCAACATGGTCTAATTCCAAAGGTGTTTCAAGCATGGTAGTCATGCTTTGAGAAGTAATGTTTACATTGGTAGTAGATAAACAAGATGAGATTCCATAAAGCCAAGTAGAAACTTGAGAAGAAGGAGTGTCTCCCAAAAACATTCCAGTGAGTGATTGATACCCAACGGGAATTGAAGGTGCACCATATAGGAATGACTCTAGAGATCCTGTAAACATAGAAGTGACAATGGGTTGGAAAAGTGGTGTACTCATATGGAAAGATGATGTTAAACTTACAGGAGGATTTCTAACATGATTTTCCTAGGTGTATAATCTAAATGAGTGCGTAAACGAGGAATACCTTGACCTAAAATTTTTAGAGGGGTGAAATACCAAGGCTCTCGTCGAAAAGGTTCAAATGGAATACATTGAACAATTAATAAATCACTAGTAGTAAGAGGATGATATTTATATTCTTACTCTTCTCCTTCAATAATACATTCAATGCTTAGAAGACTAAGAGGTAGAATAGTTGTAATAATAGTTCTTTGAGATGAAAGTGGTAAGGAGTAGGAGCTATAGCAACTGAAGGTGATTCAGGTTCAGAAATATCAGATTCAGGTTCCTCAATATTGGGTTCAGTAAATTCCATCTCTAAAGTTCCACTCCTCTCTAATTCACCCTGAATGATCTTAGGTTCTAAGGTTTTAGTAACTTCATATTCAGATTGAACTTTGTTTGACTCTATCCTTTGTGGTCAAGTTACTTTAGATTCTGTTGTCTCAAGTTCTGCAACACCAGATGTTTTAGGTTGGTCCAACGTTCTAGATTCTACTGATTTTAATTTCTATGCTTTGATTTTCTCCAATTGACCAGGTGTGTATTCAGGGGGTAAAACCCACATTTTACATGAATGTCTTGGTAATTATGCCAGGATGAATTTTATTAAAGGTTTGTTCCAAATTTTTATCAACCAGATAAATAACCAAATTCTAATAAAAGGGTAACTAGTTAGAAAAGGATTACCAAGACATCGTGAACTGTAGAATATTTTTTCCATTACGTGTAGGTAATATTCTCGAAGGTTGTGTTATGTGTATCATAGATTAAAAAGTGGTCAACTCAATTACCTATGGTTGTTATGCAACCTATAGGGGGTCTTCCGATATACCTGAGAGTACATGGAAGCTCAGTCTGTATTAGTGCTATCTAGTGTATCATATATGATATGAAGCATTATGATATAATTTTCATATGTTGAGTGCCATCTGATATACTTGAGGTTTCGTGGAGAACGATTCGATATACTTACATACATGGAATACCGACTACCTGCAGAATATAACACAAGTAATTCATGACAACTCCTATGTTTATAGACGTCGAAACATGTCTTCTAAACTAGAACCATCTAATGTTTTGTTGATTTAATGTTTGACTGATTTTGCAATGTCTCTTTTCATTAAAGTTGATTTAATAGACGCGGTGTAAGTGATATCAATTTTCAACTCCAATTTTATGCAACAAACATGCAAAAAGTAATCTTTTGATTCGATGGCATTTTATTTATGGTAAGGAGAAAGTTTGTTTCGATATTCAAACAAAATGTATGAATTCTACTTTCAATTTCCTTTCATCAAATATAAAATTTTCATTTTCAAATTTGATCCAATACAAAGATTTCACTTCGTGAATTTCAATTATTCAAACACAATAATTACAAAAGATCGTTTTGAGCACAAAACCCTAAACTTCAAAAATGCTAAGAGAAAACCAACAAACTCTTTCAAACAATGATTTCAAATCGATGTAATGAATACCAAATTACTGCATGCATAATTCCGAGTTGTTTCTTTAAAGAAAGGGAATAATCACTATTCACTTCAATTTCAAGAAAAGAAACAAACTCTTTGAATGAAAAATACCTAACTTAAAAAACACTAACTTTCACCAATTGCAATGATTCTTTACAATTAGGTAAGCAAAGTAATGAATCTAATTCTTTCAAAGAATAAACACAGACACAAGTTATCTCAACAATGAGCAACCTTTCTTTTGATACGTCAACAATTCACTAGATCAAACTTTCAACCCTAATTTGCAAAGATCAGTGATTTTTCAAGAAGGCAATTCAAAATATCTAATCAAACTGAAGTGGACTCTTTTAGAATGTAAACAGACCCAAGAAAACACATTAATAAAAAATTTCTGGACCCACAAAGAAAAACCTTGATTATTTCAAAATTTCTAAGACTATTGCAGGTGAGTAGTTAGCACCAATGCGGTGTTGTTCTATTGTTAAGGGAAAACTGCACAACTTGTGCTCAGTTGTTGAAAGCAAAGTGCACAAATTAAGGAAAAAAATGAATCCACAATTCCAAAAATTTAACTTTTCAAGCATCTAAATATAGCAGATAGAGGTAACAGAAGGCAGTCAAAGATCACAAACAAATCATTCCCTAGTATGGTCGCCAATTTGTTAGGCAAACAAAATCTTCTCTTGTGGAAAAGACAAGCTCTCCTTATATTCAATGATTGAATCTAATAACAAACAAACAAACTAGTAAATATTTCCCTAGGTTAATTCTTATTGAATTGTAAGCAAGAGTAATGGAGTATGAAACCCATACCTTTCAAACAAAATTCCTGATGAAGATCCTCACTATGGTTTGATGCAACTTCCCAATGCCCAAAATCCAGACCTGCAAACAAAATTGTTGGAACTATGGCTAATGTGTTGTCCTTGATGACAACCTACTTGATAAAGATGTCAACATGATGGTTATGTAGATGTTGCACGTAATATGAAAAAGGGAATATCATTTCAGAGACAAAGGAATGGTAAATATAAAGTGTGAGAAAGTATACGTCAATCCTAAGAATAAATACTGTGTACATATGCAGGTATGGTGAAGCAAATTCACGTACATATTCCACATCATGGTAATTGGAATACCAGGGGTCTTTACCATGGTATTGGCACATAGAATTTGGAGCAACAATGGTTATTTGATCCCGCCAAAGAATACAATTGGTATTACTAAGGTATTGGCTAAGGAAATATCTATATAAGGAAATGGAGATCAAAGTGTTAGGTTTGCATTTGATGGATTGATTATGAATGATTTGATATCAAATAGTTGTGCACCAAGGATAAAGGAGAAGGCACAGATCTGAATGATCTAAATTATGTTGTCATATGTGCCCATTTGATTTACTTGCTTAAAATGTCTAACAATGATAGATCTATGGTGATAATGATACTCTGACATGAATGTATGACAATAAGGTTTGCGGAGTGTGTGTTGTGATTACAGTAGAGGTATGATTCAATTATTACATATCTATATGCTTATTTACCTTTGAATGGTCTCATAAATACGCATATCTGCTTTTGGGTAGTCGTATATACATTCTCTGAAAATTCAGAATTTATACGCCGGTGTCAAGCATAAGAAGTGCGTACATAAGCAAATGTTCTTTGTAAAAAAGCACATACACATGCTAAGGTTTTTTATTATGGGTTGTTGATGATGTTTGATCAGTTATATTTTGTTTTTCTTATTGTCCATCGATGATGTCCTTCCCATAATAACGTGTGTTTGATAGTACTGGTTAGGTTGATTTGGTTATGGAATGGAATGTTGATTAGTGATGACGGTACAGTGTGGTGATATGTATTTGGTTCAGTAATCTTCCATGGATTCACTATGTGATCCAGTGATTGGTTCAGTGTGATAGTGATTCAAATTTAGATGTCATTTATTTGAGATCTGTATGTAGTTCTTCTTCGAGGGAAGCACGTACATACAGTGTATGTTTCATAAGAGTAGTGTATACATTCTGAGATATGTTTGATCATAATTTGCATTGACAACATTGTGTTTATGTGATGAAAAAAGTATGATATGATATATTGGCATGATCTGGTTTGATATAAGTGATTGTGGATTGATATAATCTAATATGAATTTGTTTGGCCTGGTTGCAATAGATGTTTGAGATTCAATGATTGGTTTGTTGATGGTATATTGTTTGAGTTGGTTCAATGATTGGACGATTTATTGGGTTCAAAATTGTTATTTGATATTGGGCTTAGTGTTGGAAGTGGGTCCAGTCTGAAAATATTATGAAATATGGCCTATAGGTTTCATGATTTGAGTCAGGTGGATCTAGTATGAAACATTATGAAATGTGGTCTACGAAGGTGCTAAGGGTTGGAGCCTTTAGTGAGGCTGTCGAAGCTTCCTTCCAGTAGTAGTTGGAGAATTTTTCTAGTGGGTAGGAGCTCCCTTCCGGTAGGAGATGGTAAATGAGATCAGGGGGTTGGAGCTCCTTTCTAGTGGGTGCTAGAGAGCAAGAGAAGGTTGTAGCCTTCTGTAGGTGGGTACCTGTGAAGTTGTATGACTCTACATCGGTACAAGATTGTAAGAGGTTTTCCTTTATAATAAAAGAAGAAGACAAAGATGTTGATAACGATGGTTTCTCCCACACTGGTTTTGCACCTAAAAATCTCGGTGTTCATGTGTGTTGATATGTTCCTTGTGTGTTGATGATCTATCTATTATTTACTGCTCATAGTTTCTTCTTGTTAAATGAATAATTACATAATTATGCACTAGTTAAAGATGAATAGTTGATGGAACATATGAAAATTTAGTTAGTTGGATATACGCAGTTTTACTTCACATAAGTTACTAATATAAAAGATGAAGTGACTATCATAGATGTCAGTAAATATTACGCTTTTGGAGAACCCTGCTTTCTATTGATCAAGAATGAAGAAGACAGTAACAAAGAACTATCATGTACGGGTTTTTGTTCTAAATGTGGTCCATTTCCTTGTCTATGTAATAATGCTGATAATGAATCAAATGAAATTTCTCTCATGGGTAAAAGTGAAAGTAAGAATTCTAAAGAGAAAACAGTTTGAAAAATGATGGGCCTATAAGCAGAAGAACAAGGAAAGTTACAAACAATGGACAATAAAGTTATGTTTATGCTAAGAATGATAACTATCAAGAATGGAAAGAAGAGATGAAGTCTAAGTTAATGAATCTACAATTTTATGTTTGGAATTTAATATGTAATGGTGGCACTAAAATACGTCCATCGGGTGATGAATTACAAAAGAATAATGTAGCATTAAATGAAATCTTTGGCAACATACCTGATTCAACATTACGAAATATTATGGACTATGAAACTGCAAAGGAAGTATGGGATAATCTTTAGGAAATCCTTGAAGGAAAAACAAAGAAATATTGTTCATTAGGAGAAACAACATGTATTCTTATTTCTAAAAAAAATAATGATGTAACAAAAGATAAGTATGTTTTGTCAAATGGAGTTATTGATTCAAAAGATGACAGGTTAGAGGAAGTTCTTAATGTTAGAAGAAAACTTGATTTTTCCTTGAAAAGGATTATTAATCTTAAGAATACGTTGTAGACATATGATAACAGGGATCGTGCTGCAGTAGAATCTAAACAATATTTTGAAGGACTTGAAGTTGAGATCATATCTCTAAGTGAAGAACTTGAAAATTCAAACAAGTGAAATGAAGAGCTACTTCAAGTATTTGAAGAACAAGAAAATGGGTTGAAGAGAGAGATTATTGAATCAAAGGAAAATTTGGAAGAAGGAATAAGGGTTGAAGAAGGAATGAGGAAGCAGTATCAGAAAAAGGAAGATCAATACCGGAGAATGGAGGTTGAGGTAAACATTCTAAAAGGTAGATTAGAAGAAAAGGACAAATACTTGAGATTTCAATATAATACTAAGATTTGGATAACAGTATTAGTAATCAAAATACTCCTATTAAATCTGGTTTGGTTTTCATGAAACTATACAAGGAGAATCTAGTTCACTTTCTTGTACAAGGATCTTGAAGGATAACAATAGGAAATCTGAAATTCTTGTCAGAGAGATAAGAAGTCAACCAGATCAACATCCAAGGATGATGGATTTTCAAAAGAAATAATTTTCTCCCAATAATAGAAACATTAATCGATTCTCTCATATGAACAATAATGTCGAATGTTTTATATGTCACAATTATGGACATGTTACAATCAATTGTAGAAGCATATTGTTTCGATCTCAAGAAAATAGCCACTTTACAAGAAGATTATCCGTACCCAGGTACTCAGGTTTCTTTAAGGGATATTATTTTTCTTGCAAGATATTTGGTAACAAAGTTATTGATTGCAATAGAAGGAATATGAAACAAAAATATTATGATTCCTCTGCACCATTTTATGGTCATGTAAGATGTTATGCTTGTAACAAGTTTGAGCATGTAGCAAAAGAATGCAGAAAGAAATCAATTAACCTCCATAGACAACATGACAAGAAACCATATAAGAATATTGTTACCAAAAGACCTAAGAAAGATAGATCCACAAGCACTTCACATAATAAGCAGAAAGAAGAATAGATAAGGTGTGTTTTTTGTCTTTTCTCATTTGAATATGAATATGAATGATACATAGACAATAGATGCTCTTATCACATGCTAGAGATAAGAAAAATTTAGAATCTCTCAAGAAAGAAAATATGATAAGGTTATACTTGAAAACAATTCTTTAGCAATGGTTCTAGTAAAAGGTAGAGCCAAAATTAATAAGGATAGAAGAGCAGCTAATACATTATTAGTTCAAGGTCTAAAACAAAATCTCCTTAGTGTAGGTCAAATGGAGGATAAAGGAAATATAATTGTGTTTACATAAACCAAATGAAAGGTTATAGATGAACAAAATGGAAATGTCATAGCAAGAGGATGTAGAAATCCAAACAAATTATATGTCTTTATAGAGAAGAATTCAGGTAGAAATGAGAAGGTTAATTCCTCTTCTTCAGATTCAGAATAAAAGAAGATGGTCTCTACTATAGTACATTATTCTTAAAAGAATACTTCTAATAGTGACTGCATAAGTAATGTGATTGGAGAATAGGTGATAATTATCAGGTCCCTAGGATCAATCGTATATGATCTCAGGGGAAGTTATGCATGCATATATTGGTGATAATTCTCTAGTTTGATTTGATATTCTTATATTTCTAATGTTACTTTTATGATATAACAATGAACATGAAAAGGTATGATATGATCAGGGGAAGTTGGGGTTATGAAAGTTGAGCATTTTACTTTTTTGTACGTTCAAGAAGGAAAATCATGTATGTACATGATTTTTCGATCTATACAGTCACCTAGGTTTCTATGAGATGAAGAAACAATGTGAAAAACTCAGGGAGAGTTTTTTACGTACTTATTAGTTTCTGGTTCTGACATTGATTAGTTATAGTTTATTGATGATGCTCATATGTTACTTAGAAATGATGTTGGTTCATGAGTTTCTGCAATATGTCATGTCTCTTTTAGTTCTTTCGATGACTTTTCTGACTGACGAGTTGGATATGATCATATTTGACAGTGAATAGTTGACACAACTTCGGGGGAATCATTTTCTATGCTTCTAATAGTGTATTATTGGCATTATGATTTCATGAGCATTCCCTATTGCATGATGATGTTCATGACAAGTATATAGATAATTGATGATGTATACTTGTTGCTACTAAAGACACATATGTTTCTGTTAGTGATGATGAAGTCTTGTATGTTGGTTAAATTTGCACTTAGTGAAGTTAATTATACATTAAGAGGACGTGCATGTTATGGTCCTTATTGCCATTGGTTGATGATGATGAATTTATGATTCACTCACTACTTATATGTTGTTTTCATTATGTCTTCAATAATGCACAAGTTACATATGGTGAAGTTATGGATGATGCTTATGTATGCATATGACATTGGACAATGATGTTGCTGATCAGATGTAGAAGATCCTCTTTTATTGCACACTTAGTGATGATGCATGTATATGTTATGCTACATATCATATGTTGCTTGAGGATTATGGCTCTTTGTATATAGATCATATTGATCTTGATGATATAAGATTAAGGATATGGGTTACTAACAAAGCTTGATTGATGATAGCGAGTTCATGGTTTACTATTGTTGGCATCTCTCATTGATGAGAAGCTATATACGTGCTACATCTCTATGTCATGGGATATCATTGATGGGTGAATTGTAGACAAGGATCTTATGGATTATTACTTGAGTTGCATATTGGTGAAGTTTTTTATGGTGTAATAATTCTTCTTACATGAATATAATGCTCCAAGAGAACAACATTATTTCCTATGAATTACAAATCTCCATATACGAGGAAAAAGAATGAAGTCAAGAGGATAGTTATTGATATACTATTACTAAAACTACTTGGTGATTCTTGAAAGCATCGTAGTTTTTGTTAGAGTTGATGTTGTTAAAGATTGATACTACATTCCCATTATTCTGGCAATTGATGTAATCATGATTCAAATATGTAACCCCATTTTATTGGGTAATTGATGTAAGCATGAGTCCTTGGTGATGGGAAAGGTCATATTTGGTTGAGTCATAGAATCTAGTATTTCATTGAATATCTTCAACATATGCTAAGGGGGATCATGGTCAATATATAGTGTCCATATTTTGCAGATCATCCCTACAATAATCCTCTCTACATAGGGGAAGATAAGTCTTTATTAATCATTCGTTAGCCCTTTTCCATTGATGTCAAAGGGGGAGAGAAGCTTGGTGTGTTTACAAATGCATTTAAAGGTATTTATAGGTCATGGTGACCAAACACCAAAGTGGTTTCCATCAAGTCCAAAGGGGGGGATTGTTGGAAATATGGCTAATGTGTTGTCCTTGGTGGAAACATACTTGATAAAGATGTCAACATGATGGTTATGAAAATGATGTAGGTAATATGAACAGAGGAATATCAGTTCAGAGATAGAGGAGTGTTAAATATAAAGTGTGAGAAAGTATACGCGAGTCTTGAGAATAAAGACTTCGTACATACACAGGTATGGTGAAGCAAAGTCACGTATATATTATGCACCATGGTAATTGGAATACCAAGGGTCTTTACCATGGTATTAACCCATAGTATTTGGAGCGACAACGATTATTTGATCATGTGAAAGAATACAATCTTCATTAATAAGGGATTGGCCTAGGGTATTAGCTAAGGAAATAGATATATAAGGAGATGGTGATCAAAGTGTTAGGTGTGTAAGTGATGGATTGATTATGAATGATTTGATCTGAAACATGTGTGCACCAAGGAGTAAGGATAAGACATAGATCTGAAATATTTGTAGTATGGTGTCATGTGCTTGTTTGAATTGATTGTTGAAAATGTCTAATAGTGATAGATCTATGGTGATAATGATACTATGACATGAATATGTGACAATAAGTTATGTGGAGTTATTAAAAATATGTACGTTGATTTTCCTCTAAGAGGTTGCGTATATATGTGGATCTACTTCTTGATAATCGCATATACATTCTGTGAAATTTCAGAATCTGTATGCAGCTGTTAAGCATAAGAAGGGCATACATATGTGGAAGTGCTTTGTAAAATATTGCATATACATGCTAGGTTTTTGTAGTATGGGCTATTTGATAATGTTTGATCAGTTCTGTTATGTTTTTTTTTGTTTTTCGATGATGTCTCTCTCATAATAATATGTGTTTGATAGTATTGGTTAGGTTGATTTGGATATCGAATGGAATGTTGATTAGTGATGACACTACGATTGGTGTTGATATTTATTTGGTTCAGTGTGATAATGATTCTGATTTAGGTGTGAGTTATTTGAGATCTGCATGCAGGTCTTCTTCAATGGAATTACATACATATGAGGGTATGATTCATAAGAGTAGCGTATACATTCTGAGATATGTTTGATCATAGTTTGTTGTAACAACACTATGTTTATGTGATGAACAAAGTATTACTTGGTATATTGGTATGATCTAGTTTGATATATGTGGTTTTTCATTGGTATAATTTGGTTTGATATAAGTGGTTGTGCATTGATATAATTTGATATGAATTGGTTTGATCTGGTTGCAATAGATATTTGAGATTCATTGATTGGTTTGTTGATGCTATAATGTTTCATTAGGTTCAATGATTGGATGATTAATTTGTTTCAAAATTGTTATTTGATATTTGGTTTAATGTTGGAAGTGGGTTGAGTCAAAAAATATGATGAAAGGTGGCATACAGGTTTGATGTTTTGAGTCAGGTGGATCCTGTATAAAACATTATGAAACATGGTCCACAAAGGTGCTAAGGGTTGAAGCCTTCAGTGAGGAAGTCTAAGATTCCTTCTAGTAGTAGCTAGAGAATTTGTGTAGGGGTTAGGATCTCCCTTCGGGTAGGAGCCCGTAAATGAGATCTAGGGGTTGGAGCTCCCTTCCAGTGGGTGTTGGAGAAAGAGAGAATGTTGTATCCTTTTGTAGGTGGGTGCCTACGTAATGGTATGGGTCTGTGTTAGTACAAGATTGTAAGATGGTTTCCTTTATAATAAAATAATAAGACAAAGACGACAACACCAATGGTTTTCTCCCACATTGGGTTTCCACATAAAAATCATGGTGTTCATGTGTTCTGATATGTTCCTTGTGTGCTGATGATCTATCTATTACTTAATTCTCATATGTTTTTCTTAATAAATGAATAATGACATAATGATGCACTGGTTAAAGATGCATAATTGATGGAACATATGAAAAATTAGTTAGCTGAATATATGTGGTTTTACTTCACATAAGTCATGTACATATGTGGGTTTAATAAATGACAATAACATACAGAATGCAGAATAAGAAATAATATTTTGGATAAAATCCTTAGTAATAAAATGTCTCCTTCTATTACATTTGGTCTTGTTTTTTATGAAACTGTAAAAGGAGAATCTATTTCATAAGCTTTTAGAAGGATCTTGAAGGATAACAATACAAAATCTAAAATTCATGTCAAAGAGATAAGAAGTCAACCAAATCAACATCCAAGGAAGACAAATTTTCAAAATAAATCATTTGCTCCCAATAATTGAAACATTAATCAATTCTCTTCTCTGATCAATAATGTTGAATTTTTATATGTCATAATTATGGACATGTTGTAGCCAAATGTAGAAGTAGATTGTTTCCATCTCAAGAAAATAACCACTTCACAAGAATATCACCAACTCCCAGGTACTTAGGTTTCTTTAAGGGATATTGCTTTTCATGCAACATATTTGTTCTCAAAGATATTGATTGCAATAGAACAAATATGAAACAGAAATATTATGATTCTTGTCCACCATTTTCTGGTCATATAAGATGTTATGTTTGTAACAAGTTTTGGCATGTAGAAAATGAATGCAATAACAAATCAATGAACCTCCACAGACAACACGACAAATAACCAAATAAGAATATTGTTACCAAAAGACCTGATAAAGATGTAACCATCAACATTTCACATAATAATTAGAAACTAGAAAAAGAATTCTCTTATCACATGACTAGATATAAAAACAAGTTAGATTCTCTCAAGAAAAACAAAGACAATAAGGTTATACTTGGAAATAGTGCTCCAACAAAAGTTTTGGGAAGATGTAGAGAAAAAATTAATAAGTATAGAAGAGTAGTTGATACATTATTAGTTCAAGGTTAAAAAAAAATATCCCAAGTGTAGGTCAAATTGCGGATAAAGGAAATATAATTGTGTTCACATCAACCAAATGCAAATTTATAGATGAAGAAAATAGAAAGGTCATAGCAAGAGGATATACAAATACAAACAAATTATATGCGTTTATAGAGAATAATTCAAGAAGAAATGAGAAGGATAATTCTTCTTCTTCGGATTTAGAATAAAAGAAGATGGTCTCTACTGGAGTACATTATTCTTAAAAGAATACATCTAACAGTGACTACAGAAGTAATGTGAATGGAGAACAAGCGATCATTATCAAGTCCACAAGATAAATAGTATATGATCTAAGGGGGATCTATGCATGAGTATCTTGGTGATAATTCTGTAGTTTGATTTGATATTCTTATATTTCTAACATTGCATTCATGATAGAACAGTGAACAGGAATAGGTAAGATATGTTGAGGGAAGTTGTGGTTATGAAAGTTTAGCATTTTAATCTTTGTACGTGGATCTCATGAAATAAGTCGCATATACAAACAAATTTTTGATTTAAACATTTCCGTATGTTTCTCCGAGATTAATAAACAATGTAGTAGACTGAGGGAGAGTTTCTAATGTCCTTATCGGTTTCTAGTTCTGACATTGATTAGTTACAGTTTGTTGATGATGCTCAGACGTTACTTAGAAATGATGCCGTTTCATGATTTTATACAATATGTCATGGTTTTTTTAGTTCTTTTTTATGGCTTTTATGACTAATGAGATGGATATGATCATATTTGATAGTGAGTATTTGACACAAGTTCAGCGGGAGCATTTCCTATGCTTCTAATAGTGTATTGTTGGCATTATGATTTCTTGAGCATTCCATGTTGCATGATAATGTTCATGATAATTATATAGATCGTTGATGATGTATATTTGTTGTTGTTGAAGACACATATGTTGTTGTTAGTGATGATGAAGTCTTGGATGTTGGTTAAAGTTGCACCTAGTGAAGTCAATTATACATGAAGAGGATTTGCATGCTATGGTCCTTATTGACATTGGTTGATGATGATGAATTTATGATTCACTCACTACTTCTATGTTGTTGTCATTATGTCTCCAATAATGCACAAGTTACATACGGTGAAGTTATAGATGATGCTTATGTATGCATATGACATTGGTCAATGATGTCGTTGATCAGATTTAGAAGATTCTCTTTGATTTCACACCTTGTGATGATTCATATACATTCTATGCTACATATGATATGTTGCTTGAGGATTTTGGCTTTTCATATTTAGAGCATGTTGATCTTTATGATATAATATTAAGGAGATGGGTTACTAACAAATATTGATTGATGATGGTGAGTTCATGGTTTACTATTTTTGGCATCTCTCATCCACGAGAAGCTATATACATACTACATCTATATGTCATAGGATATCATTGACGGGTGAATTATAGTCATGGATCTTACAGTTGATTACTTGAGTTGCATATTGGTGAAGTTGTTTATGGTGTGATAATTCTTCTTACATCAAGATAATGGTCCAAGAGAATGACATTGTTGCCTATGAATTATAACTCTCCATATATGAGAAAAATACATGAAGTCAAGAGGATGGTTATTAATATACTCCTGCTATAACTGCTTGGTGATTCTTCAAATCATTGCATTTTTTGTCACGTGTTGATGCTATTAAAGATTGATACTACATTTCCCTATATTAATTCATGATCATAATAAAGAGGTTCATGTTGTAGGATTGCATATGGTGTATGATGGTTTATGATGACTATCATGGTCTTGCTACCTCACTATTGAGGTATTTGGTTTGGTCATAAATGTCATATATGTCTCTTGATGTAAAGGTCATGTAAAGACCCATGTTGTAAATCATTGTAAAATTCAGTCCAGTATGGACTACTGGGGTCAACTAATTTATGTATGTAATCCCATTATTATGGGGAATTGACGTAATGGTGAGTCAAATATGTAACCCCATTTTCTTCGGTAATTGATGTAAGCACGGGTCCTTAGTGATATGAAAGGTCAAATTTGGTTGAGTAATAGAATCAAGTATTTCATTGAATATCCTCAACATATGATCAGGGGGAGCATGATCAGTATAGAGCCTCCATCTTCAAAAAATAATCCCTACAGTAATCCACTCTACATAGGGGAACATAAGTCCTCATTGAAAATTGTTTATCCCTTTTCCCTTGATGTCAAAGGGGGAGAGAATATTGGTGTTTGGAGAGAAGCTTGTAAAGATTTATTGCGAGAGAAGCTTGGTGTTTCGAGAGAATCTTGGAGAGATGTATTAGGAGAGAAGCTTGGTGTTTGGAGAGATGTATTGGGAGAGGAGCTTGGTGTGTTTACAGATGCATTTACAGGTTGTGGTCACCAAACACCAAATTGGTTTCCATCAATTCCAAAAGGGGATATTGTTGAAATTATGGGTAATGTGTTGTCCTTGATGGAAACCTACTTGATAAAGATTTTAACATGATGGTTATGTAGATGCTACAGGTAATATGAACAAATGAATATTAGTTTAGAGAAAGAGGAATGGTAAAGATAAAGTGTGAGAAATTATATGTGGGTCTTGAGAATAAAGACCATGTACATATGTAGTATGGTGAAGCAAAGTCATATACATATTTTGCACCATGGTAGTTGGAATACCAGAGGTCTTTACCATGATATTGGCCCATAGTATTTGGAGCGAAAATGGCTATTTGATCCCATCAAATAATACCATCGACATTACTAAGGTATTGGCCTAAGTTATTAGCTAAGGCAATAGATAGATAAGGAGATGGAGATCAAGGTGTTTGATGGATTGATTATGAATGATTTGATCTGAAACAGGTGTTCACCAAGGAGCAAGGAGAAGACACAGATCTAAAATATCTAAAGTATGGTGTGATGTGTGCTTATTTGATTTTCTTGTTGAAAATTATAATAGTGATAGATCTATGGTAATAATGATACTCTAACATGAATGTGTGACAATAAGTTTTGTGGAGTGTGTGTTGTGATTGTAGTGAAGGTATGATCCAGTGATTATAGATCTGTACACTGATTCTCCTCTAAGAGGTCACGTACACATGTGGATTTTCTTATGGATAGTGGCGTATACATTCTATGAAATTTCAGAATCTATATGCAGGCGCCAAACATAAGAAGTGCCATACGTGGATGTGTTTTGTAAAAAATCATGTTTACATGCTAGGGTTTTGTAGTGTGGGATATTGATGATGTTTGATCAGTTCTGCTATGTTTGTTGTTGTCTATCGATGATGTCCCTTTCATAAAAATTTATGTTTGAAGTTACTAGTTAGGTTGATTTGTTTATGTAATGGAATTTTGATTAGTGATAATGATACTATGTGGTCATATGTATTTAGTTTAGTAATATGTGATGGATTCAGTGTGGCAATGATTCAGATTCAGGTGTTAGTTATTTGAGATTAGTACGGAGGTCTTCTTCAAGGGAAGAGCATACATACACATGTGTGATTCATAAGAATATACATTCTGACATATGTTTGATCATAGTTTGCAATGGAAACAATGCGTTTTTTTTTATGAACAAAGTATGAATTGGTATATTGGCATGATTTTGATTGATAAAACTTGTTGTGAATTGATATAACCTAATATGAATTGGTTTGATCTAGTTGTAATAGATGTTTGAGATTCATTGATTGGTTTGATGATGGTATAATGTTTCATATGGTTCAATGATTGGATGAGTTATTGGTTTCAGAATTTTTATTTGATATTGGGCTTGATGTTGGAAGTGGATCCAATCTGAAAATATTATGAAAGGTGGTATACATGTTTGATGTTTTGAGTCAGTTGGATCCAGTATAAAACATTATGAAACATGGTCCACAAAGGTGCTAAGGGTTGGAGCCTTGATTGAGGGAGTCAAAGATTCCTAACAGTAGTAGCTAGAGAATTTGTGTAAGGGTAGGACCTCCCTTCCATTAGGAGCCGGTAAATGAGATCAGGGGGTTGGAGCTATGGGACAATCTAAGGAGATGAAGTTAAATGACTTCCCTTATTAATGACATTAACTTGTGATTTTTTCATTATTATTATTAGATCTCTTAATTATATTTTCTTATCATCATGATTAATGCCAAGAAACAAATAGAAGAACACAAGATATAGGTATAATGTGAGGGAAAAACCTCCCTTGAGGGGAAAACCCAATCACAAATTCCTCTTTCATTAGATTCAAGATGAGACAACCAAGACCTTTACAATATATACTAAAGACTCCTTCCATCAAGTCATCCTTTTCACTATAATGCCCCAGAGAGAGTGTCATTGTAATACCAAGGCCTCCTCAATGTAGTTACATCAAACTCTTATCATTGAGGTTACACTGAGACTGAGTTTTCATTGGGATTGTGTCATGTAGCAGAATCGAAACTGTGATAACACCTCACTATGATAGCACCGTGTGATAGCTCCATGCTATTATAGCACGTTCATCGTGATATCATTGTCTCACTGTATCAACACTGAGAATATGGTTATACCCCATCTGAGTTTCTCACTGTAATAAAAACTACACTCTCCTTCTAAGATGGCACCAGAACTTCCTTTCAATAGATATGGAATTCTGTGATTACACCTGGAGTATATCCAGTCGCATCCAAAAATTATTTTAGAGAGATCCGAACTTGTCATTCTGTGACTTATTTGAGTTTCTTATGTTATGATAACTGAAGATTTCTTTAGATATATATGTGATATTTTTGTCCGAACTATGGAGTGGTGCACCCTCCTATTTATAATTGTTTGTCCATGAATGAGCCAATATGATATTTGAGGAGCAGTGTCACAATTTTGACTTACATGAGTTATTTTGAGGGTAGCAGACTTTATGAGCATTTGTTTAAAGCCAACAACATGGAGAACTTGATGGAGGAGGAGTCTTCAAACAAAAAATTTCACTTTGATAATTAACCGAAGGACTTCAATGGAGGCTTGACCTAAGACATTTAACCCAATCATGAAAAACATGCTTTAATTAGTCAATTTCAATAATAATAAAATTATTTTGACCAATATATTACATTTTGGCTTCAAGTGCAATTATGAAGACCATACCTAGTTACATTTTCCAACACTCCCTCTCAACTAGGGAGGTATTCAAATTTTAGTATAATCAAAGAGGTACATGGAATATCTTAACACATCATCTAGGAATAAGCTTAGGCACCAGAATGCTATGGACTAGATTCCTAGCCAGGGAAATCTATTCATTGGTCTCTCAACAATTTAGGCACCACAATGCCACAAACTAAATCTCTAAATAGGGAAATATATCTAGGTGGGAATAATATGGATTCAAGTTTTCAATCTATCTAAGTACCATCAAGCTTACTTTCTAACCATCAACCATAGATCCAAGTGTGTGCGAGAGATCACCCTTTCAACTTTGAGACCTATACATCAACACAAAGTATCGACCACATGTCCTCCCAGGAAATGCTTCACTCACAAAGCCTCTCCTTGATCCAATAGATCAAGGACAAAAAAACTCTCTTGATCAAACTGATCGATAACTAGGATGCTATCAAAACCTTCGAGATATTTACCTGTACAAAAAAAAACTCGAATCAATAATATACTTTCTCATGTACATAATCAAATACAAACCTCCAGGGTCTTCCAAAAAACTTGTTGTTGCTTATCAACTTTTCATAGTAGGACTATCAACTAAATATTTTACATAAGATTCCTCAATCATACAATTTTCCTTTCCTACTTCATATGCAACAACATATTCTTCAATTGGATCCTACTTTCCTTCTTTCAGTAGCACCCAAAAATACATTCTCCAATTTCCATCTCTCACTCATGGCCTTCACTAAAACTTACGGTTGTTAGTCCTGCTCTAGTGCATGACACATGAGGAAGAAAATGGTATCTGTCAATCCCTCTTAAACAAAGAGGATCATTCCTATGCAAGGAATATTCTCAACCATCCTCTTATCCTAGGTAGATTTCATCCAAGATCCCTCTTAACTTTAGGGACTTCTATTTCTTCTTTATGACATCAAAGAATCTTTCATGGATTCCATCCTTCTTAAGAGAGTCATTCATATATCATGCTTAAGACGTCCACTTTACTTATGATCTTCACCATCTTGAAGATGATGTACCTGTTAGCGCTCAAATCTACCTTAGGCTGAAATAAGGTAAAACTCAAGGCTACATCAAACCACGCTCAGCCTCGTAGCTAGCCCTACGAGGATAGGAGAGGGCTCTCTCCGGGTCAATCTCGGCAAAAGGTAATTGATGTGGCTCGAGATGACTAAATTTGTAATTAATGTTAGGCTAGGTATGAAGTACAAGGAGTTTGAAGTTGATTTTTTGGGGTTTTTGTTGAATCTAAGGGAAAGGCAATTTTGGGTGCGGGGATGAGACACAGTTTTTGCAGAGGTCCCATTGGGGCAAGGAAGGCGATTGTCTTGATGATTTAAAAGTGAAAGAGATGGATAGATCATAATGGCGAGGAGCTAAGGAGAGCAAGAAGCTTTCAAGGATTCTCCTTAAACAGATGAAAACATGGAAAATCAAACAAACTTAAAGGCAGTGCATAACAAATTATGGATTCTACCTTAACACTTCATTTGTTCAATTGCAGAAGATGAGAGAAGGAAAATTATACACATAAAAACTTACAGATACTGAAAGAAGCACACCATCAACACATAAAGCCACATGAATCCCAAACAGTGCTGTAAAACCTTGGTCTTTCCTTTGCCAAAATTGCAGAGATACAATGTACAATATAGTCTAGGATTTTCCCAAAAGTCCAACCTCTCCAACCCCTGAAAATGATTGAGAAATTACATCATATAGACCATCCTAACCCCTTTCCATGCCTTTAGGGGTCGAATTCCTACTTCTAGGAGAAGTTTCAACTAATTCTAAACAAGGAGCTAGAATACAGGCATCCAAACAACTTGCCTCTAAAAGAGAGGAAACTGATTCTTACATCTGATTTTTACTTTTTTAGGAGTGAATCATCTAGAATAGGTAAAAGTGAGTCAAAGTTACATGTAAACCATCAATTTACATCATTATAACTCAAAAATTTCATCCACAAGAAAAATTGGTTCAACTGGCCGAATTTCTGAGCTGGAAGATGAAAATTTGACCAAAAATCTCTATGCGTCGCGCGCGTGAGCTCTATGCGTCGCACGCCTTTCAGCCTACCTTTGGGGCACTTCCCGACATCAAAATCAAGCTCACAATAGCTGGTTGGAAAGCCCTGGATGTCTGCTATCTAGCCTAATTTGAATTTCCAATTTGGAGCTCATTTTCCCCTCCAAAACTTCATTCTCCCACAAGTGCTTCCTGCTGGTGCAAAAGGTGGCAGAAAGGTGATTTTCATGGTGTTTTTGGCCCTTTTGATCATCCAGAACTTGATGAAATTCCTTGGCCATACTAGAGCATGCATAACTTACCATGACAAATCAAAAACTCTAAAGTTTTCCTCTAGCAAGTGTCCCAATCATAAGTGCGCGCGTCGACGCACTACGCGTTGAGCTGAAAAACCTGTTTTGCAAGCCAAAAATTTCAA
>APFE031706968.1:17358-45009 GCA_000404065.3 Pinus taeda | reverse complement strand
CGTAACCCCACTTTATGGGGTCCGGGGCAGCGCCCCGGAAAATTTTGGTTTTGGACCCTATGTTAGGTTGGGCAGACCCACCTATGGTTTTGTGCATCATTTTCACACATGTTTTTTGGATGCGATGGTTTTCGATCCATGGTATTGGATGCTTCGGCATGTATAAATATGTATTGTAACACTGAAAGGACCATAATGAAAAATCAAGCTGGTAGTCCCGGTTTTGGGATCTAGTGGGAAATCTCTGTGTATATGTGTTTTATGTGTTATGCTCTCGCATTTTTATTTTTCCTATGATTTAGAATTTGTATGTAGGTAATTTCTATACGGGGTTAAAATCTACAAGTCTTTTATGAAAGAATCAGTATTTCCAACAAGGGGCTTAAGGATTTTGGCAACATACTTAGCGAGCTCATAGGTTGGGGATCTAATGGTATTGACTATTGGTCTAAGAGGAACCCCTTCTTTATGGATCTTGGGTAACCCATAAATTCTTGGGATCGTTTCACAAGAGGGGATTAATTTCTTTTTGAATTTATCCTCAAGGTTGGACTCTGAAATAGTCTTTTTCATCTCCTTCATAATCTTGGGGATGGGATTATTGCTTAGTTTCTTATAACTGCCCCATCTAAGGTGTTCATTCATTTTGCATACATAGTATTCTTTATCCAAGATCACTGCTGCTCCTCCCTTATCTGCCTTAAGAACCACAATTTTATCATTGTTCTGCAAGGATTTGAAGGCTCTTTTCTCTGCTTTACTCAAATTAATTTTTGGAGTTTTGGCCTTTCTCATAATGAGGGAGAACTCTTGTCTCATAATGAGGGAGAACTCTTGTCTTAATGTTTCCTTATCTTCCAAAGGAAGGTTACTAATCCCATCCTCTATGCTACATATCATATTCTCAATAGGAAGGTTTTTCGGAGCAACTGCAAATCCCAGACCTTTGCTGAGGACATTAATGACTTCAGGATCTAATTCTTGGGAAGAGCGATTTACCACTTTCCTTTTTAATTTTGTTTCGAAAGTGTTAAATGAAGACCTTCCATCGTTCTCTAAACCCTGATTGATGTTAATTTTGTTTTTATTAGTGTTATGCACATTACATTTGTCCAATGAATATGCGCATTAACTTCATCTAAACATTGATTGTTGTTTCCCATTGCTGTTGCCCATGCACATTAAATTCATCTAAACATTGATTGTTGTTTCCCATGCGCATTAAATTCTTCTTCATCCATAGAATTTGTTTGCAATGGATAGTAGCAGCAATATGCTCTGCTTCAACAGTCGATAAAGAGATGGAGACTTGTTTCTTACTGACCCATGACACCAAGCATTTCCCCAACAATAAATATACACCAGAGGTTCTTTTCCTGCATCAAGACTTACATCCCAACAAGCATCAATGTATGCCTTCAACTTAAATTCCTCGCTCTTAGCATACCATAGTCCATATTTTGTTGTTACTTAAATATATTTGAAAATCCTTTTGGCAACAACAACATGAATTTCACACAGGAAGGCCTGAAATATGGCCACAACACCCAGAATTTGCATGATGTCTAGCCTTGAAGTTGTAAGATACAACAAGCTTCCTATCATGGATCTATATTCAATCTGATTTACTAGTGGTGTCTCATCTTCTTTGTGCAATTTTCATCCTATAGTCATAGATGTGCTCACTAGATTGCAATATTCCATCCCAAACTTCTTCAAATTTTCCTTGAGATATTTGGATTGGGATATAAACACTCCTTGTGGAGATTGTGAGATTTTCAAAACCAAGAAGAAGGACAACTCTCTAATCATAGACATTTCAAACTTTGCCTGCATAGATTTTTTGAATTGATGCCCCAATTTTTCCATGTCACTGCCAAAGGCTATATCATCCACATAAAATACTACAATTAGTAGATGGTCGCTTTCAGAATTTATGTATAAATTATTTTCAACTGTACCTTTATTAAATTATGTTGCTAAATATATTTATCCAACCTTTCTTTCCAAGATCTAGGAGCTTGTTTCAGTCCATATAGAGACTTTTTCAATTTGCATACAAACCCTTCATCTATGGTGAGGATAAATCCTTTCAACTTCTCAATGTAAACTTCTTCTTCCAGGCCTCCATTGAGAAATGTATACTTCACATCCATCTAATATACCTTTATTTTATTATGGAAGGCAAGAGAAATAAATATTTTTATAGCTTCCAGTCTTGCTACTGGTGCAAAGGTTTCCTCGAAGTCTACCCCTTCTATTTGGGCATACCCTTTGCAAACCAATCAAGTCTTGTTCCTGATTATTTGAACCTACTCATTTAGTTTTTTTTTAAAACCTGTTTGGTTCCAATGAAATGTTTCTCTTTAGGGCTTGGAACAAGCTCCCAAGTATCATTATTTTCAATCTGGGCAAGTTCTTCATTCATAGATTTCACCCAAAACTTGTCCTCACTTGCTTGGTTGAGATTCTTGGGTTCAATATGTGACAATAGAGCTAGACTTTCATAACTTATATTACCAACAAGTTACCTCCTAGTTTGGACACCATGTCTTTGATATCCAAGTATTCGACTCTCAGGATGTTCTTTTTATACATACCTAGAAGGTGTCTTTCACCTTGGAGTTCTATTTGCTTCCCCAACTTCACTACCTGAATTTGTTTCTTCTAGATGTGCAAACCTCTTATCTCGAGTTTCTTCATCAGCTGAGTTCATATTTCTTTTGGAGGACTCAAGTTTTGAATCTATTTCATCTACTATCACATCAATGCAATCCTCGATCTTCTTTTTCAACTTGTTGTAACACTTATATCCTTTACTTCAAGAAGATTAGCAGAGTAATATTCCCTTGTCAGTGTGAGAGTCAAACTTTCTAGGATGCTTATCATTTCTTCTGATAAAGCATTTTTTCCCAAACACCTTGAGGTGTTTAACTGGTGCAGGTCTTCCCTTCCACAACGCATAGGGATTTTTATTAATATTAGGTTTGAGTTCAGCTCTGCTTGACAAATACATTGTTGTCAATGTTGCTTCTCTCAAGAGGATGTGAGACACATCTGCTTCATCCAACATCCCTCTGGCCATTTCCTAGATTGTTTTGTTCTTTCTCTCCACTACTCCATTTTGTTAAGGAGTTCTATCAATTGAATACTACCTCCTAATGTCATTATCTTCACAGAATTCTTCAAACTCTCTTGAAGTGTACGCTCCTCCTCTGTTTGATCTTAAACATTTTATCTTTAAGTATTTCTCATTTTATACTTAGGCTTTAATTTGTTTTTAAATACTTAAATGCTTCCAACTTTTATTTTAAGAGCACAATCCAAGTAGCCTGGTAAAATCATCAATGACCAACATGAAATATATTTCTCCTTTTAGATTTGTTTCTCTAGTTTGGCCACAAATATCTGTTTGAATGAGCTCCAGTGGTCTAGATGAGGAGAACTCTTTTGACTTGAAATGAGTCCTAGTCTGCTTACCAAATTGGCATGACTTGCAGATTAAGTTATCAAGCCTTGACAGTCTTGGTAATCCTCTCACATATCCCATCTTGCTAACTTTTATCAAACTGTAAAAATTCATATGGCCAAGCCTCTTGTGCCACAACCATGCTTCATTCATTTTTCTTAAATAGCACTTAACCCTAGAATCATCAAACACATATACATTATTGTGGGTTTTGATTGCTTTTCTCACCGCCTTTCCATTCTTCATGTTGCGAATATCACATTTCTTGGATCGAAAGGTCACATCATAGCCATTATCACACATTTTTATAACACTAAGAAAGTTGTTCTTAAGACCTTCCACATTAAACAAATTGCGCTATTTTGTCTTTTGATCAAGACTCACTATGCCTTTACCCTTAATTCTTGTTGGATCATTGTTTCCGAAGGTGATATTTTTTCCTCTGTCCTTTTATTTTAGTGAAGGAAATTTTCTTTTATCCCCAATCATATGCTTGAAACAACCACTATCCACATACCATATGTTCTCTTGATTACGGGTTGGTATATCAAGTCAACACTCCATGCTCTTTTTAGTCTTTTGTTTCTAGCTCCCCTTATCCGTTTGCATAGTTGGTTGTCTAATATTTTGGAACTTATATAGGTATTAAAACCTACTTCTACATTCGCTTTGTGCCAAAAATTATTAAATTTGAAGCATTCTACTTCAACTAACAGGGGGGAGAAGACATTTCGATCTCTGAGAGGAGAGTTTTGAGATCTAAAATTATGATACCTATAATATCTAGAATTGCCATATCTTTCAACTTTTATCCTTCTATAATCAACAACTTTATGTCCAAGGATATGACACTTATAAAAATGACCATAAAATAAATAAGCATTCCTATTTTTGGAAGTCTTAAGAATTTGTGTATAAATTTACCTTGGTTGTCTGGCTGATTGATTCATTCTCCATTGATGATCTGTTATTTTCCTTGCTCCTCTTTTGTCCTCATTAATTCTCTCTTAGTGCTTCTTTACAGAGCTTTATTGTTCTTTGAATCCTGTAGACTTAAATTTTATCTTCTACATAGAATACTCATGTGTATTTGAGTATCCCATACCTTATTTGATTCCTGAGGGACTTTAGCTATTTAAAATCTGATCTAGTTTCCTTCTGCCTTCTACAATTTTTTCATTTAAACCCTTCTCGCTCTTTATTCCCTCAAGCTCCTTCCTTAGAGAGACAACCTCTGCCTCAAGACTCTGACAATTCTCTTCCCATTCATGGATCAAGTCTTGAAGAACCTCTTCCTTTTGTTTAGCTTGTTCCATTTTAACTCTCAAAGAAAAATATCATCTTTGGATGTCTTTGAGATAATTTCCTTCTTTAACTTGAGAAACTCTTGTTTTAATTTCTTGTTCTCTTCTTCTAATTTCTCAGATGTTCATTGTTTTTATTCTAGTAGAAGCACTGAACTATATTTTCTCTTGATAGCTTCTTCAAGTTTTTCTTTTTGATAAGAAAAATCCTCATTATCAGAGTTATACATACCTTCTTCAACACGATGCAGTTGTTCCTTTTGTTATCACTTAGGGAAAACCATGGTTGTAGGAAAAACTCTAAGGTAACCTTATACCTCTTTTAGGTTGAAAGTTGGCCCTTCAACCCAGAGAGGGATCTCTCTGTAAAACTAAACTACTGTATCGTCACTATAGTAGTAGGTTTCGCAATTGAGTTCAATGGCCATATTTAGATCATAAGATAAAATTGGTTGGGTAGTTGACAAAACATACCATTGGGCATGGAGTTAGGATCTAAACAAGAAAGGTTACAGATCTAATGAGCAAGCTATAAACAGCATAATACTAGCAAACCCTTTGACTATTTGAGAAATTGGAAGAAAAGAACTTAAATGAAACAGAGTTTATAACTGACCGAGGCAACAAATACTAATGGCTGATAAATACAAGAAAGGAGCTTTTACTCAATGACTCCCTATCTTAGATACTAATATTTTTAGACATGAAAGAAAGTTTTTATAACAAAGATGAACTGACAGGGAACTACAACACATGATTTTCCTATAAAATGCTCATTAAAAAAATGTAATATATTCAAGACTGCTCAAATATACCAGAATACAAAAATGTTTTCAATAAAAGCCAACCCTTCTTCATTTTTCATAAACTGTTTTATATAACTTACATAAACTATTTGCAAAATAATATTCTCCATATCAATTACAACAATCTGAGATATCGAAATATCTTCAAGTTCATGCATGTAAATATAAAACTTAGATAGATTGAGTTTCTCATAAAATAGCTGCAGGAAAATATGGTTGATATATAGGTCAAGTGAAATATATTGTCAAATTGTCTCCCTTCAAAATAGTAATAGGCCCCTAATTGATAGTATAGCATCCTAGCTGGAAAAACAGGTCCCTCTATAAAACAAGTCCAAGTTTCCTCCAAAACTACTTTTATATTCATCCTTTCTTTTAGTCGGACCTCCTCGTGAAAAAACATTAATATTGTTGTTATCATCTTCACTGGTTTTATGTTTTGTATCTTTTGTTGACAAGTTGATTGTTAGCATTTTCTTTTCCGCCTGTTCCAAAATTATTGACAATAGGAAGGTCAATGTTTTCGCTTGTCTGAATATCGCTAACAATGGAGATGTCAGTGCTCCTTGCTTGCTCCAAAATTGCTGATAGACTGACTGTCGACTTTTATCCCTATATCATTTTTTATCAACAGGGACATACTTTCATCCAAAAATAGATGACAATGGATCGGTCAGCTTTATCAAAAACACTGATGATGGGAACCTCATCTTTTCTAACTGTTTTGCTGCATATAAATCTATAAGGCTGATTATCAACAATAAAAATGAAAAACTTGTTTCATGCAATAGATAGGAAAAATTCCAAGTTTAATACCCCAAGCCTCGTAGCTGAGGGTACTATTTTCCCTGAGCAATACATCCACCTTCTCCAATATTTGTTTTTTTACTTTGCCTTGTCTCCATAGGTCCCTTTTTCATAATTTCTTTGCCTTTTCTCTTCTTGGAGTCTATAGCCTTCTTCCTGTTGATCGCGAGGCCCTTTGGTGGAATATCGTCAAAACCAATCACCTCCTTGGCCAACTCTGGTTTATTTCTGAGTTTGATCTTGTATCTTAACCTGTTAATTGGCCTTGTATGGGATCTCTTTACACCCTTGAAAATTTCAAACAATGTCTCCTCCTCTTCGCTTTCAACCTCTGCATCTTTTCCTTTAGGAACCTTTGTTTTAGTTATGTCTGTAGGGGAAGTTTTAAAAGGTGGATTCATAGCTTGGGATGAGCCAACATCAACAGGTGCTTTTACAGGGGATACAAGGTCTAGTTTATGAATCCTTCCATTTCTCCTCTAGTAGACTTTGGGAATCTTTGGACCAGATGATGTAGATGGAACTTCTAGGTTTTCTTGGCTGGGAGGTGGCTCAATAGGAGTTTGAAATTTAGTTTTCTTCTCTCTTTTGTCATTCTTTGTTATACCTCTTCGTCTCTTAAGGGGTTGAGGTTGAAAACCTCCCCAAAAAACGAAATGGATCCATTTCCTTTCTTCCTTGGCTAGCTATTTTTTTATCAACATTTTAATCAAGGATTTTTGGGATACAAAATGAGAGGAGGTGTTTTTGAAGGCCCTAAACCTAGATGCCATATGTTTAGGGCTTTCTAGAAAATAAAAACATGGATTAATTTTTATCTGGGCAGTGAGATGTATGAGGAAATAAAAGTGGTATCAAATTGTCCTTCGTAAGTAAAATATTGATGACATATGTGTAAAGGGACATGCCATTTTTGCTACAACCACTCCTTTTGAACTCGAGTCCTCAAATTTTTCCCCTTTAATTCTTCTTTGAATAAGAAAGGGACATCGATTCCTACCAAAACATGATTGTGGAAAATCTTCTCCCTGTCTACTAGTAAGTTTGTGGCCCCAGCAATGGTTTTCTCTGTAATAGAAAATGGTAAGCCTCCCACCTCCACGTGATTTCCAACGAACCCCTAAGAAAAATATTGAGCCACTACATCATGGTAGTCGGTATAGTAGTGGAAGAATTCACTCCAACTAGCCCAGCAAATTCGACACTTTGGGCTCAGACTAGTTCGCTTTGCCTCCTTTCCCCATTGCTTTGTGTTTTCTTCCTGGGATTCGATCCTGAGTCCATGTGAGAAAATAGTTTTCAATGCCAAGTGTGACTGACTCCGAACTAACAAAAAAGAAAATGTTGACGAGACAAGGTAAAACAACTCAACATGCCGACGAGATAATATAGTTGGTGAGTGAATAATCACAGAGTTTCAGGTTATGATTATGAATGAATTTCGTATCATATGGTAAGATCATATTAAATTGTATTCAGTCATTATTGTGGAGGAAAAATCATTTACCAGTACTTTTTACCCCTTCAAAACAGATAAAGATAAGTTTTAGTGATATCATTGATACTGACGTGGTCAGTATAATCATCACTTTTTTAAATTTAAAAATTGGTTTTGACGCTGATATTTGACTTGTTAGCCAAAATGAAAATTGTTGATACACCAGTTGTTAGAAAATTCCTTCGGCAGACCCTATCATATTACTAAAACAATGATAGCCCCACTATCAAAAATTTTCCCCGTTTATTAAAACTAAAATGTTGACACTGAAACTATCAGCATTTTCTAAAAAAAAAAAAACGAAGTTTATTGTGATAACACCTTTAGCTACTTATTCTTTTTTCTTGCTTTCTTTAACTCATCAAGAGCACTGATGAGTTTCCCTTCAAGGTCTAGTACTCATTCTTCTTCCTCTTTAGAGTCCATAATACTTTGTTTCTTGGAGTCTTTTCAAAAGGCCATAAGTAAATACTTATCTGAATCATCCTCTTAAGAATTTTTATTGTCTAGCTTTGGTGTTGAGATATCCTCTTTGGAGTAGAACCCCTTTTTCTTATAGATATTTTTTTATGATGTTTCTAAGACTTTTTTTCAAATTTCTGATCATCTTCCTTTTCAAACTTTTCTTTATAAGGGAATTTGGACGAAAAATGTCGAACTCTTCCACAGTAAAAGCATTTAAAGTGAAACTTACATTTATATTTTCCTAAGCCATGCTTTAGTTTCCTCGGTAATTGAGCCAACTTCTTATCAAGTTCACAGTTGTAGCAGTCTTGATAATTTTTATGCTCCTTGGCCTTTTTGGATACTTTGAATGTTCCTTCCTTAGGTTCAAACTTCTCTCTTCCTACTCTCATCTCTTAGGTTGTGAGAGTATTATACAACTGGTACATCTTGAGATCATTTAAATTAGCCATTTGTTCAATAGCTGAGACCTTGGCATTAAATCTCATGGGCAGAGATATTAATATTTTATAAACAAACATCTCTTCCTTGACCTCCTCACAAAGTCCTCTAATCATATCAGTTACTTCATCAACTCTAAAGAAGTACTCTGATATGCTTTCATCTTCACTCATTCTCAAGCTCTCAAACCTCATTCTGAAGGTTTGAAGTTTCACCTGCTTGACTTTGTCATCTCCTTCATGACTCTAATTAAGCTTTAACCACACTTCCCAACATACTTACGATTCATAACTTTTACAAGTTCTGATTGAATAACACCAAAGAGAATGGCATTCTTATATTTATCATTATTTCCATATAGTTTTTTACGATCTGCATCAGTGTGAGAAATATCAGGGACATTGTAGTCTAGTAGCACTAAAGTCCAAACATCTACTCCCACGGACATAAGATATGCATCCATCCTTACTTTCCAAAAGGCATAGTTTGTCCCATCAAAGACTGATATTCTACTTGAGTGAGACTCTTGACTCTCTTGCCTAGACATAATTCCTTATGCATCTACCTTCTAATGGTTATGTTGTTCCTGAAGGATCTTGGCTTTGATACCAAATGTTGGAATAATGAATTACTGAGAGGGGAGGTGGTGAACCAATAATAGTGAGATTCCTAAATATTTTCCTGAATATATTTTCAGCCCTTTTTATTTTATGTTACTTATGAGAGCATTTATTCATAAAGAAAGTGAGCAGCAAGTTTAAGAATTCATAGTTCATACAACTAATCACATGAGCAGCATACACATTTTGACACCAACGTTTTCACGTGGAAATATAGAGGGAAAAACCCACCAATTTTTCATTTGTTTATGATGTAATTTAAGGACCTACTTAATTACATTAGTTTGTTTGTGAGCACCCACTCACAGGAGGCACCGACCCCCTTAGCTTACCAAGCACTAACTTTCTAAGAGGCACCAACCTCTTCTGATTGAAGGCTACAACCTGTGCTTGCCATTGTTCTACTATTTCATACAATTTTCAAATTGAAAATAGAAGCATATGAAATTACAAGTAAAATACTAATCAGGTCGGTTGTAGAAAAAAATTCTTCCCATTTTCCTATATTTTCCACGAGCTCCGTTGTTCTCATACAATTTCTCTTTTCCCTCTACTCATAGCAACATGTCCTCAACACTTTTCCTTCTCTCGCATAGGCTCTCTATTGCATACTCTTCAGCTCTGCTCTCGTTTTTCATCTCACAACACTCTCTCTTCTCTCATTGCTCAACACACTCTCTACTCGTATAACTCTCACTCCTCAGTGCTTCAACAATACACTCTACTCCCCAAGGTTCTTGATGGTGATCGAATGGTTTTGATACTTTGATGCACACTGCATAATGTTGTCTCTCCTGCTTGTGTCCATACTTCCTGAGTGTACCTCAGTATGGCTCCTCCTATTATTGTTGCATCTTCTGGATGACCTTTGTCATGGCATTAAACACAGAAATGGGCTTTTGACTTCTTCACTGACTCCCTATGTAATCCTCCATACTAATAATTTAATCTTAGGTAGTCTGCACACTCTACCATGACTTCCCATGCTTATTTATTGCTCCACATAGCTTGAAAGTACTCTGGAATTCCCACTCTATTCCTCATTTAAATGTACTAGATGTGCACATGAAGCAGCTGATTGATTTCTCCATTTCTTTAGTTCTTCTCTGTCAATTGTTGTCCTCGTTGCCTTGTCTCAATTTCTTCTGCAGATCTATCTAACTCCATAAACCAACTTCGTCGATTTGCATTTAATATTTCGTTACTGACTCATTCATCCATTAAACTCACTATACTATTTCATTGGATCTCTATTAAAGAACTTTCTAATGGAGAGGGCCCAATGTAGGCTTTGAGATCATCTTCTACCTATAAAATTGGTGCACACTCTCTGTCATTATTTTCTCCTTAACCCTTCTTTTGTGTGCCTGGAATCATGAACTCCCAACCATCATAGTCATCATTTTATGGATACTCCAATAAGCTTGTTACTGTGATGATTCTCTACACAAAGCTTGCAGCTACCAAAGGATTCATCTTGAGCCTGGACTACCAATCACCATAGTAGTCATCATTTTATGTCTTTTCAACAAGCCTGTTACTATGATGATTCTCTACTAGAAGCCTGTAGCTACCATGGGATTCCTCCTAGACTCCCAATCACCATGCCAATCCAGTTGAGATAAATACCAACACAATTACAATTACTATCCATCCAGACAATGTCAATTTTCCAAAAATTGGTAGTTGATGTGGCCCGGAGGGTGCTTGAATAGCCCTAGAGTAGCATGACTAATGAGTTGGCACCTTGGCAGTTGATGTGGCTTGGAGGGTGCCTAAATAGCCATAGAGTAACATGACTATTTGGTCTGCACCTTAGTCATGGAAGTATGATTATTATTAGTTTAGTGTTTCCTGTGGGGTTTCAAAACCCAGCTTAGGGGTGACTCGTGGTTGAAATCCATGAACCTCGTGGTCTATGGCAGGGCAAAATGTGGAGAGCCCATAGCTAGTCAGCCATTTTATGAAGATAAGTAATCATGTGCTTTACTGTGAAAAATTATTGATGTGTGTTGAAAACCCTAGTTTAAGGGTTCTATGCTTAGATGTTTGTATTTATTGTGTAATCCATTGTGCTAAGTACTTATGTGCCAAGTTTAGAAATTATGGGAAGCTTTACTGTAAACCCTAGTTTGGTTTGTTAATTGTTTCAATTTGTGTATACACCCTAATTATGGGATTCTGATCACTTGCATGTATTTGTGTGTTTGCATATATTCTACGTATTTACGTGTTTCATTGATATAACCCTAATTTAGTAATATGTTGTTAGTCAATTATGTTATACATTATAATTACATATTGTCTTACAATTATTGTCGTTAATAAATTCAATACTAGATTTTAATAATGGAAATTATAGCTTATGTGCTTCTACTAAAATATTAATGAATTTAATTCATGATTTTTTGTTTCAAGTACATAGCATTGACGTTACACCCTGATTTTCTTTTGCATTATATGCACTGCCTTATATATCTGTAGAGAAATTTGATGTCCCTTGTTCACATTCAAATGTACCAACTTAACAAGAACTGTACTGAATTCTCATTTTTTTAGAAGTGATAAAAAAACATGATCTTCATGCTAATTTTGAAAAGTATTAATGCAACATCAAACTTTCTTTTTTTGAGTGTCTTTTTGACACTTTAATGTTTCTTATGTATTAAGTATGTACATTTTTTTTTAAATGTTAGTGATTTTCATGGTGACTTTGAAAAGTGTTGATGCAACATCAACCTTTTTTTAGGGGGGGCTTATTTTTGACACTTTAAATTTTCTTATGTATTAAGTATGGATACATTTTTTAAAATGTTGGTTATTTAATGATTTTTCGACTATTCTTCTTATTTCTTGAGATGTTTGTTTTTTAAGTGTTTTTTAAGTTTGTGTTTCTTTGTTTTCCTTTTCAATTTTTTTTGTAATGAAATATTTTATTTTTTTGCAAAGTTTAAAAGTAAAATAAAAAGGTCAATAATTGAAGTTTGGCTATATATATATATATATATTATATATATAACACACAATATTATATATATATATTTATTATATATATTATATAATATATATATTTATATATATATATATTATATATATATATTATTACACATATATATAATATATATACACACACACAATATATATATTATATATATATATATATATAGTATAATATATATATATTATATAAATATATTATTATTATATATATATTTATATTAATTATTATATATAATATATATTATTAGACGCGTCAAAATAATTCTCACTGGAATAATTTTATACATTTGGACAAAAAAACACACATTTTGAGTAAATTAAAAAAATACACATTTCAAGACCTTTTTTTTTTGCTAAAAATAACATGTCAAATAAATGATTTTTATGGAAAATTTGAAAAAATAAATTAAAAGTAACATTTTTTATGAGTTTTATGTTAAAAGTAATAATATTCAATTTTTTTTCCAAAAATAATGATTCACATAAAAAATAAAGTGAAAATCAAAGAACAAAAATACTAAACATATAATAATAATAATAATTGAATACTTATCATAAAATCTTAAAATCAAAACATTGCAACTATAACTTATTAATAGTTCAGAAAATTGAGCTTGATTTTCATGGGTATTTAAATTTAATTACAATATCATAAAATCCATGTTCATTATCTTCAAGAGCATCACTGTCATCTTCTTCCATAGTATTTTGTGTTTATGTTTGGTCATTTTCCTCTCTTGTTGGATCTCCCAGAGTATCCCTTTCCAATCATTCCAGCTAATAGTGGTGAAGTTCCTTTGCCTTTTTTGCCACACATAATTCATTAAAATCCCCTTTCCTTAAACCAACTTCTTGCATTTCATTTACGAAAAAATTAATAGCATTAATTCTTTGTTGAATAAAATTGCATTCTAATCTGTATTTTTCAACGGTTATGAAATTTCTTCCTATTTGTAGACATCATGCTAGTATTGTACCTAATCATTGCATACAAAAGAAATAATTAATTAAATTAGTATAAACACAAAAAGATATTGAAGTTTAACAAGAACATAAAAAATATCTAGATTAGGTACCAAATATATATCATGTGCCTTGTTATCTACTTCATAACTTCCAGCATATCAAAGCTCATCATAGTATAGAAATATGTGTCCCCCTCCATGCTTCATTTATCTTTAATATACCATGAAAAGTCCATTTTATTTTCATGCGGTGGCATCTTCCATTCTCTAATATTATTCACTGATTTTTAGGGGTCAGTTGCTTGACTTTTACTCTATGTGTTAGTTTGGTCTTGTTGGGTAGCATTCGTAGATGGTCTAGTTTCAACTTTAAATGTTGTAATTGTTGTCATTGATCTAGAAATATTCATAAATACTTTCTTTAATATCATTCTCCTAAATTGTATGTGTGTGTATTTTATTATCATAGGAAATAATAATAATGATGATGATGATAATAATAATAATAATAATAATACTTTATACTTTGAATTTAAATAAAGTTAAATATTTTAGTATTTAAAAAAAATAGCAAAAAAATCACTATAATGTCGAGGACAAAAAATTAGAAAAATATAATAAATAAAAGTATATATATATATATATATATATATATATAATATATATATATATATATATATATATATATATATATATATATATCTGTATCTGTATCTGTATATATATTATATATATATATAATATTTATATATATATATAAACAAAAGATTATATATAAAACATAAATTATAATTAAAAAAATAGCATTAACTTAAATAAATTAAATAAAAAAAAATCCATGATGCAAGGAGACTGAATTGCATCTTCATGGGGTACTCAAATACCACCAAGGCATATTGTCTTTATGATCAGGTAAACAAGAAATTTATTTTGTTAAAAGATGTGATTTTTCTTGAATGATCTAGGACTAACAACATTATTGATGATGTAGGAGGTTGACGAAAATGAGGTGGTAGTCTAGAATTAGACTACTGATTAACTTTAGAACCAATCATATGCGCGTTACTTAGATTTTGTACGTGTATTTTCCCCCTTAGGGTCCCACTTACCTGACCAATCACCGTCGATGCTTTCATTGACTTTCCCTTTTGTCAGACGCTTCAATCTGCACCGTTGATTTCTCTCCTTTAGATCCAACGAATATTGTGCCATTCAGTCACCAACTAACCCGGACGATCTCCACCGTCAATGTGACCCGTCCAATCGAACGGTTGTGGTGCAATCTCGTGCAGATTCTTTCACGATCGATATCAGGTCGAGAGCACACAAGAAAGGTATTTTTCTTGTGCTACGTGTCACCCACTTAGGCTAATTGTGTGAAATTTAGGAATATCGCTTGCCACCTTTAGGGCGCATGAGATACCACTTATCAGTTATCAAATACTACCACGTGCTTAATTCACAATTTTAATAAAGACACTTAAGGAAATTTTAACACTTAAGCTTAATATTAATTGACTGTGATTTCTAAATAAAGTTTTCAAACAGAGAAAAATACTCGATTAGGGTCCAAAACGACAATATACAACTACAAATGAATTTCTGCACCAAAACAGTGGTCCACACCACACTTCGATCAATTATTCAACAAAATGGAAATTACAAAGTCTTGGCCCTCTCGGCTCGATTACAACAGTTGTCTGACCTCTGTTTTGATCTCAAACCCTATCTCTTACTCAAACTCTCGCTTACTCACTATGTTCTCAATCATCTAATCTCTCTATCATTACATTCTTTCCTATTTTATGAATCAAATCCTATCCTAACTGCATTGACAACTCATTCTCTATTTTTATCAACTCAACTATTAAATCCCTATTCTCAACCTCTGATACACACCTATACTAACAACTTATCTCCTATTCTATAAATAATACAATATTCTAATTATTACAATAATTGGAGTAAAGATTTTCGAGAGATCCAACCCTCTCTATTAAGAATTGATTTTGACCATTCAGGTCAATGAAATTCATCTCTTATTAACCACAACATGTGAACATACAATCACATTGCTGGCTAAATCCAGATGCTCCTGCATCAGCCTCTAGGGGAAGAAAAGAATCCTTCATCAAAATTTCAGGATTGACTCCATACTTTTGTAACTCTATTGTTGTTATCCAACAGGCATCCTCCATTGGCTGTCCCCTCCATTTGACTAAATATTGAAAATAAACCCGTCCTCTGGTTCTTTTGGATACTCTTTTCTCCAAAATAGCTTCCACCTCTTTCTCGACTATATTTGGCATTTGTTCTTCCCAATTTAAAGTTTGAACTTCATCTCCTACAAGTTCCTTCTGTAGCTCTGACTCTGTCTCCTTGTATGGATACAAATTTGCAACATTGAATATAGGTGATATTCCAATCCCTTCTGGAAATTCAATTTCATAAGCATTAGTTCAAAACTTCCTCACAATTCTGCATGGACCTATCTTTTTCATCTTTAGTTTATTTTAAGTCCTAACAGAAAATCTTTCTTTTATCAAGTATACCATCACTAGATCTCCCGCTTGGAATTCTTTTTCTCTCCTCCTCATATCAGGTCTCTGTTTGTATTTGTCACTGCTTTCCTACAATCTATCTTTGACATCTTGTAGTCATTGTATCTTCTCTGCAAACCATTCAACTTTTGCATTTCTTGTCTCCTGTTTACCCAAATTTATGAGTTCATACACACCTCTTGGATTCATTCCAAAAACAATATGAGATGGACTCATCCCAATACTTCAGTTTGGAGTGTCATTATAAGCAAACTCAACTGAGCAAGTGCTAAATCCCACTGCATAGGATTATTATACACTAAACTTCTCATTATGTTTCCCAGGCTTCGGTTTACCACTTCGTTCTGTCCATCTATTTGAGGATGATATGTTGAACTGAAACTAAGGTTGGCATCTAATTTCTTCCAAATATTTCTCCAAAAATTCCCAACAAGCTTTGTATCCCTATCAGACACAATACTTACAGGCAATCCATGTAACCTTACAACCTCTAAAAAAACATATTAGCAATATGTGTTGCATCACTAGTCTTTTTACATTGAATGAAATGTGCCATTTTGGAAAATCTATCTACCACAACATAAATGGAATCATTCCCTCTTGGAGTTCTAGGTAACCCCAAAACAAAGCCTGTACTAATTTCACCCCACAGTCGGTCTGGTATTAGCAATGGCTAGTACAATCCTGTATTTTGGCTTCTCCCTTTAGCATGCTAACAGATTCTACACTTCTCAACAAATTTCTTAACATCAGTTTTCATATTTGGCCAATAGTAAAAACAAATTACCTGAGCAAAGGTTTTTCTTGTCCAAAGTGACCAGATAATCCTCCATTGTGTTTCTCCTTAATTATGTTTTCCCTCATAGAACATTTGGTAATGTACAATTTGTTACCTTTAAATAGTAAACCTCATTGGATAAAATAATCTAACCATTGACTTCTATTATGAACTATTGGATTTTGTACAATTGCATAAATATCTTTGAATTCTACATCATCTTTCTACATATCAACCATTTCTTCAAATCCTACAACACCAACTCTTAACTCTTGTACAATGAAATTTACTCTGCTCAAAGCATCAGCAACTTTGTTCAACTTACCACTTATGTGTTCTATCACAAAAGTAAAACTCTCTAAAAAATATACCCACTTTGCATGTTTCTGGTTCAATTTTGGCTAGTTGTTTATGAACTATAATGGATGATTGTAAGAATATAATACAAACTCCTTTGGTAGCAAATAATGTCTCCATCTTTTTAAAGCTTGCACAATAGCATAAAATTCTTTATCATAAGAATAATACTTCCTCTTAACTTCATTTAGTTTCTCACTAAAGTAGGCTATTGGTCTTTGTTCCTAACTCAAAACTGCTCCAATTGCAACTCCACTAGCATCAGTTTCAACTTGGAAAACTTTCTCAAAATCAGGTAAAGATAAAATTGGTTTCTCTGTAATTTTATTCTTCAACAACTTAAAATTTTGGTCTACTGCTTCTATCCACTTGAATGGCTGATTAGTATCTTTGATTGTTTGAATAATTAGTGCACAAATCTGACTAAAACTTCTAATAAATTTTCTATAAAAACTTGCAAGACCATGAAAGTTTCTTACCTCAAATATGTTTCTTGGAGTTGGCCAGTTCCAAATTGCTTGGACTTTCTCTAGATCCATTTTCAAACCTTCTTTAGAAACTATAAATCCCAAATATACTAATTCTTCTCTCATGAAACTACATTTCTTTAGATTTATCAACAATTTTTCTTTCTGCAGAGTTCTTAAAACCATCCAGATGTTCTTCTTTGCTTCTACTAAAACTAGAATATCAACAAGATAAAAAATGACAAACTTGCCTGCATATTCCTTCAGGAATTCATTCATTAATCTCATGAATGTGCTAGGTGCATTAGTGAGTCCAAAAGCCATCACTAACCATTCATACAACCCATTATTTGTTTTAAATGCAGTCTTCCATTCATCTCCTTCTCTAATCCTTATTTGATGATATCCACTCTTCAGATCTATTTTAGAAAAATACTTTGACCCCCTTAAACAATCCATCAAATCATCCATTCATGGTAAAGGAAATCTATACCTAATAGTAATCTTGTTTATGGCTCTGGAATCTATACATATACACCATTCACCACCTTTCTTTGCACTGAGTACTATTGGTAGAGCATATGGACTAAGACTCTCTCTAATTAATCCCTTATCCATCAATTCCTATACTTGTCTTCCAACTTCTGCATTTTCTTGAGGAGTTAACTTGTATGCTACTTTGTTCGGCAAACATGCTCCAGGTATTAGATTAATATGATGACTGATACTCCTGATGGGTGGTAATGCATTTGGCAACTCATCCACAATAATATCAACAAAATCATTCAACAGAGTTTTGATTTCTTTAGATAAATCATCTAATTTTGTGGAAGTTAAAATTACCTTAGGTCTCCTTATGACAGCAAAATGCATCTGTTCATCCTTCTTGACTTCTTACAACAATTCTTTCCCACTCATCAGCATAACATTGTTTCCAGACGCTTCTTTCCCTGCTTCATCCTTCAATGGCAGTAGTGTGTGTTTATTTCCATCCTTCTCCAGAGTGTAAGTATTTCTTCTCCCATCATGAATAACTTTCTGATCAAACTGCCAAGGTCTTCCCAATAACACATGGCACACAACCATTGGCATTACATCACACAATATCTCTTATAAGTACCAATCTGTATCTCTACCTTGCATTGCTCTGTCACAATAAGTTGATTTCCTTTTTGCAGCCATGATACTTTGTAAGGAGTAGGATGTACTATTTTCACTAGTCCTAACGTGTCCACCATTTCTGTAGAAACAAGGTTATCAATACTTCCACTGTCAATTATCACTTTATAGCATTTTCCTTTGGACTTACATGTAGTTCTGAATAAACTCTTTCCCTGAGATGGTTCTCCAGTCTCTTTCTCTGCCTTAAGCAATACCCTTTTCAACAATAAGGATTCTCCTCCTTCAGGTGATTCTTCCTTGTTTGCAATTTGAGGTTTTTCTTCCCTTTCCTCGGCCACATTCACATTCCTCTGATTTGTTACTTTACTATGAGGACAGACCCATGATCCATGTCCCCATTCTCCACATGTGTAACACTAGATTTCTCTTCCTTGGCCTCTTCTCTAGGTTCAAATCTTCCTCTACTAAATTCTCCTCTCTGTGATGCTCTACTACTTGAACCTCATGCTTCACCCTGAGGGTGCTGAAATCTTGATCTAGTAGTTCCTTTACCTCTTGCTAAACTTTTCCCTCTATTCCTCTGATTTTTCTTCCTCAACATCTTCTCTTCTACCTTCAATGTTGCTTGATAGGCATCTTCAATTGGCTTCATACTCAGCAAGATAGTTTCATCCTGTATGTCATATCTCAACCCATTTATGTATCTAGCTACCTTTTCTACATCATCCTCTGTATGTCCTGCTCTAATGCTCAGCTTATAAAACTCTTCTGTGTATTATTTTACAGTCATTCTTTTTTGCCTCAAATTTTGTAACTGTCTGAAAATATTTAATTGATAATCTTTTGGCATAAATTTGGATTTCAATCTACTTACCATTTTATCCCATTGTTTGATATTGGGCTTTCCCTTTCTCTTTTTGTATGTTTGTAATTCATCCCACATAGATAGCTACATGACCCTTCAATCTGGTAACTGCAAATTTCACCTTCTTTTTATCATCAAACTCCTCATAGTCAAAATACTTGTCTAATTGATCCAGTCCATCAATTCTTCTACATTGAGATTCCCGTCATACAAAGGTATTTCCACCTTTGGTCTTCCACTTGCTTTGGCCAATATCTTGAGAACTTTGGCAACTTCTTTTCATCCTCTTCTTCTTCCTCAGAAGATTCTTCTACAGCACTGCCATCTCCTTCATCAGGTGCTCTCCTATGAGCAGTCTTCATTGTCTCCATCCTTCACTAGTAGAAAATTATGAAATTAGTGACTAGGTGACTAAAAACATTAGTCACCTCAATTATTTCAAGTGAATTACTACTAAATTTGAGCAATTTTAAGAGACCAGACTAAAAATGACTAACTTAAATGACTAATTTAGTTTAGATATAAAATATATGACAAGATAATAAGTGACCAAACTAAAATCAACTAACTAAAATGACTAATTTAGTCTAGGACTAAAATATATGACTATATAATAAGTGACAAAATTAATAATGATTAATGTAAATTACTACTATAGTGCAAGAATAAAAATATGACCAAATAATAAGTACAACAAGTATATGAATTAGTAATTTATGTTAGTAATTTTTAATTGTGTCACTCTCGAAATGGGAAGATGGATTCAGATATTCTCAACATCAGTTTGACCTTCCTTAATTTCCATCAAGGCAAGGCTCTCCTTCACTAGTTCATTTAAGAGCGCAATGGCTATGGCACTTGAGATGAAGGACAAGCAAAAAAACAAAATGAAGAAAGTCATAACTTCTGAAACTTCTGAAAACCCTAAGAAAGTCATAATACATTACATGTATTTCTATAATCTCTAGGATGAAAGGGAAACCAATCTCAAAGCTAGATAACCCCAAGAAGAGTCTTGCAGCCCTCATAAATGGCCTCGAGCCCTAGGCTGGCCAAAACTAGAGGACCCAAACAATGCAAAATTGGAGTAGGGGTTAGGGCCTCTGAATCACTAGATGGCTATCCTATCAAATTATTAACTTTTCTTTTTAAAGACCTGCTAGGCCCAAAACATAAGGTATGGTGACCTTTCGATCTAACTTTCAAATATGAATGGATAAAATCCTTGTTCTAGCCCAAATTTGTTGAAAACCCCCTCCCCCAATGCATAATCCACCAACTCCTCCTCCTTCATGTGGGTTTGATAATAAGAAACCAACATCTCATATGAAAAAACATATTTGATGAGTAGTTGTGTGTATTAAAAGGGTTTATCATGATGACGATCTTTGTACTTAAAAAATATACATCATGTGAATTAAAATATTATGCTTATCATGTAATCTTATTTTGCATTTTGACAAGGATATCAAAGTCTGAAATTGCCCAAATCCCATTCACTCTTCGTCAAAAATACCTCTCGTTCTAGTAAGAAACTCTACACTCCTTTCTTCGCGTGTAATTTTTTCATGGGCCTATAGGGTTTCTCCATAGTTATTGAATTCCTTTTCCCATGGTAGAGATTTTGTGATGTCTTTTTTACATTTTTGTCTCATTTATTTATATTATATATATATATAAAATACACCAAGTACAAGACATAGAATCAAATCTTTCTTAAGGTGAAAACAGTTGAAAGATACAAAATGAGGAAACAAAATGCTTGCCAATTTAGTATTTTTTTTTAAATATCAAAACATCTATATTTCTTTTATATTATATATTATATTATATATATATATATTCAATAATATTTTTTTATACAATATGGTAAACGTTCTAGACTCATTTTCCCATGGGTATGGCCAAGGAGGATCGGTGGGAAAATCAAGTGGATGATATTAGTTTAATAGAAAAGTTGAGAGCAAAGTTGCAGGAGGGGATCCTTAACGTAGTGCACCGTGACCGATTATTGGTATGCCAGTAATCTCTAAGCACTTCCCTGGTCAGATGGGATATATTCATTTAGTTAATAAGTGAAATATGTGATATATTCATTTGGTTAATAGAAAAATAGAGAGTATAGTTGGAAGAGGGGAGCCTTAACGGATTACTGGTATGCCACTTCTCTAAGTGCTTCCCACGGTTGGATGGGATATATCCAGTGCCATGAGGGAAGGAATAGGTGGAACCCACAATATTACAGCTAGTAGTCACTATCCCTTCCAGGTCGATAACCTATTTTATATCATTTTGAAAATAACCATGTAGAAAATTCAATTGACCCCAGACCAACGCATGTAAAGGAGGCAGAGTGCATTGGATAGTTTGAATTAGAAAAATATGATGAAGCGGTGAGATTTGGTTGGGGTAAATTAATAAGAGAGGTGATGGGAGAAGCTTAAGAAGACCCAAGTCGGTCCTTCTTAGAACACTATCAAAGCATGACTATGCGGGTCCTCAAGTAAAAAATGAACAATGGAGTTTCCAAGAATGGAAGATACAATACCCAGGGTGAAGAAGGAAGAAAGTGCTTACCATTCTAATTACAATGCCTCTAGCAATACATAGAAATGTTTATCACGTGCAGATATTACTCCTCATTACAATAGTCTTGTTCATCATCATCCAGGTTTTTATCCTTACCCATTTCTTAAATATCTATCCTGCAAATTTTCAACAAATTTTGGATTTACAAATCATAAAACATTAGATCCAATGATCTAATAAAATGTTTATTTTAGATTGAATTTTGGCCATTATGTTGTTAAAGGTCTGACTTAGGGAAATTTTCTGATTCACAAACTAAGGTTTCTTTTTCATGACTTCACAAAATAAGGTTGAAAGCCTATTTATCAACATTTAAATAATTCCTCCATGTCATTTGTATACCTCTGTTTATATGTATATTGACCTAATATCAATTATAAATGCATCAATTAATCTACTAAAATTACTCTTTGCCTTTCAAAGTCCACTTTTGTTAGCATATGTGTTGAGCTAAGTTTTGACAGCTTGGAATCACCTGAAGTACATTTTCCAAGGTTTTTATGTCTTTTATTTAAACAATGGATCGGTTTTGGTCCTTTCCCCTTTAGTTAATTTACTTTGGAAATAAATATCACAGTTGAATAGTCATGAAAAAATCAATCGGATAAGGATTTCTTAGGGAAGTGTTTTGAACATTGGTGTCATGACAGTTCTATTGTGAGTCAAAAGGCCTTGCTTTGTTTTGTGGGGGATCCGGCTATCAAGGGACAAAGCACTGTTATATGGAATAGATACACATCCAAGCCAGTGGCGCATAAAATCAGTAGTGCTTATGGGGAAACAAGAAATTCTCAACTCGCAAAGTTACAAGGGTTTTAATTGAACCTATGGTTGAATATTTAGGGGCCTTGGGTTATTTTAATGGGGCTTGAGAAGGGACCCTGTATCATTTTTGTTATAGCTGCATTTTATTTCTATCACTTTACCATTAAATTAATATAAATATTAAGCTAGACATGGAACTAAGAATCAAGCTAAGCTCTATGCCTTGTTTCTTTTGATGAAATATGTTGCAGATAGGGGAATTCTCAAACTTCAATTATTGGGAGGCTCTAAATTATTAATAGATTGGGCTAATGGGAAAAATATGATAGAAAATTTTGTTTTCAACTTAGTCATGAGTAGAGTTGTGGAGATTAAAAGAAGGTTTGAGTCTAGCTTTTTTCTTCGCATATATTGGTAATTTATTTTAAATGTGGAAATGTTTTCAAAGGATTCCTTGTCTCTACAGGAATAAATCATCACAGTTCAAGAATTTAGAGATAGATCCTTGGTCTCAGTGAGCTCCCTTTTTAAATAGTCTAGAAGATGACATTTCTGTATTTTTCTTATAAAAATAGATTAGTAGTGCTATTAATGGTTTAGGAGGACTAAGTATTCAAGGTAGGTTTTGTGATTCTCTAATGTTTATCTAAATGACTCTGTTGGAGGACTGTAATAAGCAGTATCTAGGAAATGCTATATATTGACAACAATAACATATTTCCTGGGCTAAAAGGCCAAGGATAATGTATATTTTTTTATTTCCTCCTAGAAATATCAAACCTAAAGTTTTTTCCCTTGGAAAAAAAATGTATTTTTCGAAGACAATATCCATTCATAACATAACAACACTAAATAAAGGAAATAAGCTTCCTAGGTTGAGAATTTGTAGGCCAAAATAAGATGAATGTTTTTGTAACTTTATATTTTATTTGTTTGTTGGAAGTGCTTTGAGAAACACATTCCATGATCAAGGGTTGCACTGTATAGCTCAAACTTGCTTCAGCTTTCCTGGGGTTTGCACCCAATCTCATTCCTTTGAGATTGATGCCATCAGGTTGGTGCAGACCACAAGGATAATGAAATTGTAGTGGATAAAATAATATTATGTAGCCTTTGTTAAAATTTTCAGACCATGGTTGTTAGGTCCATATAATACTAGTGATTACCCCATTACTATTGTAGTTGTATCCCTTATTAATATTGTTATGCCCCTATTGTCCCCATCTTGTTATTACTGTGCCCAATAGAATCCCTCTATTGTTATTTTTGTTGCTTTATATTATTATTGTTAGGTCGGCTGGGTTATATTGTGACTCCTTCGACTCCTATATATAGAAAGGAGGTTTTATCATTTGAATCATCCAAGAATTGTTCAATTGTGTAATGTAAAGGAGGTTGCCCCCTCGAAGAGGCTGAATTTTGAGGCGTTCAACAATCTTTTCTTTCTTTTTGTGAGTTGGTTTCATAACATTTGGTATCAGAGCTTTGGATTCTAGGATTTTGCTGCTCCAAATAGGTCATCGTGGAATTTTCCCTATAAAAATTTTTCTACAACATTTCAGAAGCTAAAAAAAAAAAACCCATTTGAGATGAAATCGCACTGAACCTCAAGACCAAATTGCATAGCTTTTTGAACTATATTTGTGGAGATATGATCTGAGCAAGTTGGTCTTTTGGCAGACTCCTGAATTACATTCCAAACAGGTGACCTGGGGAAAATCGCCATAACTTTATCTCTGAGCATCGGATTGAAATTTTGTAAGAAGTTAAAAAAAGAGGATAGACTGTAGTTTCGTGTATATATTTTTTAGAGCCAAAGGTCGAAACAGTGACTCGTGGCATGTTGTACAAGTTCATTCTACTGAACTAGTCTATAATCAGGTCACTATGGGAGATTTGGCATAACTCTTCCCTGGAGAATCCAATTTGGATCAGACTGGTGGCATTGGAAAGAGGACACAGTGGGCTACTGCAGGTCAGAATTTCAGAACTATATGATCCGAAATTATAGCAATACATTAGATTCAATATGAAGCTCCTACAAAGTGAAAGAAGGTGTGTAGTTTTTTTCAAATTTTTTAATAAGCTTGGTTTGAAAAATTAGTTTGAAGGAATTCAAAGGGCATAGTAAAGTAAAGCATTATTTTTGGTAATTGATGCCCGGAGGAAAGAAAATGCAAACACCTAATAAGCAACCTGAAAGCTCTAGCATGACTCATGAAGAAGAGGAAGAAATGCAACATGATATATCAAAATTACGAGATCAAGTGCAACTTGCACAAAAAGTAACAGAATCTAAGATGCATGGTTTAAAGAAAGATGTAGAAGCTAAGATGGATGGTATAAAGAAATGTGTAGAAGCTAAGATGGATTGTTTAAAGAAATGCGTAGAAACTAAGATGAATGACGTGGAAGCTAAGATGGACAATTTGAAGACAAGCATGGAAGATTTGAAGACAGATTTGACAAAGCTTCTACAAGAAATGCTTACTAATGGTGAAACGGTAGTAAAGAAAACTCATGATGAGAACAAAAGAAATGTTAATCATGATTTCATAGACTCTAATGTTGGATCGAAGACCCACCATATTCGAAAAATCGATATGAGGAAGTTTGATGGAAAGGATCCCGCAACATGGATATTACAGATGGAGCAATTTTTCGATCTCAATAATGTGCAAAACACACAAAAGGTACGTATGGCAACTTAATATTTGGAACCAAATCAGTTTGTATGGTATCAATGGCTTTGCTCTCGTAAACAATTTATCACCTGGGCAATTTTTACGGAAGAATTGATAGCACATTATGAGGATACAAAAAGCAACACTTTTTTTGGCCAATTGATAAGTCTTAAACAAAAGGGTTCAATAATGAGCACATTGAGGAGTTCCAAAAATTAAACATAAGGGTAAAAGATATTCCAGAGGAGCATAGGATTGATGTGTTCATAGGGTCTTTAAAGGATAATATCCAACATGATGTTCACCTTTGGGAACCTGATTCATTAGAGAAGGCATTCAGGTTAGCAAGAAAAATGGAAAGCAAAATTATGGCAACCAGGAAGCATACCACTAAAACCTATAAATATGGAAGCTTTGTTGCCCCTATTCTTCCACAACCTATAAGGTTGACACCACAACAATTGGAAGAAAAAATAGCAAAAGGGCTTTGTTACAGTAGTGATAGCAAATACGCTAAAGGTCATAAGTGTGCTGAGAAGAAATTATTCTACATAGATTGTGAAGAGGAAGAAGAAAAGGAGCAAGAAAGGTCAAAAGAAGAGGATATACTCGAGGAAAGAAGCCTAGATAAATAAGAAATGAATTTGACCATATCTTGTAATGCATTGGCGGAAATTACCACTCCTCAAACCATCAACATAAAAGGACAAATCAAGAAGAAAAAGATAATAGTGTTGATTGATTTAGGAAGTACCCACAATTTTATTCATTGCAAGGTAGCAAAAGAATTGAATTGCTTCCTATATCCAGCACTAGAGTGTCAAGTGATGGTTGCAATGGAGGAACGATAAATTGCTCTGGAAAGTGCCATAATATCAAGCTATCCATGGGAGAATATGTATTGGCTAGCCCAATCCTTTCCATTCCAATGGGAGATGCTGATGTTGTACTGGGAGTCTAATGGCTACAATCCTTGGGTACAATAGCTTTTAATTTTTAATAACTTTTCATGAAATTTTCTGTGGAAGGAAAGGAAGTTGAATTAAGGGGTATTGCAGGGAAACCGGGAAAGATAATTAGATCTAAAGGTATGAAAAAGCTTCTGAAAAAGGAACAAAGAGGTGTAATTGTACAATTATGTTTGTTAGATATTTCCACATTGGAATCATCTATTTCTCCAGATCTCCAAAAATTCTTGGACAATCATTCCAAGGTATTTGAGACTCCCAAAGGTCTCCCACCTATTCATGATCATGATCATGCTATTCATCCGATTCCAGGAATTGTTCCTCCAAACATTAGGCCGTACAGATATCCCTATGCCCAAAAGAGTGAAATTGAACGTATGCTTGCATAAATGCTAGAGGCTGGTATAATTCAACCTAGTCAAAGTTCTTTCTCTGCTCCAGTAATATTGGTGCACAAGAAGGATGGATCATGGCACATGTGTCTGGATTATAGAGAGCTCAACAAGCTCACTATTAAAGATAAGTTTCCCATTCCTCCCATTGATGAATTATTGGATGAATTGCATGGATCAATTTACTTCACCAAGTTGGATCTTCATTCAGGATATCATCAAATCAAAATGAAGACTGAAGACATTCCGAAAATATCATTTAGAACTCATGAGGATCATTATGAATTTTTGGTCATGCCTTTTGGCCGCACCTTCTACATTTCAAGGTTTGATGAATTCCATTTTCAAACCCACCCTTAGAAAATTTGTGTTAGTATTTTTTGATGATATACTAATCTATATCAAGTCTTGGAAGGATCATGTTGAACATGTTGACAGGGTGCTACAACTATTCGAGGAGAAACAATTATATGAAAAAATATCCAAAGGTTCCTTTGGACTACGAGAGGTGGAATATTTGGGTCATATTGTATCTCATGGAGTTAAGGTAGACCCTAGCAAAATTAAAGCCATTAAGGAATGTAAAATTCCCACATTCATAATGCATTTGCGAGGATTTCTTGGGTTGACAGGTTATTATCGCAAGTTTTTTAAGAATTATGCGAGAATAGCAGCACCTCTAACAACATTATTGAAGAAAGATGCATTTTCATGGACTCCAGAAGCAA
>APFE031706968.1:1714-13571 GCA_000404065.3 Pinus taeda | reverse complement strand
CTGGGTTATATTGTGACTCCTTAGACTCCTATATATAGAAAGGAGGTTTTTTCATTTGAATCATCCAAGAATTGTTCATTTGTGTAATGTAAAGGAGGTTACCCCCTCGAAGAGGCTGAATTCTAAGGCATTCAACTATCTTTTCTTTCCTTTTGTGAGCTGCTTTCATAACAATGGTAGGCAGAGTCTGCAATCAAAAATCCCAAGAAGCTAAAACATAAAACTTTAATGGCTATAAAAAGTACATTTTTTATATGTAATCTACTAACACATCATACTCAAAATATAGGACAGAGTGTACAAAACTAAACTTCCAAAATTGCAATATATTTTTTGTTCAATTTGGAAAAATGACACACTGCTACAACTTAAAAGCACTATCAGAATCACTAGCACAACTCAATCTCATGCTTAAAAGAATTAAAAAATAACCACCTCTGCCTTGCCTTCTTTATATAATATAGAAGAGGAAGGTTAGAGGAGAATACAAAATAGCCCATCCTTGTGGGCAGTAAAAGTTAGAAAAGAAAAACCATTATCTAAATCTGTCTAGGGAAGTATGATGTCCCTAAAATTGGAAGTTTCCCTGGCTCATGTGCTTAATATACTTTAGAACAAAAGCTAATTGAAGCTAAAAACAACCTACTTCGAAATCTGGATTTCAAAATCCAAAAGAAGAAAAGCATCTGTTCTAAAATTGGAATGTTAAATTTAGAAAAACAACCATAAAACTAGAAGTGGTTGAGGTTGGCACATGCATGCTGGAAGGCATGTGTGTGCACTTTCAATTTACTCTTACATAATTATAGTTTTGCATCACAAACTGTTAAAATTGGCAACTAGTGCCAAACTCCTTGTGGGTCTTCTTATCTATGGCAGCTGATATTTTTCTTAGATTCCTCTCGTTGAGATGTGTAGGATTAATCTAAATATCATCTGATTCTGACATGTATTCATGGAGATATGAATTTATTTATGTTATGTGGCAATTCGTCAAGGTTAGCCAACAACCAAATTGCCCCCACTTGTCCTCAACGTTTTACTATAAATAGAGGTGGCCTTCAACTCATTTTGACACACACTCTTCTGACCTCTCTTCATTTTTTCTTTGGATTTTGATGAAGGAGAGATCTAGAGGAAGTGCCCTAGGCTCTACGTTGCCCTAATGAAGCCCTATCGTTACCCCAACGGAGAAGCTCTAACACTGCCATAATGAATCCCTAACACTGCTCTAATGAAGAAGCCCTAACGCTACCCTAGCAGTCATGAAATAAAGACCTCAACGCAATCATGGAGGAGGCTTGTATAAGTGTAGCAAGGAGAAGTTCTAATGTTGTCATTGTCCCTAAACGCAGAGATCCTTATGTGACCTAAACGTTGTTCTAGAGGAGTGATAGAAGACATCTAGGATGAAATCAAGGAGAGTATCTTCGCAACAAGAAATGGCCTTCTATATGTTACTCAAAACCATAGGCAATGAAGGTTTATATGTTGTCATGAGCTGGTGTTCTAGCATTCCCTAGACGCACTTAAGGAGGAGATTTATATGTTGTCCAAGGAAGGGATCTAATCTGCAATCTAAACTTAGTCAAGCGGCACTCATATGTAGCCTAGACTAGGAGCCCTAATCCACAGATTGACGAGGCTCCTATCTGCCCTAGCCGCAGTCCAATAAAGAAGTTCCATCCTTTACTAGGATTTTAAGAGGCATTCAAGTGTGGAGGATCGCAAGAGAACTTATGGGTGCGAGTTCTCTTTGGGTTTTGCTTTGATATCTTGGATGAGTAGGAAGTAGAAGTCGGTTGTTTTGAGCATCGATGAGGCTAGATACATAGCTATGAGTATGGCCTCTTGTGAAGCTTTCTAGTAGTGGAAGCTCTTTTGTGAGCTGTTTGGACACGTGTTGAATACTATCGTGATCTTCTTTGACAACCAGAGGGGGATTCGATTGTTGAGGAATCTCCTGTTATATGATCGCTCCAAGCATATAGAAATCAAGTACCACTTTATCCGGGATATGGTACAACGGGGAGCAAGAAGGCTCCATCACTCTGGAACTGATGTGTAGGCCATGAATATTTATATCAATTCCCCAGGAAAGGTCAAATTCTTGACTTTCCGAGAACGACTAGGAGTCGTGGAGAGACCCTCTCCTAAGGGTCATGTATGATATGGACATTAAGCTTTGGGAGCTCCGGGGGGCTTGGGGGTACTTCTTGGAGCGATGAGCAACCATAGGGTGAGTGTTTTAGCCTTCCTCTAGTAGTCTACTATGTAGGCAGGATGAGTGGTTCATCCTTCTCCTGCTAAGATACAATCATAGGGTGAGTGGTTCAGCCTTCCCCTAGTGATTTGTTGTGTACAAGGTGAGTGGTTCAGCCTTCCCTTGGGTTAGCCCCTGGCAACATGTAGGTAGGATGAGTGATTCATCCTTCTCCTACTGAGACATCCTACCCATGCAGTCTAGGACTCATGGGAAGTAAATCTCATTTGGCCAATGAGTAGGGAAATGAGGATAAGGACCATAGTAGTACTAATGGACGCATCGTGTAACTACCATACTCCCTATGCTAGGATGATATTGATCTAGGAACAATTGGAACTAAATTCGGGTTGGTAAGAGTGATATAGCTCACTCTGTTTCGGAACTAACTTTAGGTCAGTAAGAGTGGTATAAGATACTCTCTTTATTTGGAACTCATTTTGGATCAGTAAGAGTGGTATGACACACTCTCTTCATTGTGATTGACTTCAGGTCAGTAAGAGTGCTATTATACACTCTCTTTTATTTGTGACTGACTTCAGGTTAGTAGAGGATGGTATAATAAATTCTCGATCACTTCTTATTCTCCATAGTTTAGCAGAGCAGTGCAAGAAACTGATGGGAGAGATAGTACAGACTTGTTGGGTAGCGGATTCCCCCATAGCAAGTTTTTGGGGTTTAAAGCCTGAGTTTTATCAATGTAATGTAAAGACCCTGCAAAATGCAGGCGCGAAGCGCAAGAGTCTAGGGTTGTCCACCCTAAAATAATATAATTTAATGTAAAATGTGGCAGCCTACCCATTGTCTGCGGAACATGGGATTGTATAAATAGAGCGAGGATCTAAGTGTATAATCAGTTTTTAGCTTTGAGAAGTAATATGGGTTTTGAATGAGGAAGTAAGCTCTGAGTCTGTAAGTTCGAGTCTTGGTTTGTAGTAGTAGGAAGAGACTCTACAGTTGTGTGCGCAGAGGTCTAGTAGAGTCTGTAGCTGTGTGCGCAGACCCCTGCAACGGAGTGCGTAGGGCAGAGTTGGGATTGTATTTGAACATAAGATTAATAAAAAGGTAAGTTGATTCTAAAATATTGTGCATCTACTCATAGATCTGTGTGTTTATGCTTATGTTGTATTTATGCATCTCTTTACAGTTTTATGATTACGCGCACTTGTTATGAATGTTGAATGGATGATAAAAATATTGGATACACACAATTAAGTCAAGATCTGTAATAATAGCCTAGTAAGAATACAGGATCTAGATAGCACCTCTTCGCACTCTTTACAAAGCTACACAGAAGTAGTCGCACAAGGTACGAAGGTCAGACGACTGCGCGGAGCAGTGCAAGCACACAGGTTGGTTTCGCGAACTTCCTAGACCTCATCAAGACATCCCTAGCACCCTCCCATACTACCTCGAGTGAGACCTCAGTCCGTGCACCGTGTGCTATTGCCAAAAGGGTTGGTAGTTTCGGGATTTGTTTGGCTAACTCATTGTTGAACCTAGGTCAAGCCCCATCAAGTGAACAAATGGTTCCATTGTTGGGACCAGGATCTTCCTAAGGGATGTCTAATGTCATGCCATTGGAATGTTATGAAGGAAGAAATTGAAGAGTGGTTGGACAAGAAGCTTCACAAGTTTGTGACACAGGAAAACAGAACTCCGTAGATATCTGAGAAGAGGTGGCTGGATCACTACGTATATACGGAAATCCACAATATCTTCTTCACACCCTTCCTGTCTGAACTATATAACTGGATTGCGAGGTTAGCTAATAGCCAGGGAAGGTACAAGCTTGATCAACTGATAGTGTGGACTCGAAAGTTAGTGTGCAGACTAGAGGCATCAGAAGACAAGATCACGCGCGTTGTGGACCATTGGCTCGACTGGATAATAGGAGGGTTTATCACTGAATTTGCGATAGACACAACTGTGGGCTACAACAATGCAGAAAGATGTTTTCTCAAGGGACCGCGAGGTAAGCACATCAAATATTTGAATACCTGGATTAATATGATGTTATGTGAAAAACTAGTGATGCGAATACATTAATGTTTGGAATGACACGAAGCGGAAAGGTCTATAGAAATAGCGGGGAATTAGGCAATAGTCCCTTAAGTTCACCTTCGTGAGAGAGTGAGGAAGAACTCACTCGGGTCTCTTCGAGGAGTGTGGTTATTTTGATAAGGTAGCGCATTCCGCAGTTACCATCTCCACTTACGCCACCACTCGCTTCACCTCCTTCACCTCCATCTTCCCCCACACCACCTCCACCAAACCAACAGTTTAGTATGGTGAGAGCGATTAAGCTACGCATATTCAGAGGAGTAGGGAATGAGGATCTGGATTAGTTCTGGTTCGTGGTAAGAGCAGCGTGGGAAGCACAAGGGGTTACGAATGATAACTTTAAGAAGATCACATTGGTAAGCACGCTGTAGGATCGCGCCTTGACATGGTATATCAAGCATTCCAATGATCACCCAAATGTAGGAATAGGAGAGATCCAGAATGCGTTGAACAAAGAATTTAGCTAGTCGAAATCAGAAACGTAGTCAATCATCAAACTTAAAGACATCGCAATGCTGCTGGGTGAGACCCCATGGGATTTGGATCAGCGACTAAAGAGTATCATTCACGAGGCTAATATGACGCTAACGGATGCACAGCACCATGCGTGATTTGTGGCGTCTTTGACACTCCATCTGAGGATGGCATTGTCGCAACAGAAGCTTTCAACCTATGCCGAAGCGTTTGAAATGGCAATGAGGTTGCATGAAACACAGATAGAGGATCTGGGGCTAGGAGTTCAATAAATCTACTCGTAGCTATAGAATATCTACTTGGAAATGTAGAGCTTGAAGTAGGATAGGGCACCACGGCTAGAGGTACACAAAATGCAAAGGCCAGGGCTACGACAAGGATCACTGTCAAGTATTCGCGAACTACTTGGCAGGGGGGGGGCCAATGTTGTTAAGACCAGAGGCATAGGCAGGGTCGAGTGCAACACCCGCGCTATGGTCCGCGATCTATCAGATTGGAGGAAAACACACAACAGATAACTGTCACTTGTTGCAGAAGTATACTTAGAATCCGCAAAAGCTATTTTGTAATTTCTGTAGGTCGGTGGGCCATGACGAGTGTACTTGTCACAGCTACGAGTTGATCATGGAGTGAACCCTAGCCTATAGAATGCAGATAGAAACATGTAACCTTGACCCAGCCGCAGGGATGGTGCACCCTGGATTTCAAGGCCGAGTTCGAGGACGAGGAGGGATGGGCCCAGGAAGGGGCCGCAGACAATTAATTTGTTACAATTGTGGAGGACCAGGGCACTACGCCCATAATTGTACCAACCCAACGAGAGTATCCTATTTATATTGTGCTCAATTTGATCATGAAATGATAGATCGTCCTACGTTGATCTCATAGATGCACAAGAAAGAGGTACTCCAGCCTACTCCAACTCAAAATATCCAAATGATGAGATCTGAACTACGAGAAGAAGACCCAAATGTGAATATGGTGCTCAGAAGTGGTCCGACCACAGGAGAGGATAAGGGGAAGCAGCCCGAGGAGGACACGTAGGTTCATAAGGCTCCTACAAAGGAACAGAAGTTTAACTTGGAATGCACAAAGGAGACGTTTATGGAAGCTAAGAAGAGCTTCGCAGAGGCCTCTACTTCAGGTAGTAAGGATCAACTAGAGCTCTAAATGGATCCTTCTATTCTTACTACCTTTTTAAATACATGCATGAAGTTGTTGTGCGATAATAGGACAGTTAAAGGACTACAAGATCCAATCACTCGGTGCGCAAGGTCGGGTGAACCACGCGTAGTCTGGAAACTGGGAAAGCATTCATTGCACACTGGAAGCGAGATGAGGTTAACAGCGCAGATTGGTGAATATGAAATGGATCAAGTAATATTGGTCCTGGGGTCTGACGTGAATGTGTTACTTAATAAAACATGGGAATGCATGGGCAGCCTCGCATTACAGTGGTCCCCTATTCAATTACGAATGGCTAACCAACAGAAGATTTTGCCCATGGGGAGGTTGCAAGGGGTAGCAATCAATATCGAAGGCGCGAGCACGCAGATGGACTTTGAAGTGATAGAGATTGTTGATGACAGCAATCCTTATCCCACGTTGCTAGGAATAGACTGGGCCATTGATATGAATGGAGTCATCAACCCGAAGAAGCAGAAGATGATATTCGACAAAAATCCCCTACACATTGTAGTTCCACTAGATCCAGCCGAAGGGGTGCGATACACTGAACCCGTGTGCGACGATGACAATGATGATGAGCTAGATTGCATTTAGTAGATAACGGCACAAGACCAAGATTGGGTAAAATTGACTGCAGATGGCAGAATCTCGTGGGAATGTGACATTTCTTGTACTTCGAATTCAGATGAAGAAATAGAACACTGGCAGAACCAGTTGCACAAAGTAACAACGTTGAATTGCAACATGATGATTAGATCACTGCAGTGTGTGACAACATAAGCAAGGGAACTGCTAACATATGATGGGGTAATAGCAGTGGATGAATTCTTAGATAAATTTGAAAGTGTAGTACCGGAAAAAAAACATTACAGTGCGCTGGAATGGGTGTTGTGTGTGACACCCGCATGATGGTGGAGTACACATCAGAAGACTATTGGAAACTAGTGTCAATGTAGAAGATGGATGCACTTACAGTTTGGAAGTCCCCAGTTTCGAATGAGAGTCGGGAAGCCAGGATGACGTAGTTTGTGCACCCACCTATGTCGATGGGTGTGGACATGTGCTGTGTAAGCACATCCCATACTAAGGATCGACACTCGGAACCAGCTGCAACAGCAAGAAAAGTGTCGTGCACCACAAAATTTCCACGTTGAAGCATTCAAGAGGGTACGCAGGATCTTGAATAAGGTTCACCAAGCCAGACGGACTGATGGGGACCAGTGCATACTAGCGATTCGATGGGCCTCTAGGGCCATGTACAAGACTCTGAGCGCAGAAATTATCTTAAAGATGATGGGAAAAGTTGAAGCAATAGGCTTGGGAGGAAGGAATCCTCTCATAATTGGAATGAGTCGTAAGGACCAGGACGAAGGAATTATGCCATCCCATGGGGCCAAATGTATGCAGATTTAGGAAGCCATTTGGTAAGGGCACTTGAAAATTCACGAACTCGAAAAAGATCGAATATGGCTGAGAAAGAAAAGTAGGATTTTGGATGAAGAAATCAACATACTGGAAACCAAAATTACACAGGCAGGTTGCGTTAAGAAACTAAACTCGATAGAACAAAAGGTAGGTAGCCACACTACCACATTGGAAGGATTTGGGGTTTTTCTACCATGGTTGTGGACACACCTCACTAGACAAAGGTATTGGGGGAGCGCACCATGCAAAGAAGAACGCGAAGTGCTAACTGACATCACAGTAATTGCAGGGTACCCGCGAACTTGGATGGAAGCTACAGGGAAGCCTCACGTGGGTGGAGTAACCACCTGACTATCCATAGAAAGCACAGTCTCAGTGCTCCAAGCTATTGGAAGAGAGTGCAGGACTATAAAAGAGTTTCTATGGAAGTGGCACGATAAAAGGACTGCACGCAGGGCCAATCTGTCCCAATGGTCGAGCCCACACATGGGCGGCCACGATGTCACATAGGTAGACTGGGAAGTGACCGTTGGGGTCACTATTCATGAAAAGATATCTCATTTAAGACAACAAGGAGTGGGTGATAGACAATTAAGACACGACGTTAGAACTTGATTTGAAACGATCTACCGCTAGTATGGCATGAATGAGCCAAAAGAGGGGGGAACGGTCGAATTTGAATTCTGGCAGGCCTATAAATCCCAGATGGTCCTCCACAGAACAACCCTTGGCATCTTGAGAATTCAGTTATTGAGTATGGACTTTACAGCTTTAGAGGTTTTGAAAGCAAGTTCAGCGTTTGAAGCATTGCCAAAAGAGATGCAGGACCTTTTGAGCAGAGAAATGTCGACCGCCAAGGAAGTTGCATCGAGCCCTATGTCATCGGTGTGGGATGCACCGGAAGTCCCAAAATTGCCCCAAATTCGAAGGACTAAAAATCACCCACAGGGAGCAGGACTGATCTGTATGCCTCCGCGCAACCCACGGTTTGGTAAGCTGTCTATGGAGGAGAAAGGAAAAACAGTTAACATTGAGAGCGATGAGGAGGAGGAGGATTTCCAAGCGTTTGTAGAAGAGATTGAACCAGAGGTAGAGATGGAGGAAGACATGCCACCAGTATGCACCACAACAAAGCTTCCCAAGTATGTCCCTCCACAGAAAGGGAGGGTAAAGGTACCTAAAGATTTGGATGTCGTTAAAAGTGCACTTAAAACCCTGTCCCTCCCCAAGGGAATTCTGTTTGAAGGTTTAGCTGTGGGTCGTGTACCCACAATGAAGTTTGAAGACTAGGACCTCGTGGATAGTGAAACGTTCCTCATTTGGAAACTAGCCAACTGATGAAACAAGGCAAGGAGGGGGTAGTTACAGGGTTGCAGCCATGGAAATGGCTGCGCGGGGTGGAGGAGGCTGGGCTATTCCACCTCCTATTGATTCCACACTTTCATCGAGCACCAATCACGCTATTTTTTATCAGGAAATTGCTTTGCCTAGTGCATGATGGGCACTTGTGGATGGAGGAGCCCATTCCCATCATGGCAGAGCTTATTCATAGGATTTCTCTGCTTCCCTATACAAGAAGGGACCCCGCAGAAATAGTTGGCACAAGCGGAGACTTGGCGATTAAAGAGGTCATGAAAAATAAATATAAGTTGGAGAAAAAGCAGAGGGGTTACGTTATTACTAGCATTCAAAACAAAGGAGTCTGAGTCACTATCCAGTTGTTGGCTGCAAAAGTGATGAGAAAATGTCGTGGCAATGAGGTACCAACAACAGTCATCATGCTGGCCGAGCAACGCGCAGAAAGGGTATGGTTCAATAGGGCATAGTTCCTCTGTGAGGAGTTCCTGACAAACCGTAGGGAGGCCCAAGAGCAGGGTTAGACCTTCCCATACGCTTGTTTTCTCTTATCCATCCTGTTGGTGGTAGGAGAATTGCTTGAGGATAGTCAGTTTCCTCCCCTTGACCAGGACTTTCCAGAGGCAACAAAATACACGTTGCTCTGGGTGACAAGGCACACCATGTGCATCCGCAAGATCAAGATCTTATGGATACTCATGGAGGTGAGCATACAGTTGGGGATCAACAAGCGGTTTCATCTATCCCCCATAGTATATGACAATCTGTGGAGCTTTGCAGACTTTAAAGCCGATATGCACAATGTGTATATCAGAGCATGGAAGGATCTGGAGCAGAAATGGACTGCACTCCCCTTCATCACAATTGATAACATTGTTTTTGTGGTGCTTGACTCATGGCCATCGGAATGACACACACCAGATCTGGTGGCATGTAATGAGACGATGATTCAAAAATAGAAGGATTTCGCCAAGTTGCTAGCACAACAGAAGCGGAACGAGCAGCTAACTGTAGAAGTACGGGCTTCCCGTGAGGCAGTGAAGACCACTGCGGAAAAGGCAGCAGCACCACCAACATCTGAGGCAACCACAATGTAGGAAGGAATAGGCTCTGACCCGACCATAGGACAAGTGACAGATGACATGGTGGCAAGCGCAGACCCACACACATTATCAACACAGCTAAAGCAGCCGCATAGTATAGAATAGACGGGGCCCCAGAACAAGACCAAGGCTTCCAAACTAGATGGGGAACCTATTACACTAACCGAGGGTGACCTATATGACATCGGTGAAACAGGTCACAAGGTCACCAGGGAGGCGCTCCATGAAGCAATGATTGTGTTGGGGGCCTGTTAGATAGTGGAATCCCCCCCATAGTAAGTTTGTGGGGTTTAAAGACTGATTTTTGTCAATGTAATGTAAATACCACACAAAATGCGGGTGCAGAGCACGAGAGTCTAGGTTTATCCGCCCTAAAATAATATAATTTAATGTAAAATGTGTCGGCCTACCCATGGTCCGTGGACCATGGGATTGTGTTGGGTCCCTATGATACTATTGATTACCCCATTACTATTTTAGTTGTACCCCTTATTAATATTTTTGTGCCCCTATTGTCCCCATATTGTTATTACTATGCCCTATAGAATCCCTCTATTGTTATTTTTGTGGCTTAATATAATTATTGTTAGGTCAGCTGGTTATATTGTGACTAACTTAGACTCCTATATATAGAAAAGGAGGTTTTATCATTTGAATCAATCCAAGAAATTTTTCATTTATGTAATGTAAAGGAGGTTTCTCCCTTGAAGAGGCCAAAATTTCTAAAGGTTTGATGCTATCTTTTCTATCTTTTCTTGAGCTGGTTTCATAACATTTGGTATCAGAGCTTTGGATTCTAGGGTTTCGCTGCTCCAAACAGGTCATCGTGGCATTTTCACTATAATTTTTTTTTGCAATGTTTTGAAATATAAAACAACAACCCATTTGAGAAGACATCGTACTGAATCTCCAGTCCAAATTTCAGAGCTTTTCGCACTATATTTGTAGAGATATGAACTGAGGAACTTGGTCCTTCTGCAGAATCCTAAATTACATTCAAAACAGGTGACCTGGGGAAACTCATCATAACGTTCTCTCTAAGCATAAGATTGAAATTTCGTAAGAAGGTACAAAAAGAGGATGGACTTTAGTTTCTTGTATATGTTTTTCAGAGCCAAAGGTCAAAACAGGGACACGTGGCACGTCGTACAAGTTCGCTCTACTGAATTAGTCTATAATTAGGTAATTGTGGGAGATTTGGCATAACTCTTCATTGGAGAATCCAATTGGGGTTAGACTGGTGGCATTGGAAAGAGGACATAGAGGGCTATCATAGATCACAATTTCAGAACTAGATGATCCAAAATTACAGAGATACGTCAGAGGCAATATCGAGCTCCTACAAAGCGAACAAAGGTGTGTATATTTTTTTAAATGTTTTCTTAAGCTTGGTTTGAAAATTTATTTTGAAGGAATTCAAAGGGCATAGTGAGGCATTATTATCAGTAATTGATGCCCCGAAGAAAGAAAATGGAAACAACTAGTAGGCGACCTGAAATCTCATGACTCATGAAGAAGAGGAAGAAATACAACATGATATATCAAAATTACGAGACCAAATGCAACAAGTGTCACTTGCACAAAAAGGAACAGAATCTAAGATGGATTGTTTAAAGAAAGGTGTAGAAGCTAAGATGAATGACGTGGAAGCTAATATGGATGGTTTGAAGATAGATTTGAAGACAGACATGGAAGAATTGAAGATAAATATGAGTAAGTTGCTACAAGAAAGGGTCACTAAGGGTGAAAGGGTAGTAAAGGAAACTCATGATGAGAACAAAAGAAATGTTAATCATGATTCCATAGACTCTAATGTTGGATCGAAGACCAACCATATTCGAAAAATCAATATGAGGAAGTTTTATGGCATGGATCCCACAACATGGATATTACAGATGGAGCAATTTTTCGATCTCAATAATGTGCAAAACACACAAAAGGTACGTATGGCAACTTTATATTTGAAACCAAATCAGTTTGTATG
>APFE031706966.1:533754-567168 GCA_000404065.3 Pinus taeda | reverse complement strand
CTCAAGAGCATACTCCAATCACAATCCGTTGAAAGACATTGCTGCGTTGTCACCAAGAAAACACTGCTGCAAATCGAATTCCACCAGCAACCAACTCAACCGCCTCAGATCTAAGATTCGTGAGAACACAATATTTCTCGTACAGAGATTGACTGTATGGGCTTTTACCGAATATTTCACCTTCCAAAGGAAGGATGAATCCAGAGGCTACCTGGCCCGATTACAGGCTCTGCCTAGAGAAATAGAATGTAAACACTTCCTGAATAGTAGATCTGATGATCAACAGCTCTGATACCATGTAGAAATTTTGAATAATTTAACACATATTCAACAGAGATTATCCTGATCATGTACTATTGCGGAAAACATACACAATACATAAGCTCCTCTACGTTGATCACCAATATAGCAGCATCAATAACAATAAAACATCAAGAGCATTCACACATTAACACAGTATGTATCCCGGGGAAAGCATCTCGCTAAAAACCCCAACTATCTGTATATTAATGATTGAGTCATGTAACATTACACAGCATAATACTTCTCACAAGTATCTCCACCTCTGTTACACACAATACAGCTCAGATCTGATCTCCAAATCTCTTCGCTTCTTGCCTGCCTCTTCTGCTCAATCCCTGCTCAAGAACTGATGATAATTCCAAGGAAACCACGTATTTCCTTGGCTAAATCACGTGAGCACAAGCTACAATGTGGGAAAATACGTGGGCAAACTCATTGGCATACTCAATCCCTTGATTGTGCATGATCTGGTGCACAACTATAGTCACAACTGATAGCAATCTGATTCTCTACCACCTGTCCCTGTTGAACTGAACATGCACTGACATGCAACTGAGTTAACTGATGTATTCATTAGTTGTATTATGAGTTAATAACTTGTGAATTAATTAATAACTAATTCACCCAACTCATCTCTAGTCTATTTGCCAGTTAGACTAAATACAACCAGTTTAACAAAGCTAAACTGAACACAACTCCATCAACTGCACCTCCAGTCCACTAAACTCAACTCACTTGAGTTCTAACTGAAGTCCTGCATGCAAATATTAGTCATCCCATAGGTAACCACGTATTTCCTTCTGGGATCTGCATGTACCACATCCGTAGCTCATCCTGAAGTGCTCCAAGAGAATAAGACAAAGTTTATAGTCTAAATATTATTATGAGCTAATAATATTTGACTGTTCTATATTTAGACTGAGCAGTCACTCCGCTGTGATCTAAAAAATAGAAGTCCATCTATTTTTCCCAACTTGACCAATCATCCATAAACAGCAACCTGCAATCCATATACATGATCCATATGTCTAAAAATAGACATAGTCTAAAAATAGACTTGCGCCAAAAATAGCCTGCGGGCCCACTTAGTGAAGGCGACTCTTTTCACTAAGCTCCATCATCTTGTTGCAATCTCGACACATCTAACAAACTACCTTTTCCATTTGTATGCTCTCGCTCATCGCACCCTATAGAAGGGATTTTCAATATGCATCGCATCCTTTGCATGTGACAGGTGAGATGCATCACACCCTTAGCATGGAGCAGTCTATATGGTCCAGTTTTGACCAATTCTGAGCATTTTTGCAGGGAGAACTTCTAGGAAATGATGTAATCAGCTAACCTTGTTCCTTTAGGGTATGAAACAACACTTTTAGGGGTTTAGAAGCCCTTGGATTATGGACATATGTGATTGGGGTTGCAGTGCCCAAATATGTCTATAACAACTATCACCAAATATCAATAGTTTGATCTCATCTACACTTAATCAAGATACCTATACATGGTCCTACCCGATGCTCCCCATTTTCTTACTTTTTCCCAAGCCAAGCCAGGAGCATAAAATGCTACAAATGATTTGATTGGAATTATCTCCCAAAATAAGCCTAGTAATGAGTTCTAATAGTTTGGAAATGTATAAAATGGAGCACCCCATTTCCAATCCTTTGGGGGTTCACCTACAACCCAAATTCCAACTAGTACGAGATATTATCCTAATCATCCAGTGCACCCCGAAAATATTCCCACACGAGGGAACCAATACCCTACTATACCGAGTAAATAGTACCCTCCCATGTAGGCTAGCCAATACCTTACACACACCATAGAGTCTATACCAACTTGCCAAACCACTTGTTGAAATGTGGCAACAAGAATATTCCAATTTAATTTGTTCTTGAATTTTTTTTTCCACTGGAAAAATTGTAATCTTTTCATTGATTTGGAAAAAATTACATGTTGTAGATGCGCTTGCATATGCTGTATGTTCTTCCACCACACATGTGGGTAGCTGTAGTTTCTAATTACATATCTATCAAAAAAGAGCAAAAGATCATCACATAGGATGTTCTGTATCATCATATATATATGTTGCCACGCAGGGCTATCAATTGTTTTCTTTTCAGCTATATACAAAAATTTTCAAAAAATAAATATCAGATTATAACATATTATCATGGGCTAGCTGCCCTGTGATATTGTGCATCTATATACGGGCGGTGGTAGTACTGGTATGCATTGGTGCCTCTTTGCTCCTGTATCATCCACTCGCCTCTGGGAAGTGCCGTAGCCTCCTTGGATAATTGGTTGGCACTGTTATTGTGCTCCCTGTAGATATGATTGCAAGAGATATCATTAAATTGTGCCTTCAATAAATTAATTTCATCCAATATGTTGCTAAGAGTGTGTGTATGACATGCAGTGTTGTTATTGAACCAATCTATGACAATCTTTGAATCCCCATATATGCTCAGATGCATGTAATTGTGTCTCAATGCAAAATGTAGAAGATGGCAGAGGGAGATGAGCTCAGCGTAATTGTTTGAACCAGCACCCAATCCTAGCTTTACTTTGAAGAAATGCTGTTCAGATTTGTAAAGGAGAAATCCCCCCCCGTAACCTTGCTGTTGGGAAGCACCATCGAAGAAAGCCCATGGGTTGTTTTGATTGATGAGGGGAGGGTCGTGAGGACGACGGGACTTTGGCTGTGCAGGCTCAGGTATTTCGTTATAGACAACTATAATATTTGCGGTGAGATGAGGCCAGAGAACCAGATTATCCTTAAAGGTCAAACGGTTTTGGGCCAGCCAGAGGTACCAACAGATGATGATGGGCAGGCTTTGTAATTTTGAGTTCCTGTGAAGTTGGTACCAGTGTTCCCAAACGCGATTTATGTCATCCCCTTCCCATTTACCAGGATATCGAATATTTGTAGAAATGGTTTGCCAAATATGAGACTGAACAGGGCATTGCAGAAAGAGGTGCACGGTTGATTCAGCTGCATGTTTACATAAGATACACTAGGAGGGTCCATGGACCGCGCGCCTCATGAGGTAGTCACCAGTGGGGACTACGCCCTTTAGGATGCACCAAAAAAATAACTTCTTTCTGGGAGTCGCAGTAAGCTTCCAGATGGAATTCCACCAGAAAGATATGTGGTCCGGGACCTTATGTGATATCAGGGAGAGATACCCATCTTTGGGGGTGTAGAAACCGTGCTTGGATGGATACCATATGAGCTCATCGGGGCCTTGCTTGATTCTAATGTGTGCTTCAGATAGAGCGTTGGTATATGATATCCATTCTTGGTGCCAATGAGGTGGGATGTTGATCTGGTCGACAGATTTCCAACGCTGTTCAAAGATGGTGGTGTTCTATTGATCAGCTATATCAGCAATGTAAGTGATCCCTTGTAAGTGCAGGAACTGTATGAGCTCATCAGGTAGTATATGCCTGCCCCCGCTGTTGTTCCAAGGATCCAATCCGACCCTGGCCTGAGCACCATCATTGATTCGCCATATCAAGTTTTCTCTGATGAGAGGTAATGCATGAAGTAGTGCTTTCCAAACTGAAGATATCCCAACTTTTGGCCAAGTCGGAAGACGGATCCATTCCATAAGCTGTAGGGGCCATATGTATTTGTGATATACCATGTGAGTCCATAGATTGTCTCTGGTGATTAAGGTCCATCCCATCTTTGCAGCCAGATCTTGTGCGAATGAAGGGAGGTCCTTTAGCCCCCAGCCTCCCCATTTCTTGGGTATGGCAATCCTCTTCCATCCAATCCAAGCAAATATGCGATTCTCGTTTGCCCCATTCCATAGGTACCTGTTACAGGTTTGCTGTAATCTAGACAAAATGCTGCGAGGGATCCAGGCCAATGCCATCTAGAAAATCGGGGTAGCTTCCAACACAGCTTTGATCAGGACTAGCCTGCCTGCTCGAGAAAGATAGCGATGGCTCCATAAATTGAGCTTATTTTCCAATTTTGCCACTAGCCAAACCTAGTCAACTATTTTATGGCTAATGGGTTTGATCCAGAATCCCAAGTATTTGAGGCCCTGATCCAGGGGATGTAAGCTGTAGGGAAAAAGCTGAAGAGCCATATGCGATTCATTAATAGAGGTTCTGGCTAGAATGATCGATGATTTAGTATGATTGGCCTACATCCCAGTGGCAGATGAGAAGAGAGAGATAATATTTGAGAATGAGCGAGAGTCCCGGATGCTACCATCTAAGAAAATCATGACATCATCTACAAATAGTAGATGAGTGAGAAACAAGTCAGATATCTTGAGGCCACATATATCTCCATTTCTCTTGGCTGTTGCAATAAGACGACTGAGGCTGTCCATGACAATGAGGAAGAGAAGGGGAGATAGGGGGCACCCTTGTCTGAGACCACGCTCTGCATGGAAGAACGGTGATGCTGATCCATTAATCAACACATTGAAAGAAGGGGTGGTAACACAAGCCATGATCCAAGTGATAAATTGGTGAGGGAAGCCCAAATGTATGAGGAGCATTTTGATATATAACCAGCTTACCCGATCGAAGGCTTTTTCCAGATCAATTTTTAAGATGATAGCCTTATGGTGTTTTGTCTAGATGGAGTGAAAGGCCTCCTGTGCAACACCAATAGCTTCATGTATCTGGCGGTGTTCCAAGAAGGAAAATTGTTGAGGGGCAATGTGGCAAGACAGAATGGGTCGAATTCGATTAGCAATGATTTTTGATATGATTTTATAGAGAACATTGCAGAGAGAGATGGGGCGATATTCATCAAAAGAGGTGGGTGAATCAGATTTAGGTATCAGGGCAATGAAAGTGGAGTTGATGGAATTATACATGGATCCTGACATTCTACATTCCTCTATTACCCGGAGAAGGTCCAACTTGATCATCTCATAAAAGGAAATATAGAATTCGATGGTCCATCCGTCCGGCCCTGGGCTACGCTCCTTTTTAAACCATTTGATGGTGGATTCAAGTTCATCCGAGGACGCCAGATCAAATAGGCTCTCAGCTTCTTCTTCATTAACGAACCTTGGGAAATGACCAGCAATGTTGATGATGTCTGCAATGTTGGAACCCGGAGGTTGCTTATATAGGTTCTTGAAATGGGCTGTTCCCATCTGTGAGAGCTTATTGAAAGTGTTAGCCACTCCACCCTTGGGCATAGGGAGATTCCAAATAGTATTGCTGACTTTTCTACCCTTGGCATAGTTATGAAAAAAATGAGTGTTGTCATCTCCAGCTTTAAGCCAGATGGCTCTACTGCGCAGCCGGGTAGATTCTTCCCTCTCCTTTAGGATTTTTTGCTTTTGGTTTTCCAATTCCACTAAATGGGATTTATTTGCCTCCGATATGAAGCCCAATCCTCTTTCATCGGTGAGTGAGGTGAGCTCAGCTTCAATGTGCATGAGGGCTGTATTCTCCAGTCTGAATTTGTTCCTGGCCCATTCGATCGAGAGTTCCTTGAGCTGTAATAGATTCGTGCAGAAGCCCTTAGCCATGGACTCAGCTTGATCTATTGGGTGAAGGGGCCAGAAATCCGTAACAAGCTTGATATAGGATGGGTCCTGTAGCCAACCATGATTGAATTTGAAAGGCGCCTTTGTTTTTTTATCGGGACCATTTATTTCCAGATAGATGGGGTGGTGATCTGATATGCCTCTAGTACCCACCCATTGCCTGTAGTGATGTAGTCTTCGTAGCAGTGTTCCTTTCATCATGAATCTATCAAGTCTACGAGCCAGGGTAGCATCACCGATTCTTCTGTTCCTCCAGGTGGGCAGAGGCTTAATCAATGGAACATCGATCAGGTCATGATGGTCCAAAAGGTCAGTCATGTAAGCGGAGATAGGATCAATTTGTGCTGAGGCTCCCCAAGATTCACCATAGCCCAGAGAAAAATTTAGGTCCCCTCCAATGATTATGTTTTCTGCAGATAGTATGGATAATCTCAGGAGATTGTTCCAGAAGGCTTCACGCTGTTGGCACGGCTCTCAGGAGATTGTTCCAGAAGGCTTCACGCCGTTGGCACGGCTTGTATATGTTAATAGCCCTGAGGGAGGTGCCCAAGTCTGCAGAGAATAGGTCGAGCCCCAGATAGCCAGGTCCCCCCCAAGTGCCTTGGGCCCTAATGGTACCAGGATTATATCCTATCGCTAAACCCCCAGATCGACCTGAGGAGTCCAAGGCCGAGAACTGCCAACCGGGGAGGATAGAAGATAGAGCGGCCGATATGGAGTCCGCAGGTCCAAGGGTTTCTTGGAGAAATATAATATCGATAGGATAGGCTTCATACATTCTTTTGAGGGCTAGTTTCTTTGAGGCACTAGCCAGGCCTCTGCAATTGAAGGAGAGACACTTCATGGGGGAAGGTGGCCTGGGGTGTTCTTTGCTCTAAGTACCCCATCGATAGTGGATTGTCTCCCGGAGGCAACCTCTGCCCCCGCTCTCTGAATAGCCTTTGTGAGATCAGATTTTCTCCCCCGAGAAGATAGTGAGGATAGAACAGGAGTAATTATACCCAAGCCTATGATAGGAGTGAGAGAACCTTGAGAGTGTGGGCGGGGCCGCAGGAAGTATGGGTGATTGGCGCCTTTGGGAGATGAGAGGGAAGATGTCGGGGATGATGGAGGTAGAGTGGCTGTGACCGCAGGGGCAATGACGGAGGATGAAGGCATCGAGTAGAATGCAGCAGATAATGATGGAGATGTAAAAGGAGATGAAGAAATATTAGACAATGAAGGGTAAAGAGAGGTACCCAGAGTGGCTGCAGATGCTGATGTTGTGGCCGCCTGAGCTCTGGTGACCGGAGCGGATGCACGACCAAGAGAGACTCCCAGAGCCTGAGGAACAGTATCAGATGGGATGCTTGTGATCGGGACCTGTTGAGTGGCCGGAGAGATAGATCTCGGAGTGGGGATGGTAGATTCAGGTGCATCTGCACGTCTCTGGGTGAGCGGGCAATCCTTGAAGACATGCCCCACCTTGTGGCATTGACGGCATCTAAAAGGAACACCTTTGTAGTCCAATATCTGTACACGAGTGCATCGCCCCAGTGGAGAGTGATTTTTTCTTCCAGACCTTCGCGAGTGTCAAGGTGCACCAGAATCCGAGCGAGCGTTCTATTCCTAGACTCCACAAAAGTGCGATCATGGTCGAGATATGTGCCCAAGGCATTTCCAATGCGAATGAATACCTCTTCATTCCAGTATTGCAGGGGAAGACCCGGCAATTGAACCCATAAAGACCCAGCTCCAATCTGTTCTCGCTCTGGATCAAACAGAGGGCTCCATCGCTTGAGCAGTACCGGCGCCATCTCAATATGCCAGAATTTGGCCAAAACCAGGTCCGTGTAATTTTCTCTTGCGAAATGGAGAGCAAACCATCAGCGGGGTAGAACCTGAACTTCAAGGAGTTCCATCAGAATCCCACCCCAGATTTCTTTCACCCACTATGTTAATCGGGTCGCAGAGTAGGCATGCCCGCGAACATGACCCACAAGTATAGTATTAGCCATGATAGTAGCCTCTGCTATGGCCGTAGTCTCCCCAAACCAAATAGAGATATCTTTTGTAGTATATTTGACACACTTTGTTCTCTTTTTTCCTGTACGCGGTGCCGAAGGGTGGTTAACCAATGGATCCGGGAGGCTGTTAGGCGGAGTCGATCTAGAAGAGCTCACTTTGACAGCAGGGGTTTCGAAACACCCAGAGGGAGAATGGAGGAGCGCGGAGAAGCCAGATGATGATGGAAGGGCCTGTCCAGAGGAGGGTGGAGCCGGGATGGAGGATGAAAGGGGACATGATTCGAAAGGCGGAGATGGAGGGATTACAGATGATAAGAAACGAAGGGTCCCCGGAGATAGGGGGGGGAGATCCAGGCCGACAGATTCCGAGAGGACAGCGCCTTCAGGAGTACCAGAGGGGGGTGGGATTGGGATAGATACCGCTGGGGAGGGATGCGACCCAGATAACAGAGGGCCAGTAGCAGCAGACGATGATGCGAGAGGATGGCGCTCGAAAATGACCTGAGACGGGTGCGAATCTTTGGAATAGTCGATTTCCTCCTCCGTGTCCATAACCACATCCATATTAACCGGCTCCATGGTGAATACGACAACGACAGTTGACCTGAAAATTCGGGCCCAGTTGACAGTTCAAACGGAGGCTAAGAGGTGTCTGTAGGCTGATGAGTTAGGGTTTCAGGATGCCCTAGCTGAAACCCTCGTGGTTAGCTGCAGAGCGCGCCATCATCCATTTTTGTTCTTGAATTAAATTGTGGATTAAAATTGAATTTAGTCTTAACAGGTACTTGGAAATAATTAATTAATTCATTTTGAATTAATTAGTTGTAGAAATTCATGTTAGAAGTCTTTCTGAAGTCATGCAAGAATTATACCTTAAATTAAGGAGATAAGATTGAGTTATATTTGAGTTGTAATTAGTTAACTCAGTTTACTGAGTTAAGTCCAGTTAAATTAGTTCCAAAATGTTTGAGGAACTAATGGTGAGTTAACAGTCAGTTGATGCATGCATGCATCCAACTAGTGATACTCCAGTTAATTGAAGTTTCCATCATCAAAAACTCATGCATGTCTATTCTGAAAAAGACCCAGTTGAGATTAAATACAAGGACAATGTACTATCAGTTGCATGTGTTTTCTTATAAGGAAAACTCATGCATGCAGAAGGAATAATTCCTTGAGGATTACGTAGTTCTAACAGTGTGTGAGATGAAGAGATAATCTACTTGGTAAATCAAGTTTTTCCACTTGGTTGAAGGAGATCATCCTAGAGGAACAATGCAAGGAAATAGGAGCTTGGAGGGTAGAGAGGAAGGCTTGAGAGAAGAGAAGATTTCTTGTGAGCATCTGTGAGGATTGTACTAAGAGCTGGCTAGCTGTGAGAGGTAAGGCTTTGTATAATTCCTATGTATTTCCACCTTGTATGATAATACAGATAGTGGGGTTTTTAGCTGAGGCTTTCCCCAAAGTATTCGCATGTGTATTATGCATTGAGTCTTCTTCTTTTGGTTATATTGTTCAGCTCGATCTTTTAAGCTTCTGTAAATTGATGGTAGAGGCAAGTTATAGTATTTTTCTTTAGTTATATTGCATTATTAGGTTAACCTATAGTCATATTTTCTACATGGTCTCAGAGGAGCGAGATTGGTAGAGATAATTTCTACATGGTATCGGAGCCAAGTTTATCAGAGTTGTGAACAATATACTAAGAAGAGAAGTCAAAGTTTGAAGTTCGGGGTTGCAGACGCAAATCAAATTCTTATCATACTTCAAGGTTGTCTAACGGCATGCTATGGCTTGAGACTCGAATATGCCTTGGAAGGTAGCTCAAATTACATAGATTGGAAAGATAGAATGGAGGCTGTAATAGAAGACAATGGATTGAAGGAATTCATTGATCAAGAAATCCAAAAGCCAGAGTGGAAGAAATGTGTGGCAGAGGCGAGACAAATCATCCTTTAATGAGTTTGTGACCATATTGTCTCGAGTCTCCATGGGAAGGATACTCCATTTTCAATGTGGAAGACATTGAAGGACCTCTACCAGAACAGTAGTGACCAGAGGAAATTGGCACTCAAGGATAAGCTTCAAAGAATCAATATGGAGAAGGGTGACACTATTTCCACATATTTGAACAAGCTCACCACCTGAAGAGATGAGCATGGTAGTGTGGGAATAACTACTGCCAATGATGATATGGTGAGCCTCGCTCTCCTTGGCCTTCCAAAGACTTGGAATAGCTATTGGGAATCTGTGAATGGAAGGGAGAAACTGTCGGATTGAGAATGACTGTGGTCAGATCTTATGAAGGAGGAGATTAGGAGGATCACACAAGATGGTTCTTCATCCAAGAATGATGATGAAGAAAACCTAGCCTTAGTAAGTAAGGCAAGGAAATGGAAGGGGAAGGCTTCCCATTCCAAATCAATTTCTTCTCATGGAGGGAAGAAGGGTGAAAAGTCTAAAGTGAGATGCTTTAATTTTCATGAGATGGGACATTATGTGACTAATTTCCCATCGAAGAAGTCCAAGAAGGGATCCTCGGAAGGATCAGAAGGTGAGGCATTAGCCTCTCAGTTCGAAATGGACTTTACCCTCACCACATGCATGGTGTCATCGATGATGGGTTATGTTTGGCATCTTGACAGTGGAGCCTTATTCCACATGAATCACGATAAAACATTATTCAATACCTTGGAGGAGAAAGACCTCAAGATGCACATAGAGATGGCTAATGATAGAAAGTATAGTGTTTCAGGAGTGGGCATGGTTTCTTTTCAGAGGGAGCATGGAGCTCCTTTCACCTTGACATATGTGAAGTATGTGTCTGGACTAAAGAAGAACTTGGTATAGGTCATGATGTTGGAGGACAAAGGCTACAATGTTGTCTTCAGTAAAGGAAAGGCATTCCTAAGACATAGCCATGGGTCAAACCAAGAGGATAGCGAATTGGGTGAAGAATCTCTATAAACTAGAGGTAGATGATTATGCAGCACTGAGTACGAAAGAAGAATCGGTGCAAAGCCAAGACATTGGCAAGTTGTGGCATAGTTGGTTGGGCCATTTGCGTCATGGGGCTTTGAAGATAATGCAACAAATACTAGTAGAAATTCCCACTGTAGATCACCTAATAATGCAATAGATTAAAGAAAAATACTTGATCTACTTCTACAACCAATTTATGGAAGCTTAATTGAATTGATCAAGATCAAGAGAACACATATAACTGATAAGAAGAGATCAATCACACATAACATAGAAGAATTTACTTGGGGAAAGCCTCAGCCTAAAACCCCAACTTTGTATTATCATACAAGTGGAAATATAACCAGTATTACAAAAAGAATCAACTCAAAAGCTATCCTGTTCTCTCTGTAATACCTCTACTACTCATAGATAGTCAAATGCCTCTATCTAACCTCTGGTCTACCCTCCAAGCCTCCTATTTCTTTGTGCAATTTAGATTGGGGTCCAGTGCAGCCACTTGTGTGAATTGCCCTCTTCACACACTCACTAACCTTTGATCCAACTACATATTCCTAAAGGAGATAAATCCTTCTCATGGATGAGCTTCCTTTATAGGAAAAACATTCATCCAACTGATAGTACATTGTCCCTTCTCTGATCTCAACTGGGTCTCTATCTAAACTGACATGCATGAGTTATTCATGAGAGAATATTCAGTTATCTGAAGAACAACAGTTATATGCAAGCATGCATTAACTAACTGAACTCACATTAATTTAAACAAATTGTTTAAATCAATCTAACTGGACTTGACTTAGTTAACTGATCCAACTAATTACAACTCAAATTAGAACTCATCCTTATCTCTTTAACTGATGGATAAATTCCTCAATTAATAGAGAAACTGTTGCATGTCCTCACATAGACTTCATGTTTGATTTTTCACAACTAATTAACTCATGGAGAATTAATTAATTTATTTTCAAATAGCTGTTATTTTCAAATAGCTATTAAGGTCAAATTCAAAATTTACTTCCTATTTTTAGTCCAGGGACTGACTAAAATAGGAATCCATCATGAACTACTAAAAATAGAATGCTATTTTTAGCACTTCCATTTTTCATTCCCTGTTTCCCAATCCATCACTGGTACCCAAACTGCTATTTATAGCAGTTCTTTTTTAGCATTTCTTGTTGCTAGTTTCAACAACCCCTCTCAACAAGAAAGGCATTCAACTCTATCCCGATCCTGTACCTCTGGAATGTTTTTCATGCAACACTTCTACCAAGTGTGGTTTTTATAGCAACTCTTGGAACAAAAAACTCCCCACTGACCTCTTTGTTGGGATAGAAACATACTCTGATGCTGAAGCTCTATCTGCTGCTGACAAGTGCTCCCTCTCTGACCTCTGAGCTACTGCAACATATCCATGCATCTCGCACTATTGTACACCTCTCTGTGCCATCCTGCACTAGTGCAAAACTCCTATGCATCTCGCATTGCTGCAACCTACTAGCTCTACACAGTCCTAGGAATCCTGCACTGTAGCTCTCTCGTTCACTCCATCCACATCTATCTCTACCTAATCCACCAATCCTGCTACTCCTCATTAGGGCTCCTATAGCAAAGTCAAATCAAAGAGGTTGGGTACCTCAAGGATCTTGCCCCTCCTTGGGATGATCACTCCACATCGCCCCACCTCCTACCTGGAGGTATGGTTGCATGTGATTCCTCTGCCCACCTAGCTTGAAGTTTCCCCCTGCTGGAGGTCTCTACATGAGTAGATGTCTCTACTTGATCTCCTCTAAGCTTCCCCTATTGTGGCTACTCCACAACCTTCTGAAGCTACTGCACCAATCGTGGCTCCTCCACAATCATTTGAGACTTCTTCTAGCATTGCATGTTGAGAAGTAATGTACTCTCCCTCTCAACCACCTAGTATATAACCTTTTCTTTGCTCCTCAAGGCTTTGCATGAATCTTGTACCTCAAGTGCATATAGGTTATTGGCTAGCACACCAATCTATTTCATATTTCTGATCGTCACAATTTTTTTTAGAAAAAGCGCTGATTTTAAATCAGTGATATCTCCCTCATCCGAACTCTGATTCAACCGATTTTTTGTTTTTTTTTGAATTTGGGTATTTTTCTGCAAGGAATCCAGATCTGCTATTTGTTTCTAAAAATTTTGCAGAAAAATTTTCATATCTGCTCTAAAAACTCACGACCCAAAACTCAAAACTTCGAAATCTCCTCTAGTATATTGTTCTCCACTTTAATCACCTTTGCTTCGATACCATGTAGAAATTCCCACTATAGATCACCTGATAATGCAATAAAATAAAGCAAAATACTTGATCTACTTCTACAACCAATTTAGCGGAAGCTTAATTGAACATGAGCAACATCAATAAGAACACATATAACTGATAAGAAGAGATCAATCACACATAACACAGAAGAATTTACCGGAGGAAAGCATCAGCCTAAAACCCCAACTCTATATTATCATATAAGTAGAAAGATAACTAGTATTACAAAAAGAATCATATCAAAAGGTATCTTGCTCTATCTGCAATACCTTTGTTGCTCATAGACAATCAAAGGCCTCTATCTAACCTTTGGTCTGCCCTCCAAGCCTCCTATTTCTTTGCGCAATTTAGATTGGGGTCCAGTGCAACCACTTGTATCAATTGGCCTCTTCACACACTCACTAACCTCTGATCCAACTATATATTCCTAAAGGAGATAAATCCTTCTCATGGATGAGCTTCCTTTATAGGAAAAATATTCATCCAACTGATAGTACACTGTCCCTTCTCTGATCTCAACTAGATCTCTGTTTGATCTGACTTGCATGAGTGTCATAGACATATTTGGGCAATGCAACCCCAATCTCATATTTCTATAAACCAAGGGCTTCTAAGCCCCTAAAAGTGTTGTTTCACACCCTAAAGGAGCAAGGTCAGTTGATTACATCATCTCCCAGAAGTTCTCCCTGAAAACTACTCAGAACTGGTCAAAACATGACCAGACTGACTGCTCAGTGCTAAGGGTGTAATGCATCTCACCTACCACATGAAAAAAGTGTGATGCATACTGAAAATCCCTTCTGTAGGGTGCGATGAGCGAGAGCAGACAGATGGCAGAGGCAGTTGGCTAGGTGGAAACCCAAAGAATCTTCTAGAAACTGCCCATTTGACACTTGCCTCTCTGAATTCACCCAGGGATGAGTAAGAGATCATGAAATCTCCAAGTGGAACCAAGAACTATCAAAGATATGACACTAATCAAAATCCCAGAAGCTGACTCACCCACCTACAAACATCTATATATGGATCCCTCATCCTAAAGATCCAAACGCTGGAATTTTGTATCTTGTAAGGAAGTGTTGTTGGTTTCTCTGTGGAACATCATAGTGTTGGGTGGTCTAGCTTTTCATGAGGTGAAGATGGCTTTAATGCTGGGAGGATGGCACTAGGTCATACCAATGGGTTGTAATCCTCTCTTCTACTACTTCTATCAATAAATCTATTTGAGTTTTTCTCCATATTCTTGTATATCTTTGAATCTTGAATTGATATATACATTTGTATGGTTAATATATATCTGATCCTATATTGTTTATGGTTATAGATCTCTATGATTTTATGGTATTATGCTACTTTGACTCTACTGGTGTTCTTTGAAGCGGGACAAGTAAAGAAGGAGTGGCGAAGCTCTATCAAAGGAGGGAGGAAACAAGCAAGGAGCCAAGTGAAAGACTGAGGTTGGTACTCTCTGCTTCTCTCTCATCTATCTCTCATAAAGGAAAATGCAAGTAATTTTAGTTTGTTTGCTTCTAAGATAGCTACCCATCTTAGTGGGACTAGCAGCTCTGAATGGACACTAGTTTTCCTGATAACAAAATGGCGACTCCGCTGGGGAGCGAATAGCTTGTTTGCTTGTTTCTAGTTTGTTTTCTTTATAAACTACAGACGGAGCCTGAAGTTAAGCTAGCTAGCCTTCGAACTGCTTTTGCTATGCAACTGCAAAGTAGATAAACACTGCTTCAGTCAATATCCAGGTTAGTTTATGAATTAAACATCTGACTTGTAAACATCCTAAGTGCCCTGGTGGTAGCTCAAGTAACCTCATTAGATCAGCCCCTATGTTTTGTGTTTACTAACTATCATTAGCTCAGCCTAAATCCTTGAACTAAGCTGCAAACTGTGAGAAAAAACCAAGCTCAGTCTCGCCGTTGGACCATCGCATTGTCTCCCATTGAGAGTCTAGATGCATCGCACCTCCTGTGTGTTGTAGGTGAGATGCATCCCTGTTTCCCTGTATTACAGGTGCGATGATCAGATAGATTGTTTTTGCCTCTAGATTTTGGTTTTTTCTTCATTATCTTCAACTTTATTCAGGAGTTTTACTGTCTGTGATTAGTATACCACTATTGAAATTCCCTTCCTTCGCATTATTCAACCTCCATTGTATAAAAAAGTGTGAATGTTTTTATGTATTTTTAGTCATTTACAATTCTCCTCGGCAAATAGTAACTTAATCGAACTGTTGTCTTTTGATTTGAAAGTGTTGCAAGTGTCATTTTCAGTCAAAGAAAAGAGTTTTCTCTTTTTGATAGTTGATTACACTTTTGCCATTATATTTGATTTGAATTAATAGTATTTCAAGTGTTGAAAGCAATTTTTGAATTCGAAATCGCAAAGTGTTGTCTTGGTTTTCCTTTCGTTTTTTGAAAAGAAAATTGTTAGTACTGTTGCTTTGAAAGAATGATAGTTCAAATCTGTACTTAGCATTCTTTTTGTCATTCACACATTAAGAAAGCGAAAACAAATACATGCATGTGCATTTTCATTTAGATTGCTTGTGGAAATTGATTTAGGACAATGCATCTTAGTGTGTGCTCTCTGCTCTATGTTGAAAGAATTTCGCTTCTCTTTCCTTAGTGGCTAGGATTTTCATTGCAAAAAGAAAAATAAACGACTATTTATCATCTTAAATTGCATATTTAAGAATTTTATATCTACATCATGCAGTGAACCTTAAAGGCAAACTTCTTAAGAAAGATCAACTATAAAATAAATTTCAATGAACATAAAAACGATTTGGAACCTAATGCACAACATCTATAAGTCTAGGCTAGAGACGTATTTCAGTGTCATAAAGCTTGGTAATTATCGCTTTCATCTTTGAGACGATAAGTGCTAGTACAGACTTGTGCTCCCATGTACCATAGAGTATATATTGGGAGACCATAATAGGCTACATCCTTTATCCTTAGGAAGTCGTGTCTGCCACCCTATCGATCGCAATGCACTGAACACAACATTCGGGAAGATTGACTACCGTACCGTAAAAAAGTATTATGCAGTCTTGCGATTGGTTTGGTAATCCCTCTGTCTAGATTTCCAGAGTAGTCACTTTCGTTCCTTTTCAGACTCCTTAAAGGAAAAGGTCCATTTGATCACTTGTCACTTCAGGCTCATTAAAAATTGAAGGCGACTAGAGTCATCTTTAGCTTTTTCTCGACTCTTAAAAATTGAAAAAGCAAGTTGTGTCAAAGCGTCATAAAATTTATTTTAATTGAAATAACATCACTGTTCCCTTGTTGGTCTTAGGTTGAGAAAATGGAGTCCACCAATCAAGGATTTCCCCTTGGGGGGAACCCTTGTCCTTTTTCCTCTTGGGGAGATGTTGGTGCACCTCATATAGCCACATTGTGCCTTCCAGGACTGACAGTTGGCTTGCCGGTATGGCTTTTCTCGACCTTTGTCATACAAAACACCGTGTTTCCTGAGAAATCAAATCAGCAACTAGATGATAATAGAGTTACCCCCCAACCTTCTATTTCATTTGTTTCTCCCTCTCCTTATTCCTCTTCACTTGGTGAAGCTAGTAAAACTAAAAATCAAGTAACAAAAAAGAAGAAGAAAGGGAAGGAGGAGGAGAAGAAGAAGCCAACGACAAAAGGGGGCAACCAAGCATTGTCTAGCGAAAATCCACACACTACACCATCCAAACCTAAATCTCCATGTGTCATTTGCAAAGGGGACCACTATCATCAAGACTGTCCTTGCATCCCACGGTTCTTAAGGGACTAGTCTCCCCGCTTGCACAATCCGGTGTTGTCAACCTCTGATGGTCATGTTGAGAGCACACTGTCAACTAGTGAAAATGAATTCAATGGACAAAAAGGAAGATCTAAATTTCCTTGTAGATTGTGTGAAGGCGATCATGCCATCCACCATTTTCCCTTCCTAGATGAAGCTAAAAGAGTCTTGGATAACCATCCTACTTCATCGCTACGACTTTCTCCTGGATACAAGAAACTCTTGTCGAGCCCATCGCTAGTTGAAAATTTGACTGACACACCTTTATGGTTGGTGAAAGAATCTATCATTGAAGATAAATCCTCTGAGTCCACACTGGACCAAAGTCAACAGGTCAAGATGGAAGTCGACCTAGTCTTGTCTTCAGAAGGTCTACCTTCAGATGACACAGTCACCAAAGAGAATGAGAACGACACTGTTCAAATTATTTTCGTTAACACAGAATCTGATGAACATGGGGGCAATCTACCCATTCCTTAACCAAAGGAAGGAAGTTCGTTAGAGATTTACTTGGTCGTTTATTTGGTCCCTCCTCCAAGCAACCTAGTCGTTTCCTTCGATTGGAATATACCAGGCAGACCTCATCTACCATCTAATGTATCATTCTGAATCATAGTGAAAACTTACAGAACGGTCATGGTTGGTACTATCATAGATGAAGAGGCTTCTGTGAGTATCCTTTCCTCAACTACTTGGAAAGTGCTTGGTTTTCCATCGCTTTTGCCTGAGATTCAAAATTTGATAGGCTTCAACAAAGGAACCAGTCGACCATTAGGGATCCTTCCAAATTTGCCTATAACTTTGAGAAGGAAAACCATTCATCTAAACGTGATGGTAGTCCAAGGACCTTTAGATTACAATATACTCCTTTGGCGTGACTACATTTATAGCATGGGAGCTATTTTTTCCTCACTCTTTCGAGTGATGTGTTTTCCGCATGAAGGTAGAGTGGTCCAACTCGTAGACAAGATTTCATTCCCTGGTTCACACATAGCTACTAGTCAAGTGCCATCCCTAATAGGTATTTTCACACAAGGAATGTCTCATCAATCTCCAGTCCATCCACCTGATAAGCGCGAGTGATTCGGTGATTGTGACTGAAACCCAGGGGGCATGCACCTTGGTCTGCTTTGGAAAAAAAACTTTAGGTATAGGGTATGTTTCCATGGAGGATGTATGACTAGTCTGACACACCCGTCCATTTAGGAAAATGGGATTAGACTGGAATAAGATTCCCTCGTCAAAGTTATGTGAGTGGAGGTGATGCACCATTCACCTTTGTCTATTTTGATGGACATCACCAAGGAAGTGTTTTGTCTGCGATGCAAATGGAACAACCTTGCTAGTGCAAGAAACTTCCATATGGTGACTTGGAAACTCTACTTTATACCTGGTGGCATGCAAACCTTTTTGCATGCAAGTGAAAAGCGACCATTTATTTTCTTAGTTTGTAGGCTCTTAACCCTTTAGACTCGTAGGTTGGTCGTTCCTAGCTTGCATAATGAAAGGCTTTGGAGCAAAGTTGCGAATGGGGCAAGCTCCCTAAAAAATGAACCTACTGATGAGACATCCTTATTATACGACTGGCATGAGCAATTTTACAGGAAATTCAAGCTCATTAAAATATAAACCTAGCAATGAGCATATGTTCCACCAGAGTTTAAGCTCATTAAAAATGAACCCACCTTCAGTAAATAACTATTGCGATCTCATTATTATCAACGTTTGAACCTTGGTCATGTTCTTACCATCACCTCCACTCTTTTTTAGTCGATCATATGCCTCCATTTGAGTGTTTACCCCTTTTTGAGGAACAACTACGACAAGTGATTCTATTAGCCACCTTCTTTACACTGTCGCGATTGAAAAGTTCCAAACCTTACTTGGAACCAACTACTATCCAAAAACATCACTCGTTCCTCAAAAAACGAGTCTCCTTTAAGCTCTTTTCATCTGACTCATAAAATATGAAAAGATTACCAAGCAATTGGCCTCTCCAACTTGTTAAAGTGATTGGAAGTGCCATCCCTCCTCTAGATTTTAATCTTTTTGGACCTGAGGGATCATTGCACAAAAAGATCGAGTGCTTGTCTTGTTCAGCTCATTAAAACTATCGAAAAGTCATCCCTTTCGTATTATTTTATACTTTTCTAGACTTAAGGGATTATATTACGAAAAAGGATTATTGGAGTTTCCTTTCCATCTCTTTTCAGATGCTCTAAAATTGAAAAGGACTGAGTTTTCTTTGTCGTTAAACGTGTTAAAACAATAGCGACGAACTTGTCCATGCAAACAAGAGCTAGTTTCAATGTCACTAGGCTTGTTAAAACATAGCGACGGGTTTGCTCGAAGGGCAAATTATAGAATAATCATATGTTATCCTCCTCAAGCTTGACAAAAATAAAGAGGTACTAGTCAGAAATGATTAGGGAAACATTGGGATGAAAACTTGAAGAAACTTTATTGGTAGTAGGTCGCTCTTGAACATGACACTTCCACTCCATCACCATGATTGAGTCGGGTTGGGTTATTAGATTCACTAGTCATATCACCATTGGTCCTACGTACCATCCATTTTTTGGGTTAACACTACCAATCCATTCCAGTGTTGCCAATATGTTCAAGAAAATTTGCTTAGAGAATTCACCAACCCAGCTTATGTCTCATCCACTGCAAGACCTTCACATTTCATTCTTTCATGAATGTCACCCTAAACCTTGTATCATTAGATCGTTTTCACCTCCACAAAATTATTTTCTCCATTTCGTGTTGTAGATGTGGGATTCATTAAGGCCCTCCTATGATGGGTCACTTCTTGTCGACATCATCTCATTATCCAAGAAGTTGACTTAGGAACAACCCTTTCAGTACTTTGAAGCTTGCATGCCTCAGTGGCAAGTTTCTCACTTCTAGTGACAGGTTTACATCAATGGCCTTCGACCAGAAAATTTTGCGTGGTGTTCGACATCGACTCATGTATTCGCACCACATGAATTGTACTACCATACCTTGAGGGTCATCATCATTATCAGTGATTAATCTCGCACCTATTAACAACTTACATCATTGGCTGGTAATCAGGCGATGTCTTTCCATGTTTGACTTAAGAACATCCTTTCACATGGATCGACTTGTACTTTGAGTGAAGATTGAATAAGTTTGAAGACCCCGGATCTAGTTTCATCCATCCGGGCTGTGATATATTTAGGAAAATAAAGACATCAAATGTACATCATAGCTTCATAGATAATCATCCAAGCCAAAGGATGATGGCTCTACCAGAATCACCAGTCTATCACACAGACGATTGTCTGTCATATGTACATGAAAATGAATTTATAAAGCTAAGCATGGGAATGCCCGCCTCAGCTAGATCATGAAAATATTATGAAGATAATGTATTTTATTATATCTTATTATAGGTCACCTTTTAGTTCAAAAAACCTCAGATCCTCGTGATAAAGCATTTCACCCAACATCAGTAGATTTACGACCTCATGCTTTAGGGGGAAACTGTTATAGACATATTTGGGCACTGCAACCCCAATCTCACATGTCAATAAACCAAGGACTTATAAGCCCTAAAAGTGTTTTTTCATACCCTAAAGGAGCAAGGTCAGTTGATTACATCATCTCCCAGAAGTTCTCCCTGAAAAACTACTCAGAACTGGTCAAAACAAGACCATACAGACTGCTCAGTGCTAAGGGTGTGATGCATTTCACCTGCCACATGCAAAAAGTGAAATGCATACTGTAAATTGCTTTTGTAGGGTACAATGAGCGAGAGTAGACAAATGGCAAAGGCAGTTGGCTAGGTGGAAACCCAGAGAATCTTCTAGAAACTACCCATTTGCCACTTGCCTCTCTGAATTCGCCCAGGGATGAGTAAGAGATCATGAAATCTCCAGGTGGAACTAAGAACTATCAGAGAGATAACACTAATCAAAATCCTAGAAGCTGACTCACCCACCTACAAACATCTATATATGGATTCCTCATCTTAGAGATCCAAAGGCTAGAATTTTGTATCTTGTAAGGAAGTGTTGTTGGTTTCTCTGTGGAACCTCATAGTGTTGGGTGGTCTAGCTTTTCATGAGGTGAAGAGGGCTTTCATATGCGGAGGATGGCACTGGGTCAGACCAATGGGTTGTAATCCTCTCTTCTACTACTTCTATCAATAAAGCTATTTGAGTTTTCCTCCATATTCTTGTATATCTTTGAATCTTGAATTGATATATGCATTTGTATGGTTAATATATATTTGATCCTATATTGTTTATGGTTATAGATCTCGATGCTCTGATGGTATTGTCCTGCTTTGACTCTACAGGTGTTCTTTGAAGCGGAAGAAGTAAAGAAGAAGTGGCGAAGCTATGTCAAAGGAGGGAGGAAACAGACAAGGAGCCAAGCGAAAGATTGAGGTTGGTACTTTCTTCTTCTCTCTCGTCTATCTCTCATAAAGGAAAATGCAAGTAACTTTAGTTTGTTTGTGTTTACACTCAGGTTTTCCCTTGGATTCTTAAGGGATACGACTGAGGTAACACCAAAGCAATCTTTGGACTGCGGGTCCTAGCCTACCTGCAATCAGAGAGGGCTCTCTCTTCGTAATTTAGCTTTGTTTAGGGTGATCTTAGGCTAGTTATTGAGTACAAGGGCTTTTGTTTTTTTGGTGAGAAAGAGAATGGCTTCAAGCAGAGAGGTAATGCATCGTGCGATGAATTTCAAACCATTGGGCATGGAGTCAGAGGAGCGGGACTGTTGGTGTGTTTTTCTTGGTCACGAGGGGGATATGGAGCAGACAGCTGCTCATGAAACAATTATTTGGGTTAAAAAAGGATGAAGTGGAGGTTAGAGATGTAAGGAAACTAAGATATCTTTGATCTGGCTGACTGAGGTAAGGTGGATGGATTCTATCTAGGAACAATTAAGATTTCCTAAATAACAATCATACATGGGTGACAAAGAACTAATATGCTCCATGAGGTATTCATATTAAAGCTCTTAGTCAGAACAAAACATATAGAACGTTTGCAAAAATTTAGTGTAAATTGTTGTAAGGCCAATTGTAGATTAGTCCTCCTTTCTGCAATCGAAAATAGTGAATGGATTCTATCTAGGAACAATTAAGATTTCCTAAATAAAAATCGTACATGGGTGAGAAAGAACTAATATGCTCCATGAGGTATTCATATTAAAGCTCTTAGTCAAAACCAAAACATATAGAACGTTTGCAAAAATTTAGTGTAAATTGTTGTAAGGCCAATCGTAGATTAGTCCTCCTTTCTGCAATCGAGAATAGTGATAATGAAACCAATATATGTGAACTGATATTATACAAACAAGAGATGTTTTTTATTAATCCATATGACAGCATGAGAATTTGTTGATCATCCTTTAGCATTTAAAAAAAAAAAAAGGAAAGCATAGTAGACAACCCATTATCTGATCCTTTGAATAATCTTTGATCTCTCAACCAACAAACTTTCAATAATACAACGTAGGTATGGAGTGTAATCAATCAACCAGCTGGATTGGAAGTTTTAAGGAGATGAGAAGCACACAAAAAAATCTCTTTATTTTAGCATATCAGCATGAAGGTGAAAAAAGCTCTGTCTAGGAGCTGATAAAAAAATTCTTGCATAAATGCCAGAGCATGGGTAGATTCACCGAGATAAGAGGCAAAGGGAAGTCAACATTCATTACCAGTTCAGAAGAAAACATAAAAAAATAGCAGACCTTGAGCATAGAGTGTGGCTCAGCAAATTCTAGAATAATCTTTCTATATGCTATTTAGATGGTGATATGAGCATATCATGAGCATAAAAAATAAAGAAAAAAATAGAGATGAGAGGCACTTATTGAGTTATGTGGTAGATTTAGAATTCCGTAAGGCCCCCTTCAAACAACAAGACACAACACACAGTCCATTTCCAAAAAAATTCCGCAGTCTTTGATTAAGGAATCGTACTAGATGTACATAACCAATCTCTATCAGAGTTTATCGACCTATTCTTACTTGTTTTCTCCCACCTTAAGACTGACTATGGGGTGGTTTATATAGTGAAAGATTTACAGCCTTCCCTTGAACAGGTGTCATAGGGAAAATATCGAACAAATATCTCTAGATCATATCTGGAAAAATATCTATGAATTAAATGTCTTTAACTCATCGCTGGGCTGGGAATTAATACATAATTATCCAAAAAGAGCTGCGCTGAGGCAACTGGCAGCTTAAGTTATGTAACTGAGGGCTGCGCTTTGAATCCTCTTGTCCGTATCTTTCAGGCGGTTTTGCTGCTTTTATGTGGCTTCAAGATTTTTTAATATGCGCTGGTGAGCTTTGATGGCTCTAAGCTGCTCTATTTCTCTTTGCGCTATCCCTTTGCTGCCATCTAGCTTCGTGTTTTAAAGTCCCCTGCTGATATTCATAAATGATACTCTTTGATGGTTTGCCGATGTTGCTTCGCTATTGTATCGGGCATTCACTTTCCTCTAAAAATACTTCAAACTATTCAATCGCCCCTGTCTTATCTCCTGTGATCATTAATACAACCTTCAGGTGTATTAGATTTGTTTATCCGGCTGTGACACAGCAAGCACCTTCAGATATTTTTAAAAAACAGAGCAGGCGTTGTTTAGTGCCTCTCTATACTGCGTATTCCCTGATCTGAGTTTCTCATTCTCTGATCTGTGTACGTTGCTCCTAGACTTCTCTCGCTAATCAGTGCTTCTCCTAGAAGGTTCAGAACAATCTGTGCTTCTTCTAGAAATATTTCTCAGAACAGGAGACTTCTCAACAGTTGATATAAATTTTCTCAAATGTCTGATATAATCCGGATAGAGCTCCAAATTGCAAAGGCTGCCACCCTTCAGCCATAATGGTTCATACTTTTCCTTGCAGAGCTCCCAAAGCTGCTTACCATGGGAGCAATCAACAACTTCATCGGATGTTCCATGTATGATCAATACAGGATAATTCACCAGAGGCATTTTGTCAATGTTTTTGTAAATATCAAACCAGTATGTGCGCTTTACTGGGTACATAACACGTAAACCAGAAAGTATTGCACTGTGCAGGACAACAACCCTTAAATTGGGCAAACATGCTACCAAATCTAAAGTTGGGCCACTTATATCCCATGCCTCAGCTATGAGCTTGACACCATGAAGGACTGGATCACTGCTGATCATATCAATTAAGGGAGGTTCATTTAGAGGGATCCCAGTGGTCAAGAAATCTCTTTCTGTATTATTTCCAAAAACATTGGCTCCATCCCACAAACTTGAAGCTCTTGTCATAATGGAAGCAAGATCAAAGCGGAAACCATCAACATGCATTTCAATAACCCAATACCTGAGGCAATCCACTATAAAACGTCAAACAATTGGATGATTGCAATTGAACGTGTTGCCACAGCCAGAATAATTATAGAACTCACCTCTGGGCGCAAGCATGTAATAGACACCATTATCCAGGCCTCTAAAAGATAATGTTTGGACCCATCTCATTTCCTTCTGCAGTGTGATTAAATATAACGTCCATCAGCACCTTAATGCCACGCTTGTGTGCTTCTCTAACAAGCATTTTAAATTCATGAATTGCGTCTCGTCCACAATTCCTAACACCTGCAGCAACATATCGAATCATTGGAGAAAATAAGTTGATGGTTGAGTAGCCCCAAAAATTCATCTTGTGATCACCCATAACAGGATTATATGAGTAATATTCCAATTCATTAAACTCCTGACAAGGCATGAGCTCAATAGCATTGACTCCCAATTCCTCTCCACAGTTCCAACTATTATTATGATCCTCCCCATCATTATTGTCTTACCCGTTTGCCAAATTATGCTTCTGATCGTATGATACAAGATCAAATAATAAAAATCCATCATGTGCACACACAAAATTGATACTATGCTGCTTGGGTATATGAGTGGTACCAGGATAGCTATTATTAGCTGCTGTTGGGCTTACATGGTCTATAGTCAATGGCTGATTTCCATTGCAATATGCCTGCAACATCTTAGGATAGTTGAGATAATTAGCATGAGATTGGGCAAACTCTGGAGAATCATTGAGAAAGGGAAGCTGATCTTGCAATTGAAATTCATCTACAAGGCTAGGATGCTCACTGTATTAACCTTGATGATCATGGACTGAATCAGGGAATCAGGACTGAAAGCCAACCTAATCATTTCCTGTTCACCATGGTCTTGTAATAACGAGTACCCAATAATTTTAGACACATTTTTTGGCTCTAAGCTCTGGATCCTGTAGCACACAATCTTTGTAGCTTCATAGGCATCCATCCCACTTGCTATAGACCATAAAAGGCAGAGATCACCAAAAACTGAAAACCAACTCCCATAGAAGCTCCAGGTCCATTGATATAAGAAAACAAATATACTAGTGCCTCACTAGAAACAAAGGTAAATGGTGGTGGGCAGTCGATGTAATATCAGATATTACAAGAAGCTATGGATGCGCGTCAACCAAAAATAATTGTTAGGAGTAGCCACTCTGTTCCATTGCCATTGGCATTGCCTCAGCCTTAGCCTTTGGCATTATCTCTCTGCAATCCACTTTCTCCACTTCCAGGGAACTTGAATCTTTTGTATTTTTAACCAGCTCAAAACCCCTTTGTATTTCCCTTTATCAATTTTGCACTGTTTTTAGTTCTTTCCATGTCCTTCCTACTAATAGCTGGTACCAAATCCTTTTTTTTTTTTTTTTTTTTTTTTTCTGTTTTGGTTTTAATTCAGAGGGATTGTCATGTGATGATGACTTCCCACTCCCATTTCCACCCTCTTTGATGCCTTTAGAGGTTATTTGATCTTTAGCTGAAGCAGCTGGCCTGGAAGAAACCAGAAATGGTGGTAATGGATCCTGAGATTTGTCTAATGATTGCATCTTTGAGACAGATGATGAAAGAGCTGACGGTACCTGTGCCATAGAGGAAGATGATTGTTGGCAACACAATGTGTTTGATGTGTTGTCCTTACATAAAAATCTTTGGGAACTGCCCTTATCCTGCAACAGGATGGTACCCCCACAATCAACTTTTCCTATTTGAGGAATATTTTGTGGACCATCTCTTGAATGCAAAATGATATCCATCTGTTGTGATGCCGCACAAATATCACCCTTGTCTGCTTCTGATGCCACAAATGGGCTATCCCTTTGCAATAAGGATTCTCAACTCCTCATTTCTCGCTAACTGGAATAGAATCTGTGTCTTCTGTTTGGCGTTTATTAGATTCAGAATGTGATTGTTTGACCAAGTGCTGAGATGACACAAGAGCAATCTTTTGTGTGCCAGTTTTCAGCCAACTCTTGTTTGACCAATAATTTCTGTTGCAATTTCTTCAATATCTCTGTCTCGGTAATCTAATTGCAAGTTCCAATTTAGTGCATGTCTGCTGAAGAGCCAAATTGTTATTTTCATTCTCCTCCACAAGCCTTGAAATTTTGTCTTCATGCACTTTGATGGAATTGACTGTGGCACTTCTGTAGAGAGCACTTCATTTTTCTTTTGAGCTCCTCTATCTTTCCGTCCCTGACTTTTATAACATTGAGAAGAGTTGCTTTTATTTAGCATCATCTCTTTCACAACCATTAAAAACATAACTAAAGGTTAATAGTCCCTTGTAGTAGTAGCAGAAAATGCTGAGATAGTTATGGTTATATTTCAACCAATGGAGGGGATATGTATTTAGGGGGATCTCGTATATGTTTTTAGTATGGGGAAGGAAGAATAACTGGGATTTAGATAATAAGTTAGAAATTAATATGTAATCTGATCGGAGAGTGCTAAGGATAGGAATCTTAGGCTTTTGAAGGGGAAACAAGACTTTTTAAGCGGATTAGGGGAAGTTAGCGAGTGTTTTGAGGGAAGAAGGGAAATTCAGACATGCCTCGCTTGAGCTCCTCCAAATGGAAACTGCCTTATGCTTGAGATGCGAACGGATATCACGCTTGAGAACATAAAATGAAACGGATCCCAAGCCATGATTTTGCCACCACAACGTTACCTACCCGACCTACTCTCCTAACTTTTTTTCTTCTTTTGGTTTGGGTAACCTTGAACTAGCATACCCAACCTTTCAACCTTTCTTTCAGCTATCATCCTATCTAAATCGACCCTTGTCTCTTTCGAGGCTCAGATTAAGCTGATGAGTGCCCTGCTTTCTCTACCTGTTTACCAATCCACCAAGTTTTAAGCTTGTTTGGCCAGATATTCATCTCTATATTCTAAAGCAAGCAATTGAAACCCAGGGAAGCCAAGTTTAAACTATTTGGCCTTCCCTTGACTGAACAACTCTTCGAAATATGAATGACTTATCCAAATGAAACTCTCTAGAAATATGGAACCTTTGCAGTAATAAAAATCTGACATATTTGGCATGCAAACCATCAATCATGAAATATGAACCCCTATTGCAATAAGAGGCTAACAGTGGCTCCACTTGGGGATGGCCTTTTCTTGTGAAAAGCCAAGAACAGTAGATCAGACTGCCTTGATCATCTATTGTCGTTGTAGACTGCAACACTCCTTGGTTGGCTGCTAAATGACTTGATTCCTTGAGGTTTAAACATGGCGCCATTATGAACTGAATCGTTGTGCACATATAGCACTGCTTGCTTTCTTCTACGTGCTTATTTCTACACGTTTCTCTGCTTGAGTGCTACCTGAGTATGGCTTCAAAACATGTCACAAAAACTGGAGTTTTGTCCTATTCTGTTTTGAAAAAGGGTTGCTGATGTTAACATTGAAGTGCTCCTTTCTTTGATACTAGTGACTGAAAAATTGTAAGCTGAAGAACAGTTTCTTTTAACTGAATCATTGTATGTGACAGGGCTGCTCTTGCTGTCTTCTGAGTGCCCTTTGCATGTACCAAGCTGTCTTGGGAGGTCTTCCATTTTGGCAACTTTATATGACCTGATAAATGGAAGTGATGATTTGGAAAAAGGCCACCTTAACATCAACATGCTTATGAATTCTTTGATGAATTAGGAAATCCGCCTGAAAACTAGATGAAAGCAGCTTCAGTAGCATGTATTGGTGTCTCCTGCAATATTACCCAAAATCTCTAAAACAATATAAAAGGAACAAGCACCAGAGCATGCAGAGCATCAGTCAATCTTCACTGATGAGTATATTGCCTGTGCAAATCAAAGGCATGCATAGAAACGTATTGTACTTGTTAAAAAAAAATTTGAGCATGACATGATGGTCATATAACCAAAATAAAAGATCCCAGAAACAACTCTCTTATCTCCAGCTTGGTGAAGAAATAGAATGTGGTATAGAGAAACAAGTACAATGCTGAGTAGCCAGATTGCAACAACTGCAATCCATTTTCTGGGCAGGCCAAGAAGAGTACTACCAAGAGGAAAATAGATGATATGAAACTCTTGACAATATCATCCACACTGAGTACTTCTAGCCAAAGTAACAAAATTTTATAGTGTGATTCCATCTCTTACAGTAGCCCTGCCCTTCTCACTACAAAGAGTGCCAAGATGAAATTTTCTCATACATAATCTGACATAGAACTTGAATTCACTCTAGAAAAGCAGCACTTGTCCCTACACAAGTTACAAATACTTGTACATGTCCTTTACTTTTATCATCATTCAGTTGATCACAAATGTCAATGGCAGTATTAGATAACCATCTCTATGCATTCTGTGTTTGCGAGTAACAAGAAGCTTATGGAAGCCAAATCACACAATCATAGTGGTAGTGAATAAGTCAATCTGAAGATACCATCTCGATTGCCTGTAAAGCATCAGTTGCATGCATTCTCCCGCCAACCAGCAACTTCCTCCAAGACGAGCCCCATAAAAGTAAATTTATACCACACAACAGTTAACATCATGAATCAAAATGCCAGTTTTATATCCAGTATATCAAATGATAAACAAAGCTGGTTGCATCGATGCAATTTGGCAAGAACCATGTCGAAGGCACACTTTCTTCTAAATTTAGAAGTCATCCAGGAACTTCTGCCAAGACATAAAAAATGAATTCAAAATTACAAAGGACGGAATAGAATACAACAAATGGTGGATCATTACTTGCGAATATTTGACAACCACTACGTAATATGTCAAACACTTATCTCAGTGTTGCAAGGTTGTTCTCCAGGCTTTTCTCTATTTCAGTAACTCTGGATCAATTCCAGTAAGATTGATTCCAATAAGATCAAACTCTATGACTATAACTAGAGCTTATGGCAGAGCTGATGGTTTTCGATTCCTACTAGGTGACCACATGGGCTCCCTTCATTTGCTGGCCATCGCCCATCAGTACGGAGTTGGGGCTACTGGTCTCAAACTATATCACCTGGGGTTGACATCTGCTGTTTCAACAATTTGCTATTTGGATAATGGAGCTGTGTACACTGGATCAAGCTATGGAGATTCAAAACTTATCAAACTGGATCTCCAACCTGATGAAAGAGGTTCACATGTGAAAATTCTGCAAACATTTGTTAATATTGGTCCAATTGTGGACTTCTGTGTTGTTGATAGTGAGGAATACATTGTGACTTGTTCTGGAGGATTCAAGGACGGTTCTCTTCGCGTGCTCAAACATGGTGTAAGAGTCAACGAGGAAGCATCTGCAGAGATTTTAGGCAAGGGAATGTGGTCTATACGATCCTCAACTCAAGACAGTTTTGATACTTTTTGGTAGTGAGCTTTGTTAGTGAGACCTGTATACTTGTATTTAACTCAAAAGATGAGCTAGAAGAAACATAAATTCAAGGATTTGTCTTTGATGCTCACTCCTTATTTTTTCAAGTTGCTATTCATGACCAGCTTATTCAGGTAACAACAGGTTCTGTGAGATTGGTAAGTGGGTTGCATAGAAATTTTTTGGATGAATGGAGAGAACCCACTGGATTATCTATAATTGTAGCTGCAGCTAATGCTACTCAGATTTTATTGGCCATTGGAGGGAGTCAGCTTGTCTACTTGGAAATTGAAGAAAGAGGATTAACAGAAATGAAACATTTGGCCATTGAGTTTGATGTATGAATCTGTCTTGCACATCACCCACAACACTTATCTCTGAATAAGACTTATGAACTTTTTTTATCACACCAAGGTTAATTTGAGGCATAAGCCTAGTTTGATAAGAGCTAGAATACATGGACTGATACCAAATAAGGAAATGTGTTTGGATGTGTCAACAAATTTGAAGGGCCGTTTGCAGACAAAAAGGAAACAAACTTTACAAATATCAAGATTAGCATTAACTTGTTTGCACACCAGAGAAAGCTCCTCATGCCAAATCTGGAGCTGATAGTTCCACGCCAAAGAAAACAATCATCTCAACAAAGAAATGCAATGTAAATGGTACCCTTGTGTTTTAGCAGGTCTGAGAGTGGTGCATTTGGAGGTCTAGGATCTATACATAATAATTACCACTGCAAATGCCATTGACCCTTTTTACTCTAGGTTACAAATGAGTGGAAATGAGGCGCTTTTTTGAATATGTGGATATACAAAAATAATTGTAAGCATCATCCACAACAGAGGAGTTAAGTGGACAGTAAAGGAAAGAAAGCAGAGATGCTGAAGGTCCATTCGATAAATGTGGTAAAAGCAAATGAAAGCATCCTTGAAAAAAAAAATTGTATTGATACTGCGGCAACATTTTCCACCAGCAACCAAGTTTCTAACATGTGCTTTGGATAGATTGGCTTGAGTTCCACCTCTTTTTTGAATTTATATGATGAAGGAAGGATGGTGTGGAATCAATCATTACCTTCCTTTAGAAGTTTTTTAGAGAAGCTTATCAAAAAAGAAAAACCTTCAAAACTTTCAGATACTATATCCTGTGAGAGAGCTTTGCAACATCTTCTTGAGAAGTTTCTAGCTGGCCTGAAAAAGGTTTTCACAGGGTACAAGGTCTGAAATAATGATATTACCATGTACTGATGGTCCTCAAACAAAATCTAGTTCACCAGATCTTGTGACAATTGTTTCTTTATGTATCCAAAATGTGAACTTGCTGTCATTTTTGAGGGAGACATTGTTTCCATAACTTTTTGGTTTGAAGTAATCGATTGCTTATATACATAAAAACAAAACAACAACAAAAAAAGGAAAGTGCTGCCATATGTACAAATACTAATCTAAAAATATATATAGGGGCATTGTATCCTTTAAAAGGGATCTTGATAATGTTTCAACATTCGGCCATTGACAGGGCCCTCCTCCACTGTGTTGTCAGCTGCGGATTTGAGAAAATACGTGTTATTACCCTGCACAACGCTAATGACAAATGGGCCTTTCCATAAAAAATCGAACTTTGCATGCTTCCCCTTGTCTTATCTTCGTGAGTCCCACCTCAAAACTTTGTTGCCAACACATAAATCCTCAGCCTTAGTCCTCTTGTCAAATATTTTCTTTAGCTTGCCTTGTAAGATCTAAGCTCTGTTGTAAACTTGCTCTCTAGTTTGCTGAAGATGAATGGTCTGGTTAATTCTTCGTTGAATATCATTTAGTTAAGCTTGGATTTCCTGTAGTAGCTTGATAACAGGAATGCCCAGGGAAGATGGAAATCTGGCCTCCATACCATATACTAACTCATAAGGGCTCATCCCAATGGACCTCTTGGTTGATAATCTGTCTGCCCAAAGGGCATTGATAAGTTTTTTGTGCCAGTTTTTCTTGTTTTCTTCTAGCATTTTCTTGATGATATTAATCAAGCTTTTGTTGGAAGATTCGGCCAAGCCATTGCCTTGAGGATAATAGGTTGTGGAATGGCCCAGGGTGATGTGGAATTTATGGCAAAAATTAATCATTTTTTTGGATTTGAAGGCAGCAGTGTTGTCTGTAATGATTTTCTCAGGGCAACCAGATCTGGAGAGGATATTGGTTTCGAGAAATTAGATAATGGTGGAGCCATTGGCTTGCCTGCATGGTATGGCTTCAATCCACTTGGTGAAATAGTCGGTGGCTGTAAGAATCCATTGTTGGAAAGGTTTTTTGGTTGAGATGGGTCTAAGGGGCAAGGGCAGCAACTTTCTTTTGCCTTCGAAGATCTGGCATTTGTGGCATGAGGCAACAATCTTTTTACATCTACAAACAAAGAGGGCCAATAGAAACCCGCCCTTAAGATCTTGTCAGCAGTGGACTTCCAATATAAATGTCCTCCACAGTCCCCTGCATGGAACTCCTTCATAACATGGTCAGTTTCATTGATAGTTAAACAATTCAGCAATATTCCTTCATGGTTTTTCCAAAACAAAGCACTATCTATGACACAAAACTTTGACACCTTCATTTTTAAAAATCACTTTTTGGTATTGGACAATCCTAGAGGAGCACACAGGTTTAACAATGTGCAACAAATATCAGCATACCATGGGGATTGCAAAAAGGTCTCACTGATCTGTGGAGTCGCCAGCTCCTGTTCATTGTCTAGCTGGTTAATGTCTAAGGCTTGCAAATTGGTTTCAGATAGCAGTTTGGCTAAACCTTGTCCCTTTATGAGCTTGGTGGGTCTTATTTCAATGTCATATTCAAGGATATTGGCAATCCACTTTCCTCTTTTGCCTTCTAGTCCCTCTTGAGTTAATATGTCTTTTACGACAACATGTGGGACATAGGCGATCACATGTGAATATAAAATGTAAACTCGGAAGTCCTTGATTGCCTTAACGAGAGCATAGGCCTGCTTCTCCATGATTTGGTACTTCAAAGGAGCATCTCTAAGGGCTCTGCTAAAAAATGCAATTGGTTTCTCATTTCCTTGGTTGTCCTTTTGCAGAAGGACAGCAGCTATCGTGTGATCTGAAGCAAAGGAAAAGATGATAAAATCCTTATCAAACTGTGGGCTCGTGAGGACCGGAGTTTGGGTTAGTGCAATTTTAATACTCTCAAATGCTTGCTTGGCCTCTAGAGTCCATTTCACCTTGGAATCTTTCTTTAACATGTTGCTTAACAGTCTTAACAGCTCGACCAAGTTTGGGATAAATCTCCTTAGGAAATTTATTTTTCCAAGGAATGCTTTCAACTCTTTGATGTTTCTCGGATAAGGGATTTGCAGAATGGCTTGGATTCTTTCCGGATCAATTCTGATGCCATCTTTTGAAATAATATGGCCTAGAAGCTTGCCTTCCTCAAGGCCGAAGAGGGACTTCTTGGGGTTTAAGGAAATGCCATATCTCCTACATGTCATGAATACTTGCTTGAGGTGCTTGAGGTGCTCTTGGTTGGATTTGGAGAAAGGGGTTAAGTCATCGAGATAGATAACCAAGAAATCATGGATTTCCCTGGCAAATGCAATGTCCATGGCCCTTTGAAAGGTAGCACCGAAAGGCATCTTCACGTATTTAAATGTTCCCCACGGTGTTGTAAAGGCTGTTTTGTCTTGGTCATCTGGGTGAACAAGTATTTGATTGAAACCTGAAAAGCCATCTAGCAAAGAGATTCTGGATGACCCCACTACTCTTTGGAGAATGTGGTCCATTTTGG
>APFE031706966.1:478555-533744 GCA_000404065.3 Pinus taeda | reverse complement strand
AGCTCCTCTATCTTTCCGTCCCTGACTTTTATAACATTGAGAAGAGTTGCTTTTATTTAGCATCATCTCTTTCACAACCATTAAAAACATAACTAAAGGTTAATAGTCCCTTGTAGTAGTAGCAGAAAATGCTGAGATAGTTATGGTTATATTTCAACCAATGGAGGGGATATGTATTTAGGGGGATCTCGTATATGTTTTTAGTATGGGGAAGGAAGAATAACTGGGATTTAGATAATAAGTTAGAAATTAATATGTAATCTGATCGGAGAGTGCTAAGGATAGGAATCTTAGGCTTTTGAAGGGGAAACAAGACTTTTTAAGCGGATTAGGGGAAGTTAGCGAGTGTTTTGAGGGAAGAAGGGAAATTCAGACATGCCTCGCTTGAGCTCCTCCAAATGGAAACTGCCTTATGCTTGAGATGCGAACGGATATCACGCTTGAGAACATAAAATGAAACGGATCCCAAGCCATGATTTTGCCACCACAACGTTACCTACCCGACCTACTCTCCTAACTTTTTTTCTTCTTTTGGTTTGGGTAACCTTGAACTAGCATACCCAACCTTTCAACCTTTCTTTCAGCTATCATCCTATCTAAATCGACCCTTGTCTCTTTCGAGGCTCAGATTAAGCTGATGAGTGCCCTGCTTTCTCTACCTGTTTACCAATCCACCAAGTTTTAAGCTTGTTTGGCCAGATATTCATCTCTATATTCTAAAGCAAGCAATTGAAACCCAGGGAAGCCAAGTTTAAACTATTTGGCCTTCCCTTGACTGAACAACTCTTCGAAATATGAATGACTTATCCAAATGAAACTCTCTAGAAATATGGAACCTTTGCAGTAATAAAAATCTGACATATTTGGCATGCAAACCATCAATCATGAAATATGAACCCCTATTGCAATAAGAGGCTAACAGTGGCTCCACTTGGGGATGGCCTTTTCTTGTGAAAAGCCAAGAACAGTAGATCAGACTGCCTTGATCATCTATTGTCGTTGTAGACTGCAACACTCCTTGGTTGGCTGCTAAATGACTTGATTCCTTGAGGTTTAAACATGGCGCCATTATGAACTGAATCGTTGTGCACATATAGCACTGCTTGCTTTCTTCTACGTGCTTATTTCTACACGTTTCTCTGCTTGAGTGCTACCTGAGTATGGCTTCAAAACATGTCACAAAAACTGGAGTTTTGTCCTATTCTGTTTTGAAAAAGGGTTGCTGATGTTAACATTGAAGTGCTCCTTTCTTTGATACTAGTGACTGAAAAATTGTAAGCTGAAGAACAGTTTCTTTTAACTGAATCATTGTATGTGACAGGGCTGCTCTTGCTGTCTTCTGAGTGCCCTTTGCATGTACCAAGCTGTCTTGGGAGGTCTTCCATTTTGGCAACTTTATATGACCTGATAAATGGAAGTGATGATTTGGAAAAAGGCCACCTTAACATCAACATGCTTATGAATTCTTTGATGAATTAGGAAATCCGCCTGAAAACTAGATGAAAGCAGCTTCAGTAGCATGTATTGGTGTCTCCTGCAATATTACCCAAAATCTCTAAAACAATATAAAAGGAACAAGCACCAGAGCATGCAGAGCATCAGTCAATCTTCACTGATGAGTATATTGCCTGTGCAAATCAAAGGCATGCATAGAAACGTATTGTACTTGTTAAAAAAAAATTTGAGCATGACATGATGGTCATATAACCAAAATAAAAGATCCCAGAAACAACTCTCTTATCTCCAGCTTGGTGAAGAAATAGAATGTGGTATAGAGAAACAAGTACAATGCTGAGTAGCCAGATTGCAACAACTGCAATCCATTTTCTGGGCAGGCCAAGAAGAGTACTACCAAGAGGAAAATAGATGATATGAAACTCTTGACAATATCATCCACACTGAGTACTTCTAGCCAAAGTAACAAAATTTTATAGTGTGATTCCATCTCTTACAGTAGCCCTGCCCTTCTCACTACAAAGAGTGCCAAGATGAAATTTTCTCATACATAATCTGACATAGAACTTGAATTCACTCTAGAAAAGCAGCACTTGTCCCTACACAAGTTACAAATACTTGTACATGTCCTTTACTTTTATCATCATTCAGTTGATCACAAATGTCAATGGCAGTATTAGATAACCATCTCTATGCATTCTGTGTTTGCGAGTAACAAGAAGCTTATGGAAGCCAAATCACACAATCATAGTGGTAGTGAATAAGTCAATCTGAAGATACCATCTCGATTGCCTGTAAAGCATCAGTTGCATGCATTCTCCCGCCAACCAGCAACTTCCTCCAAGACGAGCCCCATAAAAGTAAATTTATACCACACAACAGTTAACATCATGAATCAAAATGCCAGTTTTATATCCAGTATATCAAATGATAAACAAAGCTGGTTGCATCGATGCAATTTGGCAAGAACCATGTCGAAGGCACACTTTCTTCTAAATTTAGAAGTCATCCAGGAACTTCTGCCAAGACATAAAAAATGAATTCAAAATTACAAAGGACGGAATAGAATACAACAAATGGTGGATCATTACTTGCGAATATTTGACAACCACTACGTAATATGTCAAACACTTATCTCAGTGTTGCAAGGTTGTTCTCCAGGCTTTTCTCTATTTCAGTAACTCTGGATCAATTCCAGTAAGATTGATTCCAATAAGATCAAACTCTATGACTATAACTAGAGCTTATGGCAGAGCTGATGGTTTTCGATTCCTACTAGGTGACCACATGGGCTCCCTTCATTTGCTGGCCATCGCCCATCAGTACGGAGTTGGGGCTACTGGTCTCAAACTATATCACCTGGGGTTGACATCTGCTGTTTCAACAATTTGCTATTTGGATAATGGAGCTGTGTACACTGGATCAAGCTATGGAGATTCAAAACTTATCAAACTGGATCTCCAACCTGATGAAAGAGGTTCACATGTGAAAATTCTGCAAACATTTGTTAATATTGGTCCAATTGTGGACTTCTGTGTTGTTGATAGTGAGGAATACATTGTGACTTGTTCTGGAGGATTCAAGGACGGTTCTCTTCGCGTGCTCAAACATGGTGTAAGAGTCAACGAGGAAGCATCTGCAGAGATTTTAGGCAAGGGAATGTGGTCTATACGATCCTCAACTCAAGACAGTTTTGATACTTTTTGGTAGTGAGCTTTGTTAGTGAGACCTGTATACTTGTATTTAACTCAAAAGATGAGCTAGAAGAAACATAAATTCAAGGATTTGTCTTTGATGCTCACTCCTTATTTTTTCAAGTTGCTATTCATGACCAGCTTATTCAGGTAACAACAGGTTCTGTGAGATTGGTAAGTGGGTTGCATAGAAATTTTTTGGATGAATGGAGAGAACCCACTGGATTATCTATAATTGTAGCTGCAGCTAATGCTACTCAGATTTTATTGGCCATTGGAGGGAGTCAGCTTGTCTACTTGGAAATTGAAGAAAGAGGATTAACAGAAATGAAACATTTGGCCATTGAGTTTGATGTATGAATCTGTCTTGCACATCACCCACAACACTTATCTCTGAATAAGACTTATGAACTTTTTTTATCACACCAAGGTTAATTTGAGGCATAAGCCTAGTTTGATAAGAGCTAGAATACATGGACTGATACCAAATAAGGAAATGTGTTTGGATGTGTCAACAAATTTGAAGGGCCGTTTGCAGACAAAAAGGAAACAAACTTTACAAATATCAAGATTAGCATTAACTTGTTTGCACACCAGAGAAAGCTCCTCATGCCAAATCTGGAGCTGATAGTTCCACGCCAAAGAAAACAATCATCTCAACAAAGAAATGCAATGTAAATGGTACCCTTGTGTTTTAGCAGGTCTGAGAGTGGTGCATTTGGAGGTCTAGGATCTATACATAATAATTACCACTGCAAATGCCATTGACCCTTTTTACTCTAGGTTACAAATGAGTGGAAATGAGGCGCTTTTTTGAATATGTGGATATACAAAAATAATTGTAAGCATCATCCACAACAGAGGAGTTAAGTGGACAGTAAAGGAAAGAAAGCAGAGATGCTGAAGGTCCATTCGATAAATGTGGTAAAAGCAAATGAAAGCATCCTTGAAAAAAAAAATTGTATTGATACTGCGGCAACATTTTCCACCAGCAACCAAGTTTCTAACATGTGCTTTGGATAGATTGGCTTGAGTTCCACCTCTTTTTTGAATTTATATGATGAAGGAAGGATGGTGTGGAATCAATCATTACCTTCCTTTAGAAGTTTTTTAGAGAAGCTTATCAAAAAAGAAAAACCTTCAAAACTTTCAGATACTATATCCTGTGAGAGAGCTTTGCAACATCTTCTTGAGAAGTTTCTAGCTGGCCTGAAAAAGGTTTTCACAGGGTACAAGGTCTGAAATAATGATATTACCATGTACTGATGGTCCTCAAACAAAATCTAGTTCACCAGATCTTGTGACAATTGTTTCTTTATGTATCCAAAATGTGAACTTGCTGTCATTTTTGAGGGAGACATTGTTTCCATAACTTTTTGGTTTGAAGTAATCGATTGCTTATATACATAAAAACAAAACAACAACAAAAAAAGGAAAGTGCTGCCATATGTACAAATACTAATCTAAAAATATATATAGGGGCATTGTATCCTTTAAAAGGGATCTTGATAATGTTTCAACATTCGGCCATTGACAGGGCCCTCCTCCACTGTGTTGTCAGCTGCGGATTTGAGAAAATACGTGTTATTACCCTGCACAACGCTAATGACAAATGGGCCTTTCCATAAAAAATCGAACTTTGCATGCTTCCCCTTGTCTTATCTTCGTGAGTCCCACCTCAAAACTTTGTTGCCAACACATAAATCCTCAGCCTTAGTCCTCTTGTCAAATATTTTCTTTAGCTTGCCTTGTAAGATCTAAGCTCTGTTGTAAACTTGCTCTCTAGTTTGCTGAAGATGAATGGTCTGGTTAATTCTTCGTTGAATATCATTTAGTTAAGCTTGGATTTCCTGTAGTAGCTTGATAACAGGAATGCCCAGGGAAGATGGAAATCTGGCCTCCATACCATATACTAACTCATAAGGGCTCATCCCAATGGACCTCTTGGTTGATAATCTGTCTGCCCAAAGGGCATTGATAAGTTTTTTGTGCCAGTTTTTCTTGTTTTCTTCTAGCATTTTCTTGATGATATTAATCAAGCTTTTGTTGGAAGATTCGGCCAAGCCATTGCCTTGAGGATAATAGGTTGTGGAATGGCCCAGGGTGATGTGGAATTTATGGCAAAAATTAATCATTTTTTTGGATTTGAAGGCAGCAGTGTTGTCTGTAATGATTTTCTCAGGGCAACCAGATCTGGAGAGGATATTGGTTTCGAGAAATTAGATAATGGTGGAGCCATTGGCTTGCCTGCATGGTATGGCTTCAATCCACTTGGTGAAATAGTCGGTGGCTGTAAGAATCCATTGTTGGAAAGGTTTTTTGGTTGAGATGGGTCTAAGGGGCAAGGGCAGCAACTTTCTTTTGCCTTCGAAGATCTGGCATTTGTGGCATGAGGCAACAATCTTTTTACATCTACAAACAAAGAGGGCCAATAGAAACCCGCCCTTAAGATCTTGTCAGCAGTGGACTTCCAATATAAATGTCCTCCACAGTCCCCTGCATGGAACTCCTTCATAACATGGTCAGTTTCATTGATAGTTAAACAATTCAGCAATATTCCTTCATGGTTTTTCCAAAACAAAGCACTATCTATGACACAAAACTTTGACACCTTCATTTTTAAAAATCACTTTTTGGTATTGGACAATCCTAGAGGAGCACACAGGTTTAACAATGTGCAACAAATATCAGCATACCATGGGGATTGCAAAAAGGTCTCACTGATCTGTGGAGTCGCCAGCTCCTGTTCATTGTCTAGCTGGTTAATGTCTAAGGCTTGCAAATTGGTTTCAGATAGCAGTTTGGCTAAACCTTGTCCCTTTATGAGCTTGGTGGGTCTTATTTCAATGTCATATTCAAGGATATTGGCAATCCACTTTCCTCTTTTGCCTTCTAGTCCCTCTTGAGTTAATATGTCTTTTACGACAACATGTGGGACATAGGCGATCACATGTGAATATAAAATGTAAACTCGGAAATCCTTGATTGCCTTAACGAGAGCATAGGCCTGCTTCTCCATGATTTGGTACTTCAAAGGAGCATCTCTAAGGGCTCTGCTAAAGAATGCAATTGGTTTTTCATTTCCTTGGTCGTCCTTTTGCAGAAGGACAACAGCTATTGTGTGATCTGAAGCAAAAGAAAAGATGATAAAATCCTTATCAAACTGTGGGCTCGTGAGGACCGGTGTTTGGGTTAGTGCAATTTTAATACTCTCAAATGCTTGCTTGGCCTCTAGAGTCCATTTCACCTTGGAATATTTCTTTAACATGTTGCTTAACAGTATTAATAGCTCAGCTACATTTGGGATAAATCTCCTTAGGAAATTTATTTTTCTAAGGAATGCCTGCAACTCTTTGATGTTTCTCGGATAAGGGATTTGCAGAATGGATTGGATTCTTTCCGGATCAATTCTGATGCCATATTTTGCAATAATATGGCCTAGAATCTTGCCTTCCTCAAGGCCGAAGAGGGACTTCTTGGGGTTTAAGGAAATGCCATATTTTCTACATGTCATGAATACTTGCCTGAGGTGCTTGAGGTGCTCTTGGTCAGATTTGGAGAAAGGGGTTAGGTCGTCGAGATAGATAACCAAGAAATCATAGATTTCCCTAGCAAATGCAATGTCCATGGCCCGTTGAAAGGTAGCACCTGCATTCTTTAGTCCGAAAGGCATCTTCACATATTTAAATGTTCCCCACAGTGTTGTAAAGGCTGTTTTGTCTTGGTCATCTGGGTGAACAAGTATTTGATTGAAACCTGAAAATCCATCTAGCAAAGAGATTCTGGATGACCCCACTACTCTTTGGAGAATGTGGTCCATTTTGGGCAATGGGTAGTGGTCTTTAAGGGAGACTTGGTTTAGATTCCTTAAGTCTACACAAAGCCTAATCTCACCTCTCTTCTTTCTTGTGGGAACAAGATTGGATACCCATTCCGAAAATCTAATGGGTGCTATAATGCCAGCCTCAAACATTCTTTTCACTTCTTTTTCAATCAAAGGGAGAAGGACTGGACTGATTCTCCTTAGTTTTTGTTTGAAGGGATTTTGATTTTGTTTTAGAGGGATGGTATGTTGAATAACCAAGGTGTCATAGGACTTCATGTCCTCATAACTCCAAGCAAATACATCTTGGAACTCTTTGAACAGGTCAATATACTTTGGTTTTTGATCAGGTGGCAAAGATTTGGACATTTTGATCATTTTGGGCTTCTCTGCTGTTCCAATATTATAGTCTTCAATTGCAGTATTTTGAGGTTGTATTTTTGGTTTTTTGGGGACATTGTTTGCATCAAAGATGTCTTCTAATGGGGTGAGACCAGCGGGTAAGAAATTGTATTTTAAATCAATGATTTCGGCCTATGTTTTAGCTATTTCTCCTAAGTGTATCTGCCTGAGCTCTTGCATGTTTTTGGCATCAAAGCTGGTTGGGCATAACCTTTTTCTAGCCTCTTCAGCTGTTAGGGTTTGCTGATTTTGGGTTGTCGTTTGTTGTTGGTCACCCATGGTATCCATGTCGATGTTTAATTTTGAAAATTCTTGCTGCATAGTCAAAAAATTGTTAATTTGTGCATCATCCTAAAAAACTTGCCAATCTTTAATATTGTTAGGGACAGCAGGCCTATGCTTTACCTCAGCAGTGAAGTGGTGATTGGGCTGAAAAGGGAGCTTGCAAGTGCTAGCGAAAGTGGCTAGACTGTGAGCATGGATGTTATGGCTTCTCGATATCTTGGCAAGCTTAGATTCAGTAAAGTAATTGAGTGCTTCTGTGGCAGCGATCCTATAAGCTCTCAGCTTGTTGTTATTGGTGACAAAGTTGCCTTTCATTTGTTGGATTATTAAGTCAGAGTCACCTAGAATGGAAATTTTTGTAGCCTTGAGAGCTTTGATGAGTTTAAGGCCTAAAAGGAGGGCCTCATACTCTGCCATGTTGTTGGTGCATTTGAAATTCAATCTATAGGCATGACCCTCTACATGGTCGTTTTGGCTATTATGGATCCATACCCCTGCCCCTGCTCCTAGCTTATTGACTGAACCGTCAAACTCAAAATACCGTAGGATTTCTTGGTCTTGACTAGCATTGGGAGTTGAAATTATCATTGGAGCGAGCGTTTTTGAATTTCCTGTTTCAGGAGCCTCTCCTTGTGTGGTGGCTGCATTGTTTGTTTTGACAGTTTGCTGGGTAAGGGTAATCGATTCCTCAGTTATGCCTGCTTCTTGTTCTAAATCCAAAGGCTTATCATCAGTTGGGGGACTATCGTCATTGAACAAAATAAATGAATCCATGTCAGAATGGATTGAGTAAATGGGAAAGTTTTGGGGCTTTTCCTCAGTACTCACCACATACTTCATCAGTGTTCTCTATACAATCTCTTTGGTTTCCCAAAGACTGAGATAGTGGCGTAAGAGAGGTCTAATTGAAGGGATCCTTGGAGCTTTTCTCCCCAAGATCTTGACAAGAGCATCCCATACTTTGGTGGAATGTCAGCGACCACCACATCCATCAGAATTGTTTTGTTGGGATACTGGACTAAAGACACACATAGATCTTTGATTAAACCTAAACACTTGACCTGACTTGAATCGAAGGAGAATAGGTCTTTGTATGGTCTTGTGATATCAAGGTTCAACTTTTCCATTACTGCTTTGGGCATAAGATTGTGTGAGGCCCCTGAATCAAACATAGCATTGTGCAAAACTTTGTCGTGTATATGTAGGCTTACATAAAAGGGCATAACAACTCCATATGCTAGTTTTCCGTTAACCTCAGGACCGAATAACAACTCAGGTGTATCATCTAAGACATTGACATCATCTTTGGTCTCTGGCATTTGAAGTGTTTTTTGGATTTGCTGCCTATACACATCGTGTTTGGCAAGCTCAGAGAGGGGGATGGAAATTTTGAGCTTGCTTATTTCTGCTTCTAAGCTAAATGGTTTTTCCAATGGAGTCTTTGTGTTAGTGGTAGCTGATTTCCCCCTTTCAAGTGTATTTTCTTTGATTTCCTCCTGATTATCAGTGTTATGGTGAGTGCTACCTTGTGGTATCTCTGTTTTGGGAAGGTTTTGCAGAGTGCTATTCAAATTTTCTTTTGTGGGGGAAGATAGCACAGGCTAATCATTAGCAGACTGCATGTCTGTTATGTCTTCCATAGTTACTTCCTACAGGTTTGGGATCGTGTCATCAGTTGGTTCTGTGATAACAATCGTGCCTTTAATCTTCTTGGGCTATTTTGTTTGCTTTTGTTTGACGGGCTCGGGCACATCAATTGTTCTAGTCCTTAGTTTGTATTGCTTGTGCACTTCATACACAATAGAGTCATAGCCTTGTTTGAAGTCAAAAGACTCTCCCGTTTGAGTATGAAATTTACCAAATTCTTGATCAGCTTGGTTTTGTTGGATAAGATCAGAGTCTTCTTGTGTTAAGAAAACCTGATGTTCACTCTTTGAGCCCACCCAATTTATATGAGTATCTTCTAATGGCTCGCTAGATGTAGATGCCTCTGTGTAGTTCTCTTGGAATGGAGGTCTTATATCATGATCTGGGATGGATCGTCCAGCGTTTGGGTTGTGAGTTTTCCTAAAATTTGGGTTCCTAATAGTGTTGGCTTGTGGTGCATCCCACGTAGACTTTCTCTCAATAGTTTCTATTCTATCTCCTAGTCTGTGCATGCCACTGAGAATAGCATCGAGTTTTTGGTCTAGGGCTGAAGGTTCCTCTTTAAAGGTGGTTTTTCTTTCGGCTCTCGCTCTATTTCTCTTGGAAATTAAGTTTTCCTCTACGCTCATAGCAACGTCTTGCATCTTTGCCAGGCTTTGAGGGGCTCGTTCTCTTAACTGATAAGCCATGTCAGAATCAAAGCCATCGGGGAATTTATATAAAGCAAGATCAGGTGGAGGCCTAAGGTTCTGTGGGATTGCATTGTAGACATTGTTAAACCTTGCATAGTAGTCTAACACAGCCTCTTGAGGGCCTCTTTTAATGGTGTCATATTCGGACAATATGTGCAATGGGTCTTTCTTCTTCTCCCATATATTGATAAATGTGTGGTATAAGACTTCTAGATTTGCTACGGAATTGGTTGGGAGTGCTCTAAACCAAGGCTTGACATCACCTATCAAACTTTGGACAAAAATCCTCATCCTCACACTATCGTCGTCGATTTCATAGCTCTCAAATTAATCTTGCATTTTCTTTGTATGTTGAAGGGCCGTGTAGGTACTGGTGCCATCAAAATAAGTTATCTTAGTCTGGTAGTCCTGAGGCATGGCCCTGGGGTTTCCAGGCAGCTGCAAAGGGGCATATCTATTAGCCATATTTACAGGGACGAGTGGAACTGCAGGGATGAATGGAATAGTTGGAACAACTGTGATGATGGGAGTGGTTATGGTAGTATGTGCAGTGAATGGAGGTGTGGACGAGGTGGATGGTGAGGTAGATGATGAAGTAGGGAAAACAGGGGATGAGTGAAAAAGAACTTTGACAGGGGTTGAACCGCTGCTTAGTTGAACTTTCTCAGGACTAGAATTAGCTAAATCTTCTCTTTGCTCTATCTTCCTGAGGTTTCTAGGGATTAGATTTGGATTTTCAGAAGTGGCTGGGGGCTTTGGGTCCAGATTCGACCTTGTATTACGTGAATGCTTTTTGGGAGCCAGCTTCCAACTTGATAGTTGAAGTTATTTCAAAATCTCCCCAGTGGAGTCGCCATTATGTTTACGCTCAGGTTGTCCCTTGGCTCCTTAAGGGATACGGCCGAGGTAACACCAGACCAATCTTTGGACTGCGGGTCCTAGCCTACCTGCAATCAAAGAGGGCTCTCTCTTCGTAATTTAGCTTTGTTTAGGGTGATATTAGGCTAGTTATTGAGTACAAGGGTTTTTGTTTTTTTTGGTGAGAAAGAGAATGGCTTCAAGCAGAGAGGTAATGCATCGTGCGATGAATTTCAAACCATTGGGCATGGAGTCAAAGGAGCGGGACTGCTGGTGTGTTTTCTTGGTCACGAGGGGGATATGGAGCAAATAGCTGCTCATGAAACACTTATTCGGGTTAAAAAAGGATGAAGTGGAGGTCAGAGATGTAAGGCAACTAAGATATCTTTGATCCGGCTGACCGAGGTAAGGTGGATGGATTCTATCTAGGAACAATTAAGATTTCCTAAATAACAATCATACATGGGTGACAAAGAACTAATATGCTCCATGAGGTATTCATATTAAAGCTCTTAGTCAGAACAAAACATATAGAACGTTTGCAAAAATTTAGTGTAAATTGTTGTAAGGCCAATTGTAGATTAGTCCTCCTTTCTGCAATCGAAAATAGTGAATGGATTCTATCTAGGAACAATTAAGATTTCCTAAATAACAATCATACATGGGTGAGAAAGAACTAATATGCTCATTAGGTATTCATATTAAAGCTCCTAGTCAAAACCAAAACATATAGAACGTTTGCAAAAATTTAGTGTAAATTGTTGTAAGGCCAATCGTAGATTAGTCCTCCTTTCTGCAATCGAGAATAGTGATAATGAAACCAATATATGTGAACTGATATTATACAGACAAGAGATGTTTTATTAGTCCATATGACAACATGAGAATTTGTTGATCATCCTTCAACATTAAAAAAAAAAAAGGAAAGCATAGTAGACAGCCCATTATCTGATCCTTTGAATAATCTTTGATCTCTCAACCAACAAACTTTCAATAATATAGCGCAGATATGGAGTGTAATCAATCAACCATCTAGATTGGAAGTTTTAAGGAGATGAGAAGCACACAAAAAAATCTCTTTATTTTAGCATATCAGCATGAAGGTGAAAAAAGCTCTGTCTAGGAGCTGATAAAAAATTTCTTGCATAAATGCGAGAGCATGGGTGGATTCACCGAGATAAGAGGCAAAGGGAAGTCAACATTCATTACCAGTTTAGAAGAAAACATAAAAAAATAGCAGACCTTGAGCATAGAGTGTGGCTCAGCAAATTCTAGACTAATCTTTCTATCTGCTACTTAGATGGCGATATGAGTATATCATGAGCATAAAACATAAAGAAAAAAATAGAGATGAGAGGCACTTATTGAGTTATGTGGCAGCTTTAGAATTCCGTAAGGCCCCCTTCAAACAACAAGACACAGCACACAGTCCATTCCCAAAAAACTCCCGCAGTCTTTGATTAGGAATCGTACTAGATGTACATAACCAATCTCTATCAAAGTTTATCGACCTATTCTTACTTGTTTTCTCCCGCCTTAAGACTGACTATGGGGTGGTTTATATAGTGAAAGATTTACAACCTTCCCTTGAATAGGTGTCATATGGAAAATATCGAACAAATATCTCTAGATCATATCTGGAAAAATATCTATGAATTAAATGTCTTTAACTCATCGCTGGGCTGGGAATTAATACATAATTATCCAAAAATAGCATTGCTGAGGCAGCTGGCAGCTTAAGTTATGTAACTGAGGGCTGTGCTTTGAATCCTCTTGTCCATATCTTTCAGGCAGTTCTGCTACTTTTATGTGGCTTCGAGATTTTTTAATATGCGCGGGTGAGCTTTGATGGCTCTGAGCTGCTCTATTTCTCTTTGCGCTATCCCTTTGTTGCCATCTAGCTTCGTGTTTTAAAGTCCCCTGCTGATATTCATAAATGATACTCTTTGTCGGTTTGCTGATGTTGTTTCGCTGTCGTATCGGGCATTCACTTTCCTCTAAAAATACTTCAAACTGTTCAATCACCCTTGTCTTATCTCCTGTGATCATTAATACAACCTTCAGGTGTATTAGATTTGTTTATCTGGTTGTGACACAACAAGCACCTTCAGATATTTTTAAAAAACAGAGTAGACGTTGTTTAGTGCCTCTTTGTACCGCGTATTCCCTGATCTGAGTTTCTCATTCTGTGATCTGTGTACGTTGCTCCTAGACTTCTCTTGCCGATCAGTGCTTCTCCTAGAAGGTTCAGAACAATATGTGCTTCTTCTAGAACTATTTCTCAGAACAGGAGACTTCTCAATAGTTGATATACATTTTCTCAAATGTCTGATATAATCCAGATAGAGCTCCAAATTGCAACGGCTGCCACCCTTCAGCCATAATGGTTCATACTTTTCCTTGCATAGCTCCCAAAGTTGCTTACCATGGGAGCAATCAACAACTTCATCGGATGTTCTAGGTATGATCAATATAGGATAATTCACCAGAGGCATTTTGTTAATGTTTTTGTAAATGTCAAACCAGTATGTGCACTTTACTGGGTACATAACACGTAAACCAAAAAGTATTGCACTGTGTAGGACAACAACCCTTAAATTGGGCAAACGTGCTGCCAAATCTAAAGTTGGGCCACTTATATCCCATGCCTCAGCTATGAGCTTGACACCATGAAGGACTGGATCATTGCTGATCATATCAATTAAGGGAGGTTCATTTAGAGGGATCCTAGTGGTCAAGAAATCTCTTTCTGTATTATATCCAAAAACATTGGCTCCATCCCACAAACTTGAAGCTCTTGTCATAATGGAAGCAAGATCAAAGCGGAAACCATCAACATGCGTTTCAATAACCAAATACCTGAGGCAATCCACTATAAAACGTCAAACAATGGGATGATTGCAATTGAACGTGTTGCCACAGCCAGACTAATTATAGAACTCACCTTTGGGCGCAAGCATGTAATAGACACCATTATCCAGGCCTCTAAAAGACAATGTTTGGACCCATCTCATTTCCTTCCGCAGTGTGATTAAATATAACGTCCATTAGCACCTTAATGCCACGCTTGTGTGCTTCTCTAACAAGAATTTTAAATTCATGAATTGCATCTCGTCCACAATTCCTAACACCTGCAGCAACATATCGAATCATTGGAGAAAAGAAGTTGATGGTTGAGTAGCCCCAAAAATTCATCTTGTGATCACCCATAACAGGATTATATGAGTAATATTCTAATTCATTAAACTCCTGACAAGGCCTGAGATCAATAGCATTGACTCCCAATTCCTCTCCACAGTTCCAACTATTATTATGATCCTCGCCATCATTATTGTCTTCCCCGTTTGCCAAATTATGCTTCTGATCGTATGATACAAGATCAGCTAATAAAAAGCCATCATGTGCACACACAAAATTGATACTATGCTGCTTGGGTATATGAGTGGTACCAGGATAGCTATTATTAGCTGTTGTTGGGCTTACATGGTCTATAGTCAATGGTTGATTGCCATTGCAATATGCCTGCAACATCTTAGGATAGTTGAGATAATTAGCATGAGATTGGGCAGACTCTGGAGAATCATTGAGAAAGGGAAGCTGATCTTGCAATTGAAATTCATCTACAAGGCCAGGATGCTCGCTGTATTAACCTTGATGATCATGGACTGAATCAAGGAATCATGACTGAAAGCCAACCTAATCATTTCCTGTTCACCATGGTCTTGTAATAACGAGTACCCAATAATTTTAGACGCATTTTCTGGCTCTAAGCTCTGGATCTTGGAGTACACAATCCTTGTAGCTTCATAGGCATCCATCCCACTTGCTCTAGACCATAAAAGGCAGAGATCACCAAAAACTGAAAACCAACTCCCATAGAAGCTCCAGGTTTATTGATATAAGAAAACAAATATACTAGTGCCTCACTAGAAACAAAGGTAAATGGTGGTGGGCAGTCGTTGTAATATCATATATTACAAGAAGCTATGGATGCCCGTCAACCAAAAATAATTGTCAGGAGCAGCCACTCTATTCCATTGCCATTGGCATTGCCTCAGCCTTAGCCTTTGGCACTATCTCTCTGCAATCCACTTTCTCCACTTCCAGGGAACTTGAATCTTTTGTATTGTTAACCAGCTCAAAACCCCTCTGTATTTCCCTTTATCAATTTTGCACTGTTTTTATTTCTTTCCATGTCCTTCCTACCAATAGATGGTACCAAATCCTTTTATTTGTTTTTCTGTTTTGCTTTTAATTCAGAGGGATTGTCATGTGATGATGACTTCCCACTCCCATTTCCACCCTCTTTGATGCCTTTAGAGGTTCTTTGATCTTTAGCTGAAGCAGTTGGCCTGGAAGAAACCATAAATGGTGGTAATGGATCCTGAGATTTGTCTAATGATTGCATCTTTGAGACAGATGATGAAAGAGCTGACGATACCTGTGCCATAGAGGAAGATGATTGTTGGCAACACAATGTGTTTGATGTGTTGTCCTTACATAAAAATCTTTGGGAACTGCCCTTATCCTGCAACAGGATGGTACCCCCACAATCAACTTTTCCTGTTTGAGGAATATTTTGTGGACCATATCTTGAATGCAAACTGATATCCATCTTTTGTGATGCCGCACAAATATCACCCTTGTCTGCTTCTGATGCCACAAATGGGCTATCCCTTTGCAATAAGGATTCTGTATTGAAGCTCTCAACTCCTCGTTTCTTGCTAACTGGAATAGAATCTGTGTCTTCTGTTTGGCGTTTATTAGATTCAGCATGTGATTGTTTGACCAAGTGCTAAGATGACACAAGAGCAATCTTTTGTGTGCCAGTTTTCAGCCAACTCTTGTTTGACCAATAATTTCTATTGCAATTTCTGCAATATCTCTGTCTTGGTCATCTAATTGCAAGTTCCAATTTAGTGCATGCCTGCTGAAGAGCCAAATTGTTATTTTCATTCTCCTCCACAAGCCTTGAAATTTTGTCTTCATGCACTTTGATGGAATTGACTGTGGCACTTCTGTAGAGAGCACTTCATTTTTCTTTTGAGCTCCTCTATCTTTCTGTCCTTGACTGTTATAACATCGAGAAGAGATGCTTTGATTTAGCATCATCTCTTTCACAACCATTAAAAACAGAACTAAAGGTTAATAGTCCCTTGTAGTAGTAGCAGAAAATGCTGAGATAGTTATGGTTATATTTCAACCAATGGACGGGATATGTATTTAGGGGGATCTCGTATATGTTTTTAGTATGGGGAAGGAAGAATAATTGGGATTTAGATAATAAGTTAGAAGTTAATATGTAATCTGATCAGAGAGCGCTAAGGATATGAATCTTAGGCTTTTGAGGGGAAACAGGAATTTTTAAGCGGATTAGGGGAAGTTAGCGAGTGTTTTGAGGGAAGAAGGGAAATTCAGACATGCCTCGCTTGAGCTCCTCCAAATGGAAACTGCCTTATGCTTGAGATGCGAATGGATATCATGCTTGAGAACATAAAATGAAACGGATCCCAAGCCATGATTCTACCACCACAATGCTACCTACCCAGCCTACTCTCCTAACTTTTTTTCTTCTTTTGGTTTGGGTGCCCTTGAACTAGCATACCCAGCCTTTCAACCTTTCTTTCAGCTATCCTCCTATCTAAATCAACCCTTGTCTCTTCCGGGGCTCAGATTAAGCTGATGAGCGCCCTAGTTTCTCTACCTATTTACCAATCTGCCAAGTTTTAAGCTTGTTTGGCCAGATATTCATCTCTATATTCTAAAGTAAGCAATTGAAACCCAGGGAAGCCAAGTTTAAACTATTTGGCCTTCCCTTGACTGAACAGCTCTTAAAAATTTGAATGACTTATCCAAATGAAACTCTCTGGAAATATGGAACCTTTGCAGTAATAAAAAGATGACATATTTGGCGTGCAAACCGTCAATCATGAAATATGAACCCCTATTTCAATAGGAGGCTAACAGTTTGTTTCTAAGACAGCTACCTGTGTTAGTGGGACTAGCAGCTCTGAATGGACACTAGTTTTTCCGATAACAATGAGTTATTCATGAGAGAATATTTAGTTATCTGTAGAACAACAGTTATATGCAAGCATGCATTAACTAGCTGAACTCACATTAATTTAAACAAACTGTTTAAATCAATCTAACTAGACTTGACTCAGTTAACTGAGCCAAATAATTACAACTCAAATTAGAACTCATCTTTATCTCTTTAACTGATGGATAAATTCCTCATTTAATAGAGAAACTGTTGCATGTCCTCACATAGACTTCATGTTTGATTTTTCACAACTAATTAACTCATGGAGAATTAATTAATTTATTTTCAAGCAACTATTAAGGTCAAATTCGAATTTTGCTTCCTATTTTTAGTCCAGGGACTGACTAAAATAGGAATCCATCCTGAACTGCTAAAAATATAATGCTATTTTTGGCACTTCCATTTTTCATTCCCTTTTGCCAAATCCAGCACTGGTACCCAAACTGCTATTTATAACAGTGCTATTTTTAGCACTTCTATTTTTAGCATTTCTTGTTGCTATTTTCAACAGATGGGTTATGCTTGGTATCTTGACAATGGAGCCTCATTCCACATGACCGATGATAAAATATTATTCAATACCTTAGAGGAGAAAGACCTCAAGGTGCAGATAGATTTGGGTGACGACGGAAAGCATAGTGTTTCAGGGGTGGGCACGATTTCTTTTTAGAGGGAGCATGGAGCTCCTATCACCTTGACAGATGTGAAGTATGTGCCTGGACTGAAGAAGAACATGGTATTAGTCGTGATGTTGGAGGACAAAGGCTACAATGTTGTCTTTAGTAAAGGAAAGGAATTGTTAAGACACATAGCCACGGGTCAAACCAAGAGGATAGGGATTTGGGTGAAGAATCTCTATAAACTAGAGGTAGATGATAGTGTAGCATTGAGTACAAAAGAAGAATTGGTGCAAAGCCAAGACATTGGCGAGTTTTGGCACAGTCAGTTGGGCCATTTTCATAATGGGACTTTGAATATAATGAAACAGATATCTACTGGACTTCTCAAAGTTAAACTTGAGCAAGTTGACACATGCAAAGGTTGTACCTTGGGAAAGTACACCAAGTTTTCCTTTCATGATCGAGATAGTTGAGAAAAGGCTATCTTAGGGCAAGTTCATATTGATGTGTGTGGACCATTCTCGACAACATCCACAATGAAGAAAAGGTATTGTGTGAGTTTCGTTGATGATTATTCTCGTAAGTGCTGGATTTATTTCATGTAGAAGAAGGACCAAACTTTCACAAAGTTTTGAGAGTTCAAAGCTTTGGTCGAGAAAGAGTCAGTGAAGAAGATCAAGGCCTTGAGAAGTGGCAATGGTGGAGAATATGTCTCTCAAGAGTTTAAGGACTTCTGTGTAGTAGAAGGAATTAAATGGGAATTGACGGAACCTCATAACCCACAATAGAATGGGTTGACATGGTCAGGAAGAATAGAACTATTATAGGGGCAACACGGGCAATGTTTCATGACTAAGGCCTACCACTTCACTTGTGGGCTAAGGCATGTAACACAATGGTCTATTTGGAGAATAGAAGCCCACATCGCATACTTGGGATGAAGACACTAGAGGAAGATTTCTCTGGTAAGAGACCAGATGTAGGTCACTTTAGGATCTTTGGCTCATCAATATATTGCCATGTGACAAAGGATGCATGGAAGAATCTTGAGCCAAAAACAAATTTTAGGATACTTGTGGGGTACATTGATACACCTCACAACTATCAGGTGTACTTTCCTACAAATCGGAGGACAGCGGTTCATAGAGTTCTCAAGTTTGATGAGAAAAAGGCCATGAAAGTTTCCCTTGAGAGGGAGCTCCAACTATAGGTTGTGGAGGAACTATTGGTTCCTAAGGAGGAGACTCAGATTGATGTGGAGCAGCCCCATGCAGAGGTTCCAGGAATGAGATATCCACTCAGCCAGAGTCTTGTAGAGATGGAAGGAAGCAAACAAGAGAACCTGACAGATTGTTGAAGGACACGAGAGAGAATGTGGGAGCACCATCTTCTCAGTGCAGATAGAGGAGGTCACCTGAGAGGTACACTGGATACATGGCCCTTGTTGGGGAATGCGTTGATACTGAGCCATCTTCCTTTGAGGAAGAAATGTCGTAGCCAATTTGGGTTAATTCTATGGTGGAGGAGTATGACTCCATAGTTTGTAATAGTGTTTGGGATGTGGTTCCGAGTCTGGAGAACAAATCAGTTGTGATTTCTTGTTGGATTTCCAAGGTAAATCAAGCTACTGATGTAGCGAGGAGGATCATGTTGCTGCAGTATATTTTGATAGAGGAGCCAGATGCTGACATTTTGACAAAGGAATTGTCAAAGTGTAAATTTGAGTTCCATAGAGACAGGATCGGGGTGGCAAATAATCACTTTCTTGTTGAGAAGGAGTGTTGAAATGTGGCAACAAGAATATTCCAATTTAATTTGTCCTTGAATTAAATTGTGAATTAAAATTGAATTTAGTCTTAACAACTACTTGGAAATAATTAATTAATTCATTATGAATTAATTAGTTGGAGAAATTCAAGCTAGAAGTCTTTCTAAAGTCGTGCAAGAGTTATCCCTTAAATTAAGGAGATACACCTTAAATTAATGAGATAAGATTGAGTTATATTTGAGTTGTAATTAGTTAACTCAGTTTACTAAGTTAAGTCTAGTTAAATTAGTACCAAACTGTTTGAGGAACTAATGGTGAGTTAACAGTCAGATGATGCATGCATGCATCCAACTAGTGCTACTCCATTTAACTGAGGATTCTCTCATCAGAAACTCATGCAAGTATATTCTGAGAAAGACCCAGTTGAGATTAAAGACAAGGATAGTGTACTATCAGTTGCATGTGTTTTCTTATAAAGAAAACTCATGCATGCAAAAGGAATAATTCCTTGAGGATTGAACAGTTTTGACAGTGTGTGAGATCAGAAGATCATCCACTTGGTAAATCAAGTTTTTCCACTTGATTGAAGGAGATCATCCCAGAGGAACAACGCAAGGAAAAGGGAGCTTCAAGGGTAGAGAGGAAGGCTTTAGAGAATCGAGGATTTCCTATGAGCATCTGTGAGGATTGTACTGAGAGCTGGCTAGCTGTGAGAGCTAATGCTTTGTATAACTCCTATGTATTTCCACCTTGTATGATAATACAGATAGTGGGGTTTTTAGCTGAGGCTTTCCCCAGAGTATTTTCATGTGTATTGTGCATTGATTCTTCTTCTTCTAGTTATATTTTTCAGCTCGATCTTTTAAGCTTCCGCAAATTGATAGTAGAAGTAGGTTATGGTATTTTTCTTTAGTCATATTGCATTATCGGGTTAACCTATAGTCAAATTTTCTACATAGGTCTTAGAGCAATATTTGTAGAGTATTTGTAGAGTTTAGACACTACTTACATCAAAATAGGACACAAAAATACTTATTACCATTTTTCTACACCTTAGCAAATTATCCCCTCATGTCACCCTAATGCAGGGGTTAATCTTGTGTAACCCTCTTTCCCCCAACAATAGTGAGCATTTGAAAGCCTCAATTGCCAATCCTTCAAACACTAACAATAAAGGAAAGAACAAACTAAAAGGGGAACTTGGGAAGGGGGCGACAATCAACCTCCATGTGCACCACTATGGGGTAATCCCCCCAATTAGAGCCAAACTCAAAATTAGGATACCAACAACCCACAAAAGCCAAATAAAATTCTAGTATTCAAACGAACCATCCATGTACTATGTGTGCGGAATGTGAGCATTACACCCATCATTGTCCTCATTCCCCAAAGTTGAAAAGGATGAGAGAATATGGGGGGCAAGGTGACAAAACCAAACAACCTGAAGTAATGCATAACCATTCCCCCCACCAGGGGGTAGTGGCCGCTTAACACGAGCCCACCTCTCAATACTACCAAAACCCATCTGGGGGCAGTTCTCAAGACCTAGCTAATCGTGAAATTTTCATGGAAGGGATAGATATTCTCTTGCAAATAAGAAACTGATATTATGGAACTCCCCCAAAAACCAACCCCTCCACATCATCTATCACTTCTGCTATGCCACCTTTGAAAATACAATGACACCCTATTGAACCCATTCCATGAATGGTCATAACATTACATCATAATACCAATAACTCAAAACAAGCCACTAACTATAGCATTGTTGATCATTTAGCACAATATCTTTCATCTATGTCAATATACAAGGTCTTGTAGCCCTACCCAACTAAATGAAATCCCTACTTTTTGTATTAGGTTCAATCAACCCCTCCGATGCATGATTGATGGCCTTTGATTTGGACAATGCTTCACCATCCATAGATGCATTGTAGATGAGGCGACATCCACCTATATAATGTCAAAATCATCTTGACATAAACTAGGATCCCTTGTACTTACTAATTCCCTAATTACATGAAGGGTTTACGAAGAACGCCCTTCTACACCCATCAAAATTTTCCAAAACATCCTGGTGGTGCTTGCTAGTAAAATAGTTCTCATAAACACCAAATTCATTGATTTTGAGTTAGATTATAATATTTTACTAGGCCACAACTACATGTATGCCATGACCATAGTAATGTCATCAATATTGTACATCATGATGTTTCCTCATGAGGGAAAGATCATCACCATCAATCAAATCAAATAATATGAGAAAAGAACACCCAAAACTCTTAATGGTGTGTTACCTCTCATAACATCCCACAATAAATCCATCCCTTCCTACACTAAAGCAAGCCCAGGGGTATTCAAGGAATTATCACTCCTAGTAACATACCTAGGAGGCCCACCTCTAATTGAGCATGCGTCCACATCCTTGGTGTGTATGATGAGTTCATCAAATACTACCTAGTCTCAAGAACCTATTTAGGACACACCCAATGCTATGACTATCATGTCAATATTCCTACCATACGCAAGAACCTAGACACCTTTCTTGCATGCCCCAATCGTTTTTGTCTCACACTAAGTCATGACAACACTTACCTTGCCCAATATGGCTCTCACAATCCTTGTTTGGTATTTGTCCCTACAAGCCATGTCAACAACCTTGGGTATCACTTCAACCAGAATGATCATTCCTTTAGCTACACCTCAAGGAACCATACTTGCGTCGACATCAACAAGGGCCACCAAAAATGAGAAATAAAAAGGTAAAAGGTTGAAATCCCAACTAATTCATCTTCTAGGGTACCTCCACCATTTTCATTATGCGAGGTATCAAGACATCCTACAAATCTATGCCCATAATTGGAGGATTTAAAATCTCTTCTCCATTCCACTTAGGAACCAGTGGCTCACTCTCCACCTCCAGGATATAAGACCACACCAACACATAATAAGGCATTACTTACAAGCCATCCATACGCTATATGGGCAGAGTACAGAAACTACACACATCATTTTCCAAAACTCTCTCACTATTGAGACACATTGGGATCCCTCGCCTAAACTAATACTACAACACCATCATTGTCCAACACCCCAATGGAAGACGATGTGTCTCATACCATCTATTATGTTTTCAAGGAAGAAGCTTTGTGCTCATATTCCCCTTGCAACCATTGTGGCAGCCAAAATAAATACCACCTCATCCTACTTGTACTTGTGCCTTATCCGACGAACATGGACATTTGATCAATCAGTGTTCCCATTTTTAGGAACCTAAGAAGTGGCACTAGGTTCCTCAGGTTGTCCATAAGAACAAACCTAGGTGAAAATGTAAAAGTTATTGCATTTGCATATGAAACTATCATACTTGTTTTTTCCCACACCTCCCCCGATTTCAATAGGCATGGGACTATTTGTAGCATTGTTATTTTGGAACCTAGACCCCTTTTCAGGCTGATGCTCACCCTTAGACCAGTCAATGGCACATTCCTTCCACTAACATCCCACCAAGACCATTGTTAGTACCTATGATAGATGTCATGACACAAACTATATACTACATTAGCACAAGTGTTCACGAGCCAACTTGCTTGGCTCCTAGGACACTAATACCTTCCCCTGACTACCCTCAGGTACCCATCAGGGAGATTATCCCATCACCTAGTGCTAACAACACCCAATACCATGTACAATTTCGTTAGGAACCCTAATTCATGTCTTATGCTCATCATTTTTTGGTGTCTAGGCCACTTTTCCCATTGTAGAGGTTGCATCATCCCTAACTGTGCATACCCATGTAAGTTTCATATTGTTAACATCATTAGGTTCTATGGAAACAACCACTGACTCATTGTCTTTCTTTTCAACCAACACCACTAGGTGCCAACCCCAAATTCATGACCTGTCACAAACTCTATCACCATTAGAAAATATTTTCCCTTTAGTTGAATATATTGTAGAGACCATGACTAAACCAAAGCGCCCTTAGGATGCCATGCACCATTTCTCTTTCCTTTTAGTAGTAAAAGTGTTTTCACCTATTGAAGCACCATACCACAATATTTTCTCAATAGAGACAAAATATTTCCTGCCACTAGGACAAGTGGATTGGTTCAAGAATCCCATCCCTACACCATACACATTTGAGGAGGGAGACATGTCTAATATCTCACCCACTGTCAAGATAGAAATATCCACCACACCAGGCATAGTTTAAGAAATCTCGTCGGGTGCAACATGTTCTCTTGAAAAAATTTCCTCCTACTTTTGTTTTTCCATGTTTCCAGTGTCTAGGATAGAATATTAAATCAATGACACTACCAAACCAAGAATCACAATGAAACTACTTTGCACAGTGGAATATAAAAAACATTAAATCTATTGGTGCACAAAATATGCACAAACTTTTACAAATTTTCAACACAACTTTGTTATATTAATCAAACTAAATAATACAAAAGCCTATGGCTCTTGTACTAGGGATAATGGCACTCATATATCCAATAGAACAAGAATAAAAAAATGGGGCTTTGTGTCAGTCTATCGACAACCAATCTACCTTCAACATGATACTCTGACTATCTAGATGATATAGATCTCCTCACAACTGACTTGGTCATACCTTGTTCCCGCTTGGTCCTTCAGCTCTCGATCTACAACATCTTCCTCTATCAATGCTCCAAGTCCATCTGGCCAATGAACCTTGACTATCCAATATTCTCACTAGTAGTGCCTTAGTCCATTAAGCGCACAACACATTGAGATTCCTGTCGAATTGTTCGCAACTCCGTTTGTGAAAAACTCACAACTATCCACCACTGCTCCTTAGCTACTCAGTTATATCAACCCACTATAATTTTGCTACGCTACTCCAATGAAGACTAAGAAAGGGCATGGAGGGATTCCACCTATCACTGCAAGATGTCCATCTCCTACAATGAACACAGGCTATAACATATGCTCCTCTGAATGATCAGACCTATAAGATCCCAACTACCTTCTCTATTATCCTATTTTTTCCATCAATGAGCTACTTATAAGTGCAATAATTAACCCAACACACATCTATGCAATGTCTTTCTTGTCCACCTATTCTAGGGCTAATCTAGACAACTACATGTTACCCTCCAACAAACCAAAGATGCCCAATACAAACTATCCACACTAGGACATCATTCACCTAAATATTATATCAACCCAAGAGTACATACATACATGAAACCTTTTCTACTCCTCTCCACGTGACACCCAAACAACTGCTAATATAATTTACTCTTCAAATGTCCTCAACTATCCAATTCTAGGATCGCCCTTCCACTAGCATCCTTGTCACCAAGGAGACATCTACAACAACTTGTTGATGTCACCTTGCCTTGTATTCTATGCACTTGCAAGTCTAGTTAGGGCACACTAACCATCCCTAAAATCTTGCTCAAAACTTTGCATTTTCCCTTCCAAGAAGTTTTCCCTTCCTTAGTTTCCCTACTAGCCTTGTTGTGCACCCTTGAAGAACTCAAGTTACCGCACAAAAACTCCAAAAAACCCTTGGATTATCCAACAAGGGTTTATGATCCAAACACCCCTATTTGGGTTATTACCCACTACAAAAATATGTGACCTAGCTAGGAGTGCCTCCCTAGGCCCCATGCATCACCAAATAACCTACTCGCACCTCCCAGTAGCTCTACTATCCCTGCATCGCAAATGGATCACTAAATAAAAGCCTAAATTTTCACAAAACACCACTGACACTCACCTCTTCTCCTGCAACTTGGTTTGCAAGGGATATGTTTCTTTTTACTACCCTTCCAATCCTCCACACTAGATGGAATGAACCTAAGACAATTGAAACCTGTCTATGGAATAATTACACACCCAAAACACAAGAGAACCCTTTCTAAACAAGTGCCAAACTCGTCCTTCTTTCCTCCATTCTCCCTGCCTTAGATCTACACCAAAATGACAGAGCTAATACATGTTTGAATGCACGTAGGATGTGTCTAATAACTCTAAACTAACCTATTATTTATATCCAACAAGAGGGCTTCATTGAATGATAAAAGTAGGGCTGCCAACTTGTTAAGAAGCCTCTCAACAACTAGGCCGACTTGACCAAGCCCACACTTTACATTCAAAAATTCATTTCTCTTCAACTACAACTCAGAATCATATGATTTTTGATGAATCAGATTCGTCTTGACGTGCACTATCATCATCATCCATTACATGTTAAAGTATCATCATGGATCCACACTTACTTGTTTGGGTAAAATTCCCATAAGCTTGGGTTTCACACTTATGAGTGTTATTGTGATGCTCCAACCTACAAACCCTGAACCCTAGGGCATGGAGCACCTACCAAGCTACCAAAATCAACACCTACAAAGCCTTGTTCTACGAATATAGGGACATTTCCGAATTACATGCAAAATAGGTGACCTAGGGAAAATCGTCATAACTTTTGTTGTGAGTATCAGATTGAAATTTCATAAGAAGTTACAGAAAGGGGACGGACTGTAGTTTCTTGTGTATATTTGTTAGATCCTAAGGTCAAAATGGTGACACGTGGCATTTCATACAAGTTTTCTCTTTTGAAAAGGTATATAATTAGGTCATCTTGGAATATTGTGCATAACTCTTTCTTGGAGAATCCAATTTTGATTAGACTGGTGGCATTGGAAAGAGGACATAGAGGGATACTTCCAGTCACAATTTCAAAACTTGAAGAGCCGAAATTATAGATTTATAGTCATTTCAAGATTGAGCTCCTAAAATAAAAAAGGTGATATGAGGAAGTTTGATGGCAATGATCTGGTAAATTGGATACTTTAGATGGATCAATATTTTAATCGACATGGTGTACCACTAGTATAAAAGGTATGTGTTTCATCTTCATATTTAGAACTGGATCAATTTTTATGGTATAAAGTGCTTTGCTCTCATAAACAACTTGTTACGAGGTCAATTTTCATGGAGGAAATAATTACACATTATGAAGATACAAAGAGAAACACCTTCTTTAGCCAATTGATAAATCTCAAACAAAAGTGTTCAATCGCAAAGCACATTGAGGACTTTCAAAAATTGAATATAAGGGTAAATGATATTCTAGAGAAGCAAAGGATTGATGTCTTCATAGGTACTTTAAAGGATAACATTCAACATGAGGTTCGTCTTTGGGAACCTGATTCATTAGAGAAGGAATTTAGGTGGGAAAGAAAAATTGAAAGCGAAATTATCGAAACAAGGAATCCCACCACTCATGACTATAATTATGGAAGTGTTTCTTCCCCTAGCCTTCCACAACCTACAAGGGTTACACCACAATAATTAGAAGAAAAAAGAGAAAAAGGGCTTTGTTCCAATTGTGATAGCAAATGCCCTAAAGGTCATAAGTGTGATGAGAAGAAACTGTTTTACATAGAGTATGAAGAGGAGGAAGAAAAGGATAAATAAACATCAAAAGAAGAAGATATATGCCAGGACCCAACCCCAGAGAAATAAGAAATGAATCCAACCATATCTTGTAAAGCATTGGCAAGAATTACCACTCCTAAAACTCTCAAGATAGAAGGACATATCAAGAAGAAAAATGTTCAAGAAGTGAAAGATCATATCGAGCAACAAGAAAATGAATCTGACCGTATCTTGTAAAGCATTGGAAGAAATTACCACTCCTCAAACTCTCAAGATAGAAGGACATATCAAGAAGAAAAATGTTCAAGTAGTGAAATATCACATCGAGCATCAACAACAAGTTCTCCAACTTTTAAAGGGTAATGCCACTTTGGTGCAGAATTGAATGAAATAACAAGTAGGTCAACATCGCAGTGAAATTTTTTTTGATGTAGGTGATTGGGTATTTTTATAGCTACATCTCAAGAAATCTATTTATGAGAAGGAAATATTGGCAATACTACATGCACTTACGAAATGGCGACCTTACCCAATGGGAAGACACTTCAAGGTAAAAATGGATCATGATAGTCTTAAATAGTTTTTAGAACAAATATTATCTTTAGAAGAACAAAAAAAATGGGTCACAAATATGTTGGGTTATGAATTTGACATCATCTGTAGAAAAGGGAAGAAATTTTTTGTTGTAGATGCACTCTCAAGAAAGGATGAGGATGTGGAAGCATTGTTTTGTGTTATTTCTATTATCCAACTAGATTGGATAAACAAAGAAAGAGATGAATGGAAGAAGGACAAAGAAGTGTGGCCACTCATTTAAAAGTTGCAGAATATCCCAATTCAAACAATATTTCCAGAACTTGAAGAGGAAGGAAAAATCATATTGGAACTTGGAGTAGTCATAGAAACAAGAACTCGACAGCTACGAAATAGATCAATTTCAGAGTATCTCATCAAGTGCAAGAACTTACCTGCTAAAGATTCCACATCGGAGGACAAGAATTTTATACAGAAGCATCAAGAACTACTCAAGCATTGAGGACAACTATTTTTGAAGGAGAGGGGCATGTTAGGACCCTATACTACTAGTGTAACCCCTTATTTTTATTAGTACAACCCCCTTATTATATTGTTGTACCCATGTAGTCCCCATATTGTTATTATTGTGCCCCATAGAAGCCCACTATTGTTTTTTATGCCCTTACATTATTATTGTTATGTTATATCTAATTATATTATGACCCCTTAGACTCCTATATATAGAAAGGAGGTATTGTCATTTTTATCATCCAAGAATTGTTCATTTTTGTAATGTAAAGGAGGTTGCCCACTCGAAGAGGCTTATTTCTAAGGCGTTTATCTATCTTTTCTATATTTTTGTGAGCTGATTTCATAACATCTTTTTTGAGATGCCCGGTATCATCCCTTTGGTCATGGAACACTGCACTGACATGTGGCATAATTCTTACCTGTTTAGGAAAAATAAAAGTTATGTTAGGTCCCTATAATACTAGTGATTACCCCATTATTATTGTAGCTGTATCCCTCATTAATATTTTGTGCCCCTATTGTCCCCATATTGTTATTACTATTGTTAGAGTCGGTCTAGTTATACCTCCATCAGAGATCAAAGCTCTTTTTTGCATTTCATGTTTTAGGTGTCCCACCAGTTTTGGTTAAGCATGCCATAACTCTGATGGAGTGGTCTGTGTCATTCATTCCCCTTGTGCATATCACTGCTGGTTTAGGATGAGTCATAAAGTTTCACAAGTCACTTTTTAAATTTTTAGGTCTAGGTCTAGGGTTTGAGTTAATTTAGTCTTGCAAAGTCTTAGAAGACCAGCAGGCCAGAGGGATGTCTTAGATAGATCATCAATTCAATAATTCTCATCATTGTACAACTGAATAAGGACTTCTCTTCAAAACTCTGTTTTGAAGACAAGTCACCACCTCATTTTTGTAAAAATTGTCAAAATTTTCAGTTCTTCAATTGTTCAAGTGCAGCCCTGGTCTGCTTTGCTGAAACATATCAGAGCTATCCCTGCAAAAAATTATCAGAGAAAATCATCATTTCGACCTATTTGATGAAGGAAACCAAAAATATCAGAGCCTATTAATTTTGAAAAAGTGTCAACAACCAAACATAAGAAAAATGGGTTTTCATAGAGCAAAAATTAAAATGGATTCTATATCAAGTCATTTCTCCTCATTGGCAATCTATTCCACATTTTGAGAGCTAAGAACATCATTCAAGGGCGATTTTGCACGTTCGTGGCAAGTTTGTGAGTATTTGGGTCAGCTCCAAGGCGCTCGGTGCATCAGCGTAGGTGCGCGGCGCACCAGAGGCGCGCCGCGCATCCGGCCACCTTTTTCAGTGTAATTTAACACAGGCACAGTGCACTTAGAGCGCGCGGCGCGTTGGGTAAAGCGCGCGGCGCATAGGGTTTATGCCTGCAATTCACCAAGAAATCGCTCAAATCACCTCTCCTCACACCTAAATTCTTAGGTAGGCCTGCAATCATGACTTGATTTTGTTTTTTTTTATGGTGTATATGAAGAAAGTTAGCCTATCTTTGTCATGAAAACCAAGTGTACAAAACCCTCCATGTTCATCAAATTGCTATAAGGATGCAAGGCAAAGTTTGCTGTAGGGTTTTATAAAATTATTGTTGCCAAGGCTTCTTTTTCCCTTGTTTCACATTTCTTATATTCCCCAACTCTCTTTCCCAATTATTCCTCATCAAACTATACATCTTCCTCTTTCAAAACCCTAAACTCTCCCTTCTCCTATAACCATATGATGCCTACCTTATTTCAAAACACTAAAACATTTCTATGCCCCTTTCCCTTGCCTAATTTCCTCATTTTATTTCCATTGTTCCCATTTCCCTAATGCTTCCATTTTCCTAACAATTCCCATCATTTATGTCCCCTTGGTTACAACATTTTGATAAAGAGACAAAAAGTCAATAGTCAACTTTTGGCACACAGTTTTATCAGCAAATATATATATTCCAGCCACCTTGTTGTTAGAGAACATGTCAGAGATCGAGTCAATATATGAGCAGGATTATGATAGTGACTCTACACTGGAGGTCAATGTGCCTAATGTGCCACAGAGGTATCACAAGGGTGGCAAGAGTGGACAACATGTTAGGGAGGAGCCTACCTCTTTGGCTCAATTGCAAGCTTGCCCGCTTGTAATGGATTGTTTTCGGTGCCAAACATGTTACCAATATTGTGAGATGATCTCACAAACTCAGCATCATCGGGAACTGGTCCATCTATTTGTCCTTAACTTACAGGATGGTCATGTCAACCTTGCTGGAGTGGATTTCACTTTGTCACCCCACACTATTTCCCAGGCCACCAGGATACCAAATGTGGGGGAGGAATGGAGTAAACGCCAGATGCTGGATAGATATTATTAGGAGCCATATGTCAAGCCCGCGTATGTCAGACACTTGAGCATGGCCTTTCCTTTCAGATACCTGAAAGATGAGTTTGCACCATTGATGAAACTCATCATTCGGTATTTCAGCTGTGAGGGCAGATTCTCATGTCTCTATGCGTACCATGTACGTTTGTTGATGCATTTCACATGGGTACGTTTATGAGCATTCCATTTTTCATGTGCCGAAACATAGAGAGGATGGTACCCTTAGTACAGAGGAAGACCCCGGCACATCAGCAAAGGAGCATATATCACTATGCATTGATCAAAATCATAGTGATGCATCAGTTGGCACAACAGGGTATTGCTTGGGAGGATTTCATCTCCCGTGATTTCTTTTTTGCGCTTCAGCCTCCTCCAGAGATCGTCCATGATGAGGGAGGGCCTTCACAGTAGTTTGAAATTCATGAGACCGAGCATGTTGATGCTCCAGCATATGTGACATATCAGAAAGGCCCCAGGGCCTTATTTGCAGCTGCACGACGAGTACTATCTCCACCCGGGGTGGAAGGGGTCATCGTTGACATCATCATCAGAGCGAGTATTATCTCCACATCATGTGGAAGGGGTCTCGCTTCCATCTACAACACAGGTACAGAGTTAGGACAGGGGCAAGATACCCATGATTGATGACGGTCCTTAAGGAGTTCAGGATACCGGTATCATTGACGTTGATGCTAGTTCGCCCAATTTAGAGCTCAAAGAGATCATCAGAGAGCAAAGGGACGAGAACGAGTCGCTGCAAAAGAAATTGCAGATGGCTAAATGGGTGATCAACTATTTAGAGTAGCGCAACAAAGAGTTGGAGGATGAGCATGAACTTTATGAGCTGCGCAAGATTCGGGAAGACCGGGAATTGGCTCGTAGGAGACCCGGTGATTTGACACCTATTGATCGGGAATCAATGCTCATTCGGGTGAACACTCACTTGGAAAATTTTTTGGCGAAGGCAAACAAGGACAAGGACATGCTTCGCCACATGAAGACTCACTATTGGGCTCGCATGCATGTTTGCAAAGCGAGAATGAAGGTCCTCAAAAGGCGTTTGAGCAAAGCACAAAAACAACACAAAAGGCCTGATCTCCTTCGAGTTTTGGCTGAGGCTTCACTATTTGAGCATGATACATGATGGAGGGTCTTCACTCCAATTTTGGGCAAATTTGGAAAAACATTTGTTGTTTTAAAATTTTTGGCTTGCAAAACAGGTTTTTGGGTTCTATGCGTCGCGCTCAGCACGCGACCCACAAGATGTAGAGGTTCAAATCATAGGTGGCTTACATTTTTGGATTTTTCATGATGAAATACACATTCTCAGCAATTTCCAAGGAATTTCATCAAGTTTTGGGTGATCAAAAGCTCAAAAAACATAATGAAAATCACCTTTTTGCCACTTTTTACACCAGCAGGAAGTACTTCTGCGAGAATCCATGTTTGGAGGGTTAAATAGAGACCAAATTGGACAATTCCATTTGGGTTGGAAAGTAGACATCTAGGCCTTTCCAACAAGCCAACCTGAGCTCAATTTGAATGCCTGGACGTGCCCCAAAAAAAGCTGGAAAGGTGCACGACGCACAGGGCTAGGGCGCACGGTGCACAGGGTGTTTTGACTCAGTTTTCCTCCTCAACTCAGCGAATCAAGCCAGTTTCACCTGTTTTGACTTGTGATGGGATTTTTCACCCTCTTTGATGTAATTATTGGATATTTATGTTGTTATGACACTTATTTACCTATTCTAGATGATTCATTCATGAAATAGCAAAAATGTAATGAATGAATTGGTTTCCTAGCTTATAGAGGCAAGTTGTTTTGATTGCCTAGATTGTAGTGCTTAGTTTAGAATTGGTTGAAACAGCTCCTAGGATGATGAGATAGACCCCTAGAGGCAAGGGAATGTGTTGCTTTGCCTATATTAATGTAATTTTCCTTAGTCCATTTTAAGGGTTGGAATTCTTGGGTAATTAGCTTTGACACACTATATTGTACCATATCTTTATCTGCATTTTTTGGAGAAACGGAAAAATCCAGGGTTTTTGCAGCATTATTGGGAATCCATGTGGCTTTTAGTGTTTGATGGTGGTGTTTCTCTCTCAGTACTTGTAAGTTTGTTAGTGCATCATTATCTCTATTGAATCTTCTGTTATAAACAAATGAAGTGTTAAGGTAGAATCCATGAAATTGCTATGCTCTGCCTTTAAATTTGTTTAATCTTCTATGTTTTCTTCAGTTTAAGGAGAATCCTTGAGACTTCCTTGCTCTCCTTAGCTCCTCACCAGTATGATATACCCATCTCACTTGCTTTAAGGCATAAAAACAATCGCCTACCTTGCCCTAAGTAGACATCTGCAAAAACTGTGCCTCATCCCCGCACCCAAATTTGCCTTTTCCTTGAATTCAATAAAACCTTTAAAATCAATTCTAAACTATTTGTACTTAATACCTAGCCTAAAATCAGTCATCAATTCGGTCATCTCGAGCCTTTTCAATTATCGTTTTCTGAGTTTGACCCGGAGAGAGCCCTCTCCTGTCCTCGTAGGGCTAGCTACGAGGCTGAGCGTGGTTTGATGTGGCCTTGAGTCTTACCTTATTTCAGCCTAAGGTAGATTTGAGCGCTAACATAGTGGCGACTCCACTGGGGAAGAAATCTCAAATGGTTTGCTTGTTGATGAGTTTGTTTCACAAGTCTTAGATGGAGTTTGAAGTCACGCCAGGTAGCTTTCGAAACGCTCTTGCTATGCATAAGCGGAAGTAGATAAATGCTGCTTCAGTCGATCTCCGGTTAGCTTGTGAAAATTTGATTTGCAAATCACCCCCAGTACTTTTGTTCGTTCTAGACCCTTGGATGATTGAGTCTAGCAAACGATTGGCTGAATTATTTTCGTTCCTCTGATCTTTTGATAAGCACACTGGCTTCAAAAAGACATACAAGAGCTAATCCAGATCCAAATCCACCTCCTATTTATGAAAATCCAAATTTGATTTGAAAAATCCTCCGTCACGAAAGCTCGATGACTCCCTTGGTTAAATCTCATTCATGTCCCGCAAATTTTGAATACCTTGAAGAACTTCCTTTCGACGCAAGGTTTGAATTGTCATTGTTTAAAACCAAGTCTGAAAACGCTCTTGATTCTATTGTTCCAAATCCTAACTTTGCTGCAGCTCTAGAATTTGAAAGGCAAAATAAATTAATTGATAATTTTATCTTGAGACACCTTCAAACCGACATTCAAGCTGCTAATCTTGCTGAGTTCTTAGAAGCGGTATCTGAAAACATTGGATCTACCGTCACGGCATCTACTTCTAGAATTCTTACAGAACCACCTTTCATTCCCATGATTCCTGTGCAACCTATAATTACTTATTCTGAATCTGCAGCTAATTCCCCTCCTTCATCCCACATCACTTCTCCTCCGAATACACCTCCGCATACTCCTCATACAGTAGCGACATCTACTCCGCCAACAACACCTAGAGTAGATCCACCAAGAGCAATGGCTGCCCGTTTCGCACCTCTTGCTTTACCTCAGCAATTTCATGATATGCCCGCGGACTATCAGAGTAAGATTCCTTTATTTGATGGCACTCCTCAAAGTGTGTCCGCTCAACAACACATAGACAAAATGACAAATTTTTATGATTTATATGAGATTGATGAAGAGGATGTAACTATGCGATTGTTTGTACAAACATTCAGAGGAGAGGTTAGAAAATGGTTCAGAGGCTTGGGAGCTAGAAGTATACCTACGTTGGCTGAACTTCAGAAGCAGTTTCTAGATTGTTGGGAACTTAGAAAGGATCCGCTTCAGATCAATGCTGAGTACAATAATATGAAATGCAATCATGGTGAGTCAGTCTAAGACTACATTATCAGGTTCAATACAGTTTATAATGCTATTCCGGATGATTTAAGACCATCTAGAAAATCAGCTCTTCTCAAATTCTCGTATGGCTTTGATCCGGAGATGGCTTATTCATTACGTGATAGAGATCCGCCTACTTTAGAAGATATGCAAAAGATTGCTGTCAATGTTGAGGCAAATCTGAACGACAAGAGAGCATGTTTTAAGGCAGAGAAAAGAGTGACTATAAAGGAAGAATCTACATCATCAGAACCACCTTGGCTTCGTGAGATGTTCAAAAGACTCAGCCTTGACAAATCAGAACTGCAGATTCGTAATCCAAATTACCGTGGCCAACAACAACCTCAGTATAGAATTAAGCAGCGTGAACCAAGAGTACAAGAGCCGGTAGCCCAGCAACCAACCAAGACTCCTCTCTTGCAGAATTTTGTGAGTCAAGATTCAGATGAAGATGTTGATATAGCAGGGGACCAAAACCACTTCTTTACTCTTGATGATATGCCCATTTACATCACAGAAGAAGAAGAGTATGGAGAAAGTTCAGGCGTCCAGCAAGATGAAGATTTTATCTTAGCTAATGATGCAGATTTAGATGATTACCAAAGAGGATATTTGAATGCCTTGTTCACTCAACAAAAGCAGTATTCATTGAGAACCTGAGATGTGCCCATCAATCCCATTCAAAAAAGAAAAGAAGCTATAGCACCAAAGACAGATTCACCAATACTGCCGAAGAAAGGAAAAGAGACAATTGATCCCACAACTAGCAAGATATCAACAACAGAAAAGACGAATCAGGAAGCTATAATCAAATATAGGAGAGAGTTTCCGATCAAAGAAGTCGAAAAAGTTTCAGCATTTAGTTTGGAAAATGAAATTTCCAAATTAAAAATATCTATTCCTTTGACTGAAATCATGAAAAATAGTAGCTACCGAGGTCAAGTATCTAAAATTTTGAATTTTGATCCCATGTTGGACACGGTGAATGTTGAAGATGATCAGCCAGAATTGATTTTTGGACCAACATTGGATGGTCAGTCCCCTGATAGTGATGTTCCTCCCTTTTATATCAGTTTGAGATTGCATGAATATGTTTTGCAAAATGCCATGTTTGGTTCTGGTGCTTCGCACAATTTGATGCCAAAGGCGATCATGGAGAAGCTGGGGTTAGACATTACTAGAAAATATCATGATTTGTATTCATTTGATTCCAGCTGTGTGAGATGTATCGGGCTCATTAAAGATTTGGTTGTTAGCTTAGACCAAATCCCAGCAAAGAATGTCTTGATGGATGTGGTGGTGGCAGACATTCCTCCACGTTTTGGTATGCTACTTTCGAGATCTTGGGGGACTAAGTTGAAGGGTACTCTACAATTAGACTTTTCTTATGCCACAATTCCAGTCTTTGGTCAAATGAGAAAGCTATATCGAGAGAAAACGATGAAATACATGATAACTAGCAAAGAGAAGTCAATCAATCATCCTGTAAATTATGTACATACAGATTTGGAGTCATTTGTTTTATTTTCTAATAGTTTTAATGATCTAGATAGTCAGTTAGTTCAGGCGGAAGATATACCAGAGATCACTGAAAATTTCAGAGAAATTCTACAAAAGGAAAGAGGAGAAAAACAAGCTACCATGGAGCCAACAGCTGAAGATAAGGGGCAGCAAACAGAAAAATCAGAGGCAGTACAATTTTAGCACTTGGAGGAGGATGAAGATGGTCTTTGGACCATGGATTTCGATGGCGCAGTAGGTAGTGATGGTGCTGGTATTGGTGTGTGGATTCGAAGTCCTTTTTCTACTCGAGATAAAGTTCCAAGCAAGGTGAGAGTGTGCTCCTATAAACTAGCATTTGATTGTTCAAATATTGAGGCGGAATATGAGGCTCTCATTGCTGGCCTAAAAATTCTTAGAAAGCTGAAAGCAAGGAAGATTGTGGTCTATGGTGATTCCGAGTTGGTGATAAAGCAAGTTAAGGGTGAGTTTCAGGCCAAACATCCTCGCATGAGGGCATATCGAAATGCAGTCTTAGATATTTTGAAGTTGTTTTCCGATCATACCTTGACATGTGTGCCTCGCCTACAAAATGGTGTTGCTGATGGAATTGCTAAGGCAACAAGCAACTTAAAAATTCCAATGAATTCTAGCAACAAATTTGAGATTCATGTGAAGCATCGTCCCACCGTTCCAGACAATCAGTGATGTTGGAAAGTCTTTCAAGATGATGAAGAGATCAATGAGTTTTTGCAAAATAAGGGTAAGTTCAAAGATTCCTCAATAGATACTGAAAATGATGATGGTGATGACAATATACAAGTAAATCAAATGGATGTGCTGCAACTTAAGGACAACAATATTCCTAAGGGATTGATTCCTTTAGAGGAACTATTTGACCAAGATGATGTGGCCCGCAAACCGACATTGAGACCGACTGAAAAGGGTATTGAAGAGGTAAACATTGGGACAGCTAAAAATCGCAAGATGGTTAAGCTATCAAGGTCATTGTCACCAAAGATAAAAGCTGAATATATGAAATTGTTATCTTTATTTTATGATGTTTTTGCATGGGATTACTCGGATCTTAAAACATATGACACAAGTATCATTCAGCATACTATTCCTATTAAGCCAAATCAGAAGCCTTTTCGTCAAAAGTTGAGGAGAATCAATCCGAAGTTGCTACCATCAATTGAGAAAGAGGTAAATAGATTGTATAAGTCAGGAATCATTGTGCCTATCTGATTTTCAGATTGGATGTCAAACTTGGTGCCCGTAACGAAGAAGACAGGTGAGATTCGTTTATGCATTGACTTCAGAAATTTGAATAAGGTGTCTTTAAAAGACAATTATCCGCTGCCCAAAATAGATCATATATTACAGCGAGTAGTTGGAGCATCAAGGATGTCACTACTCGACGGTTATTCAGGATACAATCAGATTTTAGTGCATGAAGATGACCATGACAAGACAGCGTTCAGCACTCCATGGGGAACATTTCATTATGCAAAGATGCCTTTTGGTTTAAAAATGTAGGAGCCACCTTTTAGCGTGTAATGGATGTAGCTTTTGCAAATGAGAAAGATGTATTTTTAGTTGTTTATCTTGATGACTTAACCGTGTTTTCAAATTCTGATGAGGAACATTTGTATCATTTGAAAATTGTTTTCCAAAAGTGCAGAAAATATGGCATATCGCTGAATCCAAAAAAGAGTCTTTTTGCCATGGATGAGGGCAAACTTCTTGGTCACATCATATCTAAAGACGGCATTTGTATTGATCCAGCATGTGTTGAAGCCATTCAACAAATTGAACAGCCCTGGAACAAGAAAGAAATTCAGTCCTTCAGTGGAAAACTGAATTTTCTGCGTCGCTTCATTCCAAATCTAGCAGAGCATCTTAGAGAGATCACAAGCATGCTCAAGAAGGACAGTCAGGTAAAGTGGACTCACCAAGCTAATGGCTGAAACGAATATGCAAGTTCTAGATATAAATTTGGTTGCTGCCATGTCCAATGAAGATGAGGAGAACCCATCTGTTCAGGTATCTGAAATGTTTCTTTCCTCTCCTTGGTATGCTGACATTTTATATGTACTTCAGCATTTATCTTCACCTCCTAGAATTCCGAGAAATAGAAGTAGAACATTGAAATTGAAGGCTGCAAAATTTTGCATACTAGATTCAACATTGTTTTGGAAAGATCCTGGTGGAATGTTATTAAATTATTTGGTTGAGGAGGAAGCCAAAAGAGTTGTGGAATATTTTCATAGAGGGGACTGTGGGGGTCATCTCTTTTGGAAGACTATAAAAAACAAGATTCTAAGGGCAGGATATTATTGGCCTTCATTATTTTCAGATGTATATAAGGCTATCAAAAATTGTCATGAATGCCAAATTTTTCAAGGAAAGCAGAAGCTCCAGCCTTTGCCTTTCAAACCAATTGAAGTCAGCGCACCTTTTTAGCAGTGGGGATTGGATTTCATTGGAGAAATTCATCTGGCATCATTAGGACAACATCGATGGATATTGACGGCCACAGACTACTTCACAAAATGGATTGAAGCAATTCCTACTCGACAAGTTACGGATGCGGTAATTATTTCTTTTCTTGAGACCAATATTTTGTCTCGTTTTGGATGTACAAGTAAGTTAATCACAGATAATGCAACAACGTTTAAGTCAAAAAGAATGATTGAGTTTTGCTATAAGTACAATATTAGCTTGGGACATTCAACCGCATACGACCCTCAAGGAAATGGATTGGCGGAGTCATCTAATAAATCTTTGGTCAATATCATTAAGAAATTGTTGGAAATCAGCAAAAAGGGCTGGCAAAAGAAGTTGATAAATGCACTATGGGCTAATAGGGTGAGTCAGAAAAAGTCTATTGGCATGTCTCCTTTCGAGTTGGTGTACGGAACAGACACGGTTTTTCCTACTTCGCTTGCTATCCCGGTAGTCAAATTGCTTCAAGAAGCGGGTAGTGAGGAAGATCCTATGTAGAGAAGGATTAATCAGATGATTCATTTGCAGCAGACACGGGAGGAGGTATTTCAAAACACTTGCAAGCTGCAGGAGCGCATCAAAAAGATTTATGACCGGAAAGCAAAGGTGGATACATTTAAGCTAGATGAGGTTGTTTTGAGGTGGGATGCTCATCATGAAGACAAAGGAAAACATGGCAAAATTTGAAAATTTATGGAAGGGTCCCTACAAGATTGCAGCATATCGCGGTCAAAATGCTTTCCTTCTCAGAGAGATGAATGGATATGAATATCCTGGAGGGCCGATCAATGGTCGGCTGTTAAAGAGATACTACTTCTAAATATTTTCTGCTCATTTCATTATCATTGTACATATCATTTTACTTTTGTTCTATTGCACATGTACACTAACTTACCATCTTCAGTTTGGGGCCCGAGGTGAAGGCTATAATTCTGAAAATGAAAGTTAGTTAGTCTAAGTTTGTCAAGTCAGTTGTCAAAATCTTTAGCTTCGAGTTTAGTTTTTTCAAAGCAATTTTTGTTTTTTCAGTCAAATTCTCAAGATTTTGTGTCGGAATAATGACTCCATCGCCCAATGGATGAAGGCACTATCTAGCTCTTACAGAGATCTGGGGTTCTTGGTATCTCCAAGGAGCTACCATCCCCATTGGAGCCAATGTTAGAGTCGGTCTAGTTATCCCTCCATCAGAGATCAAAGCTCTTTTTTGCATTTCATGTTTTAGGTGTCCCACTAGTTTTCATCAGTTGCATTTCATTAGGCATGCCATAACTCTGATGGAGTGGTTTGTGTCATTCATTCCCCTTGTGCATATCACTGCTGGTTTAGGATGAGTCATAAAGCTTCACAAGTCAATTTTTAAATGTTTAGGTCTAGGTCTAGGGTTTGAGTTAATTTAGTCTTGAAAAGTCTTAGAAGACCAGCAGGCCAGAGGGATGTCTTAGATAGATCATCACTTCAATAATTCTCATCATTGTACAGCTGAATAAGGACTTCTCTTCAAAACTCTGTTTTGAAGACAAGTCGCCACCTCATTTTTGTAAAAATTGTCAAAATTTTCAGTTCTTCAATTGTTCAAGTGCAGTCCTGGCCTCCTTTGCTGAAGCATATGAGAGCTAACCCTGCAAAAAATTATCAGAGAAAATCATCATTTCGACCTATTTTATGAAGGAAACCAAAAAGATCAGAGATTATTAATTTTGAAAAAGTGTCAACAACCAAACATAAGAAAAATGGGTTTTCATAGAGCAAAAATTAAAATGGATGCTATATCAACTCATTTCTCCTCATTAGCAATCTATTCCACATTTTGAGAGCTAAGAACATAATTCAAGGGCGATGTTGCAAGTTTGTGAGTATTTGGGTCAGCTCCAAGGCGCGCGGCGCATCAGCATAGGTGCGCGGTGCATCAGACCACCTTTTTCAGTGTAATTTAACACTGGCACGACGCACTCAGAGCGCGCAGCGCGTTGGGTAAAGCGCGCGACACATAGGGTTTATGCCTGCAATTCACCAAGAAATCGCTCAAATCACCTCTCCTCACGCCTAAATTCTCAGGTAGGCCTGCAATCATGACTTGATTTTGTTTTTTTGATGGTGTATATGAAGAAAGTTAGCCTATCTTTGTCATGAAAACCAAGTGTACAAAACCCTCCATGTTCATCAAATTGCTATAAGGATTCAAGGCAAAGTTTGCTGTAGGGTTTTAAAAAATTATTGTTGCCAAGGCTTCTTTTTCCCTTGTTTCGCATTTCTTATATTCCCCAACTCTTTTTCCCAATTATTCCTCATCAAACTATACATCTTCCTCTTTCAAAACCCTAAACTCTCCCTTCTCCTATAACCATATGATCCCTACCTTATTTCAAAACCCTAAAACATTTCTATGCCCCTTTCCCTTCCCTAATTTCCACATTTTATTTCCATTGTTCCCATTTCCCTAATGCTTCCCTTTTCCTAACAATTCCTGTGATTTATGTCCCCTTGGTTACAACATTTTGATAAAGAGACAAAAAGTCAACAGTCAACTTTTGGCACATAGTTTTATCAGCAAATATATATATTCCAGCCACCTTGTTGTTAGAGAACATGTCAGAGACCGAGTCAATATATGAGCAGGATTATGATAGTGACTCTACACCGGAGGTCAATGTGCCTAATGTGCCACAGAGGTATCACAAGGGTGGCAAGAGTGGACAACATGTTAGGGAGGAGCCTACCTCTTTGGCTCAATTGCAAGCTTGCCCGCTTGCAATGGATTGTTTTCGATGCCAAACATGTTACCAATATTGTGAGATGATCTCACAAACTCAGCATCATCAAGAACTGGTCCGTCTATTTGTCCTTAACTTACAGGATGGTCATGTCAACCTTGCCGAAGTGGATTTCACTTTGTCACCCGACACTATTTCTCAGGCCACCGGGATACCAAATGTGGGGGAGGAATGGAGTAAACGCCAGATGCTGGATAGATATTATTATGAGCCATATGTCAAGCCCGCGTATGTCAGACACTTGAGCGCGGTCTTTCCTTTCAGATACCTGAAAGATGAGTTTGCACCATTTATGAAACTCATCATTCGGTATTTCAGCTGTGAGGGAAGATTCTCACGTCTCTATGCGTACCATGTACGTTTTTTGATGCATTTCACACGGGTACATATGATGAGCATTTCGTTTTTCATGTGCTGAAACATAGAGAGGATGGTACCCTTAATACAGAGGAAGACCCCGACACATCAACACAGGAGCATATATCACTATGCATTGATCAAAATCATAGTGATGCATCAGTTGGCATAGCAGGGTATTGCTTGGGAGGATTTCATCTCCTGTGATTTCTTTTCCCTGCTTCAGCCTCCTCCGGAGATCGTCCATGATGAGAGAGGGCCTTCACAGCAGTTTGACATTCATGAGATCGAGCATGTTGATGCTCCAGCATATGTGACATATCAGAAAGGCCCCAGGGCCTTATTTGCAGCTGCACGTTGAGTACCATCTCCACCCGGGGTGGAAGGGGTCTCGTTGACATCATCAACATAGCGAGTATTATCTCCACATCATGTGGAAGGGGTCTCGCTTCCATCTACATCATAGGTATAGAGTTAGGACAGGGGCAAGAGACCCATGATTGATGAGGGTCCTTCAGGAGTTCAGGATACTGGTATCATTGATGTTGATGCTAATTCGCCCAATTCAGAGCTCAAAGAGATCATCAGAGAGAAAAGGGTCGAGAACAAGTCGCTGCAAAAGAAATTGCAGATGGATAAATGGGTGATCAACTATTTAGAGCAGCGCAACAAACAGTTGGAGGATGAACATGAACTTTATGAGCTGCGCAAGATTCGGGAGGGAATTGGCTTGTAGGAGACCCGGTGATTTGACACCTATTGATCGGGAATCAATGCTCATCCGGGTGAACACGCACTTGGAAAAGTTGTTGGCGAAGGCAAACAGGGACAAGGACATGCTTCGCCACATGAAGACTCACTATTGCGCTCGCATGCATGTTTGCAAAGCGAGAATGAAGGTCCTCAAAAGGCGTTTGAGCAAAGCACAAAAACAACACAAAAGGCCTGATCCGTTTCGAGTTTTGGCTGAGGCTTCACTATTTGAGCATGATACATGATGGAGGGTCTTCACTCCAATTTTTGGCAAATTTGGAGAAAATTTTGTCCTTTCAAAATTTTTGGCTTGCAAAACAGGTTTTTGGGTTCTATGCGTCGCGCTCAGCACACGACCCACAAGATGTAGAGGTTCAAATCACAGGTGGCTTACATTTTCGGATTTGTCATGATGAAATGCACATGCTTAGCAATTGCCAAGGCATTTCATCAAGTTTTGGGTGATCAAAAGCTCAAAAAACATCATGAAAATCACCTTTCTGCCACTTTTTGCACCAGCAGGAAGTACTTCTGGGCGAATCCACTTTTGGAGGGTCAAATGGAGACCCAATTGGAAAATTCCACTTGGGTTAGAATGTAGACATACAGGCCTTTACAACAAGCCAACCTAAGCTCAATTTGGATGCCTAGAAGTGCCCCAAAAGCAGCTGGAAAGGCGCACGACGCACAGGGCTAGGGCACGCGGCGCACATGGTGTTTTGACTCAGTTTTCCTCCTCAGCTCAGCGAATCAAGCCAGTTTCACCTGTTTTGACTTGTGATGGGATTTTTCACCCTCTTTGATGTAATTATTGGAGATTTATGTTGTTATGACACTTATTTACCTATTCTAGATGATTCATTCATGAAATAGCAAAAATGTAATGAATGAATTAGTTTCCTAGCTTATAGAGGCAAGTTGTTTTGATTGCCTAGATTATAGTGCTTAGTTTAGAATTGGTTGAAACAACTCCTAGGATGATGAGCTCGACCCCTAGAGGCAAGGGAATGTGTTAGATTGCCTATATTATGTATTTTCTTAGTCATTTTCAGGGTTGGACTCTTGGGAATAACTTGACACTATATTGTACATATCTTATCTGCATTTTTGGCAAAGGAAAGACCAGGGTTTTGCAGCACTATTTGGGATCCATGTGGATTTATGTGTTGATGGTGTGTTTCTCTCAGTACTTGTAAGTTGTGTATGTGCATAATTATCTCTATTGAATCTTTTGTTATTAAACAAATGAAGTGTTAAGGTAGAATCCATGAAATTGCTATGCTCTGCCTTTAAATTTGTTTAATCTTTTATGTTTTCTTCAGTTTAAGGAGAATCCTTGGGACCCCTTGCTCTCCTTAGCCCCTCACCAGTCTGATCTACCAATCTCACCTGCTTTAAGGAATCAAAACAATTTCCTATCTTGCCCCAAGTAGACCTTTGCAAAAACTGTGCCTCATCCCCGCACCCAAATTTTCCTTTCCCTTGAATTCAACAAAATCATTAAAAATCAATTCTAAACTCTTTGTACTTCATACCTAGCCTAAAATCAATCATCAATTCGGTCATCTCGAGCCATTTCGATTATCTTTTGCCGAGTTTGACCCGGAGAGAACCCTCTCCTGTCCTCATAGGGCTAGCTACGAGGCTGAGTGTGGTTTGATGTGGCCTTGAGTCTTGCCTTATTTCAGCCTAAGGCAGATTTGAGCGCTAACATATCTCATTCTTGACATACCTGTAGGTATAATCGAGATGAATCTTGGATGGATGGAGCAGAGATCTCCCTCAACGTACCTGTAAAGTTGAAGGAGTAGTCAAGAATAGATCTCGGATGAAGGGGAGGACTGCAGACGATATGGTGTCAATGTAATCTTCGCATGTGTAATCAAGAGGCATAGTCTTGGTACTACAGTAATAAGTACTCAGTCCCCTGGCAGCCTTAAGATATATATTAATACTGTCTCTACAACGTACTATCTTGACACTAATTCATACACAGTCACCTATGAATGGATCAGTCTCGAAATATATATATGAGTCATGAATATAGTCTCAGCAAAATCATGTTTTGGTAATGACTATGATCTTGATCAATCTATGCATATCAAGTAACAATGACGAAGATGGCTCTAGTCTTGGTAACAATAATAATTATGATAGTCAAGTCTCGACACAATAATGATGACAAAGATCATGATCTCATGACGCTACACATCATCTCAATCTACAGTAAGGTACAACTAATCTTGTTCTTAAAGATCATGATCTCAAATGTGTAGAGATCACCTCAGTAGCAATCTCGGAGTAGTCATGTTGCAGATGTTAAATAGAAGCAATAATGAAGATCTCAGTGATGCAGTGGTGCATCGAAGATGATGATCTCAACAGTGGAAGAGTAAAGGATTGATGTCTTGGTCTTAGAGTGGCAGAATGTGTCAAGGGTTATGGTCTTGGTATTCATCAATGGAATCTTTATAAGAAGAATATTGCGTGGGTTTTCCTCTCCAGGAGGGAGAGGTTTTGGCCTTGGCAGAAAGCCAAATATCTGTGTTTTTGTCTCTTTTGTTTTGATAGTAGTTTGATGAAGCTAACATACACACACTAATAAAGACAAGAAGATCAAGCTAAGAAAAAAATGTAAAAGCACTTCACAAATTGTTATCATGTAATGAAGAATCATCTTAATTATGTGTGCCTTAGATTCTTCAAAAGAAGGGACATCTTATCAGAGGGAGCAACATTGAGCGAAAGAAGGAAGCAGTGAAGGAAGGCTTTCTCAAGAACCCTTGCCCTAGCTTCAGAGGGGGTTGATCTCTGAATTCAAAGTGAATGGTTTTGATTAGATAATTGATGCACTCTAATAGCATTAGTGGTAGAGGGAGCAACCAAGTTTATGATGAAAGGATTTGTTCCAGAAAGAACACCCAGATAGGGTAATTGGAAAGTAGCCAAGATGATGGATCAAGAGAAGGAAGTAGATTAGTCTATGGTCGAGCCAGGGAAAATAGCTCAACATGTGTTGAAGTATCAACATGGTACAGTTGGTCATGGCACAATCAGTTATGGTTTGAGATATGAATCAAACAGTAATGTACAATTGCAGGGATATATAGATTCTGACTAGGCACAAAGTGCAGATGACAGGAAGATTACTTTTGGAAGATGCTTCAGTTTGAGCTCTACTATGATTTCTTGAATAAATAGGAAGCATAAATTTGTCGTACTCAGCACTGCAAGAGCAAAGTATCTCTCAGTTTGAAAATTTTGTATTGAAGCAGTGTGGCTTCAGAAGCTACAAGGATTCACAAATTGAGCAAAGAGTATTGAAAATAGAATGAGTTTGTATATTGCTTTAGTTTGGGCTCCAATCTTGTGGATGAGCAGGAAGTAGACATTTGTTGCACTTAGAGGCTGAATATGTTGCATCTTGAATGGCGAGTTGTGAAGTAGTATGGTTCCAGCTTGTAAGACTGGTTGATCATGTGCAGGTGACAACATGATGATAGGTCAGGGCACCTTGAGATCTACTACCAAGACGTGGTATAGGAAGAGAGCAGTATGGCTCCAGTATTATCAAGCAAATTTTCGCAGACAAGCTGGGAGTAATTGAGCATGTCTCTCTCAGCAAGAGGGAGTGATGAGACAACAACATCAAAGGGCAGTTATTCTTATGAAGAATAGTCCTATACCTCTTAGTGAGAGAGAGTATTGATATGATAGGTCAAGGCACCTTGAGATCTAGTACCAAGACCTAGTATAGGAAGAGAGCAGTATAGCTTCGGTATTATCAAGCAAATTTTTGCAGACAAGCTTGGAGTAATTGAGCATGTCTCTCTCAGCAAGAGGGAGTGATGAGACAACAACATCAAAGGGCAGTTATTCTTATGAAGAATAGTCCTATACCTCTTAGTGAGAGAGAGTATTGATATGATAGCATCATGGATAATCATTCTCCCTGTGTCAAAGATGTTGACCAGTTGGGGAGAATGGTCTAGCAGATGACAATTATTCTTCGTGGGTCAAAGATGTTCACCAGTTGGGAAGAATACTCCTAGAAGCCTAGGATCACTCAGTTGAGTGCATGGCTTTCAGCATTATGCCCAGTCTCTCCAGTTTGGATGAGGAGCTCTGGGCCCAGTTGCTTAGGTAGAGTGTGGCCTTTGGAGCTTCACTGCATGTCAAACTGACCAAGATGGTGAACCAAGACTAGTCTAGGTTAGGAGTACCGACCAATTGGGTCAATGGTACCAACTAGAGTTATGACGACTAGTTGATGCTAAATGTTATGCCATGTGTTAGGAGTACCAACTAGGATTATGGGTCAGTGGTACCAACCAATTGTGGCAACTAGTTGATGCTGACATTTTTAGAGATTCCAACTAGTTGATGCTGCTGTTGATGACAATGCTGATGATTCATGTCAGAGATGCTGACAATATGATGTTGATGATGTTAGAGATGTTGACTAGATGATGATTTACCTTATGTTAGAGACGCTGACAAGGTTAATGATGATTCTATTATAACCTTTTCATAAAGAAAATTTGTCAACGTGAGAACAACTAGATAGCCATTATGGATGCCTCCCTAGTTAAGAGGGAGTGTTGATTTTTGTAACTATGGTCGATCTTCATAATATATATTTGAGTCCTCAATGTATTTGTAAGCATGTTCTTCATGCTAGAAACAAAAGAAAAATTTAAAAGACATGTTCTTCATGTTGGTTGTAAAAGAGAAAAATTTGAATTTGTAAGAAATGATTTTTTGTGACTCCAAATTAGTAAATTTGGCCACCTCCTAGCAAGCCAGGTCCTTCAAATGTTTAGGTTGGCTCCAGTATAGATGCACCCATTCAACCTCCAAGAAAAACTATATAAAGACACCACTTCGTCCTTCCAAAGGCCAAGAAACCGACATCTCCTAAGGCAGTGAAGAGCGTCATCTCTGAGGCCAGTGAAGGTCCTATTTTGAGGCAACAAAGTGTCATATTCGGAGGCAAAGAAACTGACATCTCCTAAGGCAACGAAGATGGTCATCCTTGAGGCCAGCTAAGGGCCTATTCTGAGGCAACAAAGTGTCGTTTTCTGAGGCAAAAAAACTCGCATCTCCTGAGGAAATGAAGATGGTCATCTTTGAGGCCAACAAAGCGCCTATTCTGAGGCAAGAAATTGTTATATTCTAAGGCAAAGGAACTCGCATCTTGTGAGGAAGCGAAGAAAGTCATCTCTGAAGCCATGAAGTATCATCTCTAAGGGCCAGCAAAATAGCATAATCTGAGGCAGGAAGCAAAATCAAAATTGAGATTTGAAAGACGGAATTGAAGGATTGAGCTCTATGGATCTGTTGTAGCAATTACAACCACCCTCCAAAATTTTGCCTTCACTTTATTTTGGAGCCTCCCTCGAAATCTTAGCAGCATGTCTTGCACTGTTCAAGTACTTGTGTTTTTATTTTAAGTTATCTTTCACTTTGTAGCTTGTGTTCGCTAATTTGTTTTGCTGACCAACCACACGCTGACCCCGTGACTTGGTTCACATCCAGTTCGTGCGCTATCTTGGCAAACTGCACAATCCTAGAGGGCAACCAACCTTGCTGTCAGGAATTGCACAGAGCAGCCTGACAGTCAGCCTTGCTCTCCAGAAATACGCAAAGCAATCCAGTAGACAACCTCGCTTAGAGAAATTGCGCAGAACATTCGGACACTGGGTTTTAGCTTAGGAATTATGCAGACCCAGATGGTAGCTTGTCTTCGGCTGGGAAATTGCACAGAGCATGAGAGGCAGTCAAAGCCACTCAACTTAGGAATTGCACAAAAGCATTCCTCACGTTGCTGTCTGATGCATGTGCCACCAAGATGCCCGGTTCCCTCTAGAACTACGCAATCTTCCATGCATGCATGGCAGTGTTTCCTGAAAAAGGAAACGGTATAAAGCAAATAGCATCCCTAAATAATAGGGATTTATTTTTAGCACTGGAAGTTACATGCAAGTTGATTTTAGAAACTTCCCACCAAGGGTTGCTTTTCTCTAAATTTGTGGCATGCGCGTCATAAACCCTAAATCTACCAAATCTATTTAATGGACGCCCTAAAGCTCATTCTATGCATTCGATCTTGGAGCTCTGACATTCCCAAGGCATCTAGGAACCTTCGACATAGTTGGTGCAACTTTTTTGGGTAAATTTTGCTTTTCAAGTCTTTTGTTTCTTTTTTCTGTCGCTTTTATTTCCTTGGCTTGTGTGAGTGTTGTTTTGCATGTTTTATTGAACGGTCATTGGCGTTTCAATTTGTTTTAACTTGTAGAAATGTTGTTTCAAGTTTTGTGTAGTCTTTTTTAAGTGTCGCATGCATAACATTGTTTTTGCACTAAGGGTTGTCGTTGCGGTGACCCTCTTCACCAGCTTTGTTCATTTGTTTGACTGATTCCTGCATTGTTTTTGATTGCATTCATGATCATTCACTCCTGTCTGCGCCATCCTTTGCTTACACTTTAAGATCTACTCATTTTTAAGTTGCCCTTGGGCTAATCTGTGCTACCTTAGCTCGAATCTTGCTTTCCCCGGTGTGCTCTACGCATTCCTAAACTCGAGGCTCTGCCTCGGCTCTAGGAATTGCGCAGAGGCTGCCTGCTCACTGGCCTCCATCCGTGCTTTGCACAATTTTGGGAGACAGTGCCCAGTCTTGCCCACTAGGATTGCGCAATGCACAGTCCTAGCCAACAGTCAAGCTGGACTGAATTGTGCATTGCGCAGTTGCAATCCACAGTCAACCTCACTGGACTATGCTCTGCGCAATTCCAGTTAGTAGCAGGTCTCATTGGTAGCTGAGACTGCACAATGCGCAGTTCTAACTGATAGTCGCCCAACCTTAAGAGTTGCTAGTGCACAATCTTGCCCAACAGTCACCCGGTTTGTTGCATGATCGATCCTTGAAGTGCATTGTGTTTTTAAACTGACATTTGCTTCCTCTGAGTGTCCACTCTATCTCCTGGTACATCAGTTGTTGAGCAGTCTCTCAGTAGTACAGGCATCATTGTTTCCAAGAGAGCTGGATCAAAGGACATTGTAGAGAGAAACATTGGAGACGTGGTTGAACAGTTGCCAATAAACTTTCCTGTCTATGCAAACATGCAGTTGTTCGTAGAGAAGGACATGAAGATCACATGGCAAGAAATAAAGGACATAGTTGCAGGCACTTTCAAGGAAGATCGACTCTATGTCAACATTCACAAGTCAAGCTTGTACAAGCTTGCATGCAGGTACACCGCCTTCCCTTGTGCGAATATCATTTACAGGGTTGTCTCACATACCGATCCCGAGACGATGACACTGAGCAACACCAGTGGAACACAACTTGCCACCTTCAGGTTGGAAAACTACCATCAGATGTATCACTTGCTGCACCCGGTCAACTACATGGATGCACTGTTCTTACTCCCAACAACAATGTGAACTCAAGAGATATCTTGAAGCATTGGGTAAAAGAGCCATCGAAGTTCAAGACGACACCCAACTAGGTCTACACGACAAAGTCACTCATGAAGGCGTACCAACTCCTAGTCATCTTTGCATGTCGCTTGTATGGCCAAGAGAGCATGGAGACCTTCCCGCAGAGTTGGGTTGTTATGTTAGATCAGTTGGAAAATGAAGGAAGGCCTTTCAACTGGTCAGACATGTTGGCTCTTCAGCAACTTAGCTAAAAGTGCATGAGTCAAATGCCTGGAATCCGCCTAAGGATGGACAAGCAAGATTCTATATGTTTGTGTTCCTGCTTGATGCAATCTGTGCCCACCAGCAGTTCCTTGGCATGGGTTGGACATGGACATCATTAGAGGAAGCTGTGAATGTTTATTGCAAGTTTCTCTCTGAGTGCAACTGTCGAGGAATCATGAGGAGGTTGTCTAACCACTTCATCACCCCGTTGTACAAGATGATATTTGAACAGGACCCACCTTGCATTTCCCAGGGAGCGATGCAGGCATTGCTTAACATCACAAATTGATATGCTTCACTTGGTGGCACCTTCATCAGGATGTTTGGTGTAGAGAATCCTCCGCATGAGCTACTGAGGTTTTCCACGGACAAGCTGGTCATGCAAGAGGTTGCATACCACATCTCCACAAGGTTGTTAGTAGCATTACATAGGAGGAAGAAGGCACCATGGCCTACTTTTCCTTTGCGGATTAGGTTGCACGAGATCCATACCTTGAAAGATGCAGATGTCGAGATCGAGGACTTGAAGAAATTCGGATTCGTCACCAAGAGTTTCAATCTATATGATCCTCACTGCATATGCAAAAACCACTGTGTGAAGTTGTACTTCCCATGGGTCCACGAGGCATGTCATTGGCCAGAGGAAGATCCTTGGAGGTATTGCTATAAGTTCTCTAGGCTTAATGAACCGGTCAACATGGCTGTAGAATGGAAAACGACACTACAGGCAACAACACCACAGGAAGAAACAAAAACCTTGTTGATTTCTGGTAGCATCGAATGTGCTCTAAGTCTCAAATTTTGCAGGGAGGCTTAGTCACATGTATTCTTCAATACCCATAAATTGTTTTGGGAAATTCCACCTAGAGAGTTTTATTAAAATAATTAATTATTTTTAATGGGACCCTAAGTCTAAACTTAGGAAATTAAAATAATGAATGGGTATTAATCTAAATTGTGGGTGAAACTCCTAGAAGAAGGCAAATATCAAGTCAATATGATCATAGCCATTGATTAGGATCTAATCCGGGCCATTGATTGATCAACGAGAGGATTATAAGAGGAGGTTTGATAGGCACTTAGAGAATACACGAGAGGCAGATACCCAGTTGCCCGAGTAAGATTGATTTTCTCACTGGTCGAAGTTCGGCAAGAGAAAATTGAATCAGAGGGAGAGTTGCAGGTGGAAAAGAGAGTGAGGGTACTCTGCATCAGTTAGGAGTGCAAAGAAAGAAGACGTAGAGCAGGGGGAGGACAACGCAGAAGATGACGCAGGGAGAGACAACGCAGGAGCAATTGATGTTGGGAGTGCGTGTGGCAATTTTGACGCTGGGAGAGTGTGGGAAAGTTGACACTGGGACACAGTGAAACGTAGAGGGAAGAGGAGGACTTCTCCCAAATCAGAAACTTGTCAGGAAGCGTTTGTAAATTTTCTCACAGAGAATCCTATTCTATCCTGCTGACTGTAACTTGTACATGAGATTTTCGCTGAAGAATAATAAAGAAACCCTCATCTGTTGCTCGGGTTTTCCCACATTGGGTTTTTCCAGGGACGATTGTCCAAAAATAATTGTCATTATGGTTGTATTTGTGTCAATGTTTTTCTTTGCATTTACTTTCTGTGGTATTTTAATTGTGAAGGCTGTAGTAGAATTTATTTTGATATTTGCCCTAAGAACACCATGAATAACTTATTTATGAGATAATAAGTAGAAGAAATAACATTAATCATTGCAGTTGGATTTCTATTTAGAAATTTTCACATGGTATTAGAGCTGAGGTAAAGCAAGAAGAAAAGAGCTGAAAGACCCAGCATTGAAGGAAGAGAGGAATTTAAAATTCTTGCAGGGGTAGTAATTTGAATCCCTAGGGGGTTTGCGCAGTTCAAGCCAGGAGGACTAGATTTTCGTGGTAAAGATCTCTCTGAGTGAGTCGACAAAGAGGTAAGATTTCGAGATCGAAATCTGTCAACAGCAGAAGGAACAACGCAACAGAAGATTCAACAAAAGGGGTTTCTCAGGTGGGACGTAGTTTTTCCTGCAGCAGCTACTGGAGCAGGATAGCGTCAGAAAGCAGTTAAAAATAACAAAGATGGATACTCAAAGTGTCTCAGAATTGTCTACCATATTAGAAGAATTTGCATGCCTAGCAAATTCAGAGCGTCTTAGAATTATCTACTAGATTAGAAGAAGAATCAATAGATGTTTGGTACATTGATAACGGGGCTTCAGCTCATATGACTAGAGTACAAGAACATTTCTCGAGCTATCAAGAAGAACAAATGGACTTCCAGATTACTATGGGAAATAGAACGAAATGTACTCTAGTAGGGAGAGGCACCATAGCATTTTAGACAAAAGCAAGGACCAACATTCGAGCCACCAATGTTCTACATGTGCCTGGATTAGGAATGAATTTGATTTTAGTGTCCTAATTACAGGACAGGGGATACGATGTATACTTCATAGGAAAGAAAGTATACGTCAAGCATCCAAGCTTGAAAAAGAAGAGACAAATTGGGGGTTGAAGCAACAAATTGTATAGGTTGCAACTTGAGTCTCCAATAGCACTGATAGGCAACAACTATAATGGTGAAAAGGAACGAAAAGAATTATGGCACAAGTGAATGGGATACTTACACCATGGAGCACTGAGGATGTTCAGAGAGACTGTTACAGGATTACCAACCCTTAGCAATGTGCATGATGACTTATGCCGAGGATGCATGCTAGGGAAGTATGCTAAAGCAACTTTTTCCAGAAGTAACAATAGAGAAGAATGTGTATTGGGATTGATACACTCAGATATTTGTGGTCCAATGTCCACAAGAGCTCTTAGTGGTGGCAAATATTTCATCACTTTTATTGATGATCACTCTAGAAAAACCTGGATCTATTTCTTAAAGACCAAGGATGAGGTCTTTGATCGATTCCGAGAGTTCAAGGCTCTCATTGAAAATATGACAGGGAAAAAGATAAAGGTATTGCATTCAGATAATGGTGGAGAATACACAGACAAAGACTTCACAAATTTCTGTGCAAAGGAGGGAATCAAAAGAGAGTGGATAGTTCCATATAATCCAGAGTAGAATGGAGTAGTAGAGCGAAAGAATAGAACTATTGTTGGGGCAGCCAAAGCTATGTTGTATGATTAGGATCTACCTAAGTTTTTATGGGCAGAAGCTTGTAACACAACAGTGTATACCCAGAATAGAACTCCTCATAGGGCATTGGGGAAGAAAAGGCCTGAAGGAGTCTTCACAGGGAAGAAGCCAGAAGTCAGTCATCTCAGGATATCCGGAAGCGTGGAATATTGTCACATTCCAGATGAGAAGCGTAGTAAACTGGATCAGACTGCAGAAAAGGGGTATCTCGTAGGATATAGCGAGACCTCAAAGGCATACAGAATCTACATTCCTAGCAATAGGAAGATTACAGTGAGATGTGATGAAAAGTTCATGGAGAATAGAGCTTTTAGGAAATCCCAAGAGATGCCAGCAGAAGGTCAGTCAGTAGATGTTCCACTAGTCCAGGTGCAGTAGGGGTAGCAAGGAGAACAGGCAGGAGGGCATAGTACATACACTAGATCGAGTACAGTGACCAGTACCAATATTTCCTCAAGGGGAAATCCAGATAGTTCTCAGCAGATGGAACAACAGGATTAGGAGGAGGAGTTGATTGAGCCTCCCACCACTAGTGGTAGAACCAACAAAGAAGTACAACAGACACTGAGAGACGCAGAGAAGTTTGTTGGAGCTCCTAGAACCGAGAAAAGGCAGCATAGACAACTTGACAGATACCAAGCATTGGTAGCTCAGGTTGAAGAACCCTCCAGCTTTCAGGAAGTTGTTCAACACCAAGTTTGGGTGGATGCCATGGTAGAAGAGTACAATTCTATCATGACGAATGATGTTTGGGAAGTAGTACCTAGACCATAGGATATATCAGTTGTAGGATCAAGATTGTTGATTTGGGGTAGCATCGAATGTACTCGAGCCACAAAATTTGGTGGAGAAGTTGGGGCACATGAGATCTCCAATACCTAGAAAGGGTTTGGACCAATGTTTTAAGACTCCGACTCCGACTCTGACTCGGCTGAGCAATGACTCCGACTCCGACTCCGAAACGGTAATGACTCGGTCGACTCGTTTTCAATGACTTGGTCGTTGTAAAAAATACATTAAATATTTAGTTTTTTAATAAAAAAACATAATTTTGAAGATTTTAAACATAATTTTAAAGATTTTCATTCATGTTTCCAAACACACAGCATTATAATATAGATGGAAGACAACATATGATCAAAGGAAGCTCATGAACCAATCCATTATATCAAAATGGTACCCAATGGCAATACATAGTCAACTGTCATACACGATCAAAGACTCAAAACAAAAAACACATAACCAAGGAGGCTAGAAATGGCCTCTACAAGACTACAACAAAAGTAAACTGTGACGGTGGCCAGACTTTAGTACCAGTACTATTGGCTAGCAGCTACTGCCAGAGGAGCCAAGATCATGTCGATCAATCTCTGGATCATCATCATCATCAGAGTCAGAGCCCCCTGCCCATGGCTCCACCTCATCATCATCATCTCGAACTGCAACTGTAGAAGTGGTACCACTAGCAGGCTGTGCAACTGCAGTAGATGCACGCTGAGATAGAGTAGCTATGCAGCTGTGCTTTTGTCGTGGCTGAGCAGAGGAAGCACCTACAATTGGAGTCCTTGCTGGCTGTGAGACTGAGGCTGGTGGATCTGCATTCAACTGAACAGGCTGAAGTTGAACAGCATGTTCAATTTCAACTGATGTCTCCATGTCTAAATCTAAATCAAGATCCTCATCAGGATCAAACTCTGCTGGACAACTCTCCACTACCCAATCTGACGTTTGATCAATGTCTTCCAACACAATGGGATCTGAATCAGGGCTTTTGTTCAGCAAATGGTTTCGTCTGAGCCGAAGGTTGTATTGGACATAAACTAGATCATTTAACCGTTTTTGATCCAAACGGTTTCTCTTCTTTGTGTGAATCCTCTCAAAGACAGACCAATTTCGCTCACACCCAGATGCACTGCAAGTTTGACTCAAAATACGAATTGCAAACCTTTAATTCAGGAACATGGCCACCAAAGGCCTCCCACCATTGTGCTGCAAAACACATAGGAGTGTAATGAATTAGCTCAACAAAATTACAAATTATATCTAACTTTCAAATTATAAACGATTTAACAAACTTTTAAAAAAAAAAAAGTAAAACTATTAAGAATTTGAAAATTGAAATTTTTGTTTACCTGGCTCATCTGCTTCTCTTGCAATCTTTTCTAGGTTCTTCCCAAAGGTACCTGTTGCATTGCTGAAGGTTGTGGCCTGTCGGTGTATCTCCAGCTGATCAAACTCCAATGGGATCATGCGATCAATGCAATCAATCAGTCCATCTTTGACCTCCCCCCTCAAAGCTCCTGACTCCTTAGCTTTATAATGATACCGTGGGTTCAAAAAATACCCAGCGGCATGTATAGGGCGATGGAGTTGATTGTTCCATCTCTCATCAATGATTGCCCAAATGGGCCCATA
>APFE031706966.1:330351-478545 GCA_000404065.3 Pinus taeda | reverse complement strand
GGAAAATAAAATATTAATGTGTATTAATATGAATCTGTGTTAGAGTGGTCCAAAAGACATGGATCAAGCCAGATCTAATCTTAGCCGTTGATCAGGGACTTAATCTCGGCCGTGAGATGTCAACAAGAAAAGTATAAGAGGAGGCTTGAGGGTCACTTGGAGAGAACACCAGAGTGATTAGTCATTCTATTCTCTAGAGCGGGGTTTGCTAAGAGAGATAGAATCAGTGATTAGGAGAGAAGTTGAGGGGTATTGAGTACAGAGAGACAGAGAGGCAAAGATAGTGCCGGGACAGCAGCAGAGCAACCAGAGAGAGACGCAAGGGCAACTAGTGCTCACGCAGGGCCACACAAAGGCACCTAAGTGTTGCGCAGAGCACCAGAGGGGCCAGCATAGCTGACGCAGAGACTCAGAAAGCTGATGCAGGCCAAGATAGGCTGACGTAGGGCCAACACTGGGCTAGGAGAGGCTGACGCAGTCCAGGTTGGGTAGACGCTGGGGTTTCAGGGGCAGATTGGTGCTGAGTAGCTGCGAGAAGGATTACCCGAGGTTCCAGCCACTAGATTTGTCTGAAACGGAGAGGTATTACTGCTAAGGAAATTTTCTGTTGGGTAGGTCAGTTTTGGCACCCAAATTGTACTATGATATTGCTTAATAAGAAAACCCTCAAATGGCTGCACCGGTTTTCCCGCATTAGGTTTTTCCGGGAACAGTGGTCCAAAAATAATGGTGTTATGTGGTGTGTTTGTTCTTGTTTCTTTTAGTAGCTGATCTGTAATATGTTGAGCATGCACTGGTGTTTATTTTCAGTATTTACTTTGTAAATAACTTGTTAAAGAAAAATAACAAGTAAGTAGGAATAAATCAGAAAAAGTGCATGAAGGGTTTCTAAACTAAGTAAACTTAGAAACTTCAACATGGTATCGGAGCGTGATTGCAGATCACAGGAGGACTAAAAGACATTAGCTGAGCGGAGCAATAGCAGCAGAAAACAGTTGTCTCGAGGTGATATAAGTTGTTTCTAGCAGTACAGAAGCCAAGAAGTGTGATGCAGAGCTAGCCAGAGCCACACAGAAGAAGCTGAGAGTTGCGCAGAGCCCGAGAGAGGCTAGCGTTGCTGACGTAGAGGGCTAGAGGGCTGGCGCAGACCCATCTGGGGTGATGCAGAGCCGGCATGAGGTAGAGAGGGGCTGACGCAGTTCACAGAGAGGCAGTTGCTGGAGTCTAGAAGGCTGCAAAAATATTGCAGAGTGGAGGTGGTGAGGTACTGTAGTCAGAACAATACTTGACAGAGCAGGGCCAGAGGAGTTGCTACCGAGGGTTTCTACCCGAGGAACCTGGATCAGCAGTGCAGTTGCACAAGACGATTAGAGTAGGGGGCATCTCGACAAGCGGCAGAAGGATTTCCAGGAGGGAAATTAGGACTCAGAGGGAGTCCAGAAGAGAACTTCCAGATGGGAAGTAGAGACTCAGAGGAGTTGAACAGAGAACTTCTAGGAGGGAAGTAGAGGAGCGTCATGGCACTACACGAGGTAAGATACCAGGGTAGACTAGACGGAGCATCGAACTTCGCAGTCTGGAAGGCCAAAATCTTATCAGTGTTTGACAGGAATCTTGTCAAGAACTTCGCCTTGAAGGTTATAGCTATCCCAGTCGACCCAAATGATAACAACAAGTACGAAGAGGCGATGGCGAGGGCCAAGCACATTATCCTTGATGGGGTCAAGGATCATGTGGTACCACATATAGTTGAGAAGGAAATGACAGTTGAGATGTGGGAGGCATTCAAGAACCTGTACCAGAATACTTTTGTGCAGAGAAGAATGTTGCTCGAGAACCAGATGAGGTTGTATTAGATGAAGAAGAGTCAATTGATTGACACCTTCCTCGGAGGACTGAATGAGATCCGAGACTAGTTGACTACTATAGGAGCGACACCGGATCAAAAGCTTATGGTGAGGACAACCCTGGATGCTATCTCAAAAGATTGGGAAGTGTTTGTCCAGAGTATCATGGGAAGAGGGACTCTCCTACCTTGGGACGAGATGTGGGCAGCTCTTCGCCAGGAAGAGATCAGACAGTAGTCGAAGACAGGTAGCAGTAGCAAAGGGATCAAGGTCAAGCAGGAGGAGGAGGATGTAGCCCTAACATCTGAGGGAAAGTAGGAGAAGCAGAAGAAGAAAGATCTCTCCAAGATCAAGTGCTTCCACTGTGGGGAGATGGGTCATTATGCGACCTAGTGCCCAAGGAAGAAGAGTAAGGGAGAGTCTTCCGAGACTAAGGCAGCACCAAGATGGGCAGAGAAGGATGTTTTGACAGACGATGACTGTGCCATGAGTGCATACGCACCACTTGAACGGAAGTGGGGAGACATCGAGCGGTAGTCAGGAGGACTACAGGCGATGAGGGGTAGGATTCTTGAGGTACCCAGCCTCTTGGATTAGACCTTGCTACAGGAGCTCCGAAGAGGAGTAGCAGGACTGGCTGAGTGGGTAGAGACGGATGTGGATGGAGCGACATAGAGAGCTACAGTGCAGGAGTCCCAAGATAATCCAGAGCTAGTAGGCTGCAGCAATGCGAGAGGCACAGGAGTGTTGCACCAGTGTAGGAAGGCACAGAGAGGTGTGCACTGGTGCAAGATGCAGGGAGGTGTTGCAGCAGCGCAGAGGTCAGAGAGAAGGAGCACTTGTCAGCGGCAAAGGGAGCTTCAACATTAGTGGGTGTTTCTAGCCCAACAAGGAGGTCAGTTGGGAGATCAGTTACTTATTTCTCAGTAATTGAGTTGCAGTGCAACAGTGGACAGCACAATGCAACATGATGAGAGGAGGTGCAATGCAAATGCAGTGCTGGGAGGAAGGACTAGTAGCAGCACAGATGCAGGGAGCTGTCGTACAGATGTAGCAGTGGTAGTGGCAGAACCATGGACAATAGTATAGGATGCAGCAGTGCAGAAGATGTTGGGCAGGAAGGCGTAGCATCAGCACAGGTACCGATGCCAGATGATCAGAGTAATACTCAATGAGGAGTATTGCTAGAGCACAGCCCTCGCTAAGAGGGAGTGTTGATTTGGGGTAGCATCGGATGTGCTCTAGACACGAAATTTGGTGGAGAGGTTGAGGCACATGAGATCTCCAATACCCAGCAAGGGTTTGGGCATATTCTAAACAGATCAGGAGATATTAAAATAATTAATATTTTTAATGGAGTCCCTAAGTCTAAACTTAGGGAAAATAAAATATTAATATGTATTAATATGAATTTTGTGTTAGAGTGGTTCAAAAGATATGGATCAAGCCAGATCTAATCTTAGCCGTTGATTAGGGACTTAATCTTGGCTGTTGAGATGTCAACAGGAAAAGTATAAGAGGAGGCTTGAGGGTCACTTGGAGAGAACACCAGAGTGATCAGTCATTCTATTCTCTAGAGCGGGGTTTGCTAAGAGAGATAGAATCAATGATCGGGAGAGCAGCTAAGGGGCATTGAATACAAAGAGACAGAGAGGCAGAGATAGTGTCGGGAAAGCAGCAGAGCAGCTAGAGAGAGAGACGCAAGAGCAGGCAGTGCTCACGCAGGGCCACGTAGAGGCAGCTAAGTGTTGCGCAGAGCACGAGAGGGGCTAGCGTAGCTGACGGAGAGGCTCAGAGAGCTGACGCAGGGCCTCCTAGGGTGATGCAGGCCAAGATAGGTTGACACAGGGCCAGTGCTGGGCTAGGAGAGGCTGATGTAGTCCAGATTAGGCAGATGTTGGGGTTTCAGGGGCAAATTGGTGCTGAGTAGTTGTCAAAAGGATTATCCGGGGTTTCAGCCAGTAGATTTGTCTGAATCGGAGAGGTATTATTGCTAAGGAAATTTTCTATTGGGTAGGCCAGTTTCGGCACCCAGATTGTACTCTGATATTGCTTAATAAGAAAACCCTCAGATAGCTGCACCGATTTTCCCGCATTGGGTTTTTCCTAGGACATTGGTCCAAAAATAATGGTGTCATGTGGTGTGTTTGTTCTTGTTTCTTTTAGTTGTTGATCTGTAATATGTTGAGCATGCACTTGTGTTTATTTTCAGTATTTACTTTATAAATAACTTGTTAAAGAAAAATAACAAGTAGGTAGGAATAAATAAGAAAAAGTGCATGAAGGGTTTCTAAACTAAGTAAACTTAGAAACTTCAACAAAGATGGATCTACAAGATCAAGTATGATGCAGATGGCAGTATAAAGAAGTACAAGGCTAGATTCATGGCAAAAGGGTATGCATAGAAAGGAGTAGACTATGAAGAAACCTTCGCCCCAGTTGTCTGTTTCACCTCTATCAGGTTTGTTATACCCTTGGTAGCGCAAATGGGATGGGAGATTCACCAAATGGATGTCAAGACAACATTCTTGAATGGGGTGATAGAAGAGGAGGTGTATATAGAACAACCTGAAGGCTTTGAAACTAATGAGGAGAGAACTCATGTTTGCAGATTAAAGAAAGCCATGTATGGGCTCAAACAGGCACCCAGAGCATGGTATGGTCGGTATGGTCGGATAGGTAGTTACTTGCAGCAATTGGTATTTATCAAAAGTGATGCTGATCCCAATCTCTACTATTTGATGGTAGAGAATGTGCCACTTATTCTAGTATTAGATGTGGATGACTTGTTTCTAACAGGGTTATCTAGGCTCATACAGGATTGAAAGAACAATCTTGAAGCTGAATTCGACATGAAGGATATGGGGTTGATGCATTATTTTCTATGGTTGGAAGTTTGGCAGAAGAATGGGGAGATCTTCCTTGGGCAAGGAAGATATTCTACAGATATTCTGAAGAGATTCAAGATGCAGGATTGTCGACCCATGGCTACTCCCATGATCACCAACTAGAAGAAAATAGATGCCTCAGGAGAGAAGGTAGTGGACCCCACCTTGTACAAACAACTCATTGGGTCGCTCATGTATCTGGTCAACACTAGGTCAGACATTTGCTTTGCATTGGGCGGCAGCTAGACACATTCTTATGTATGCGTGTGGAACAATCGGATATGGGTTGAAATACTCCCGAGGGGAGGATGTCAGTTTGAATGGGTTCACTAATGCAGATTGGGCAGGTAGTTTAGTAGACTGAAAAAGTACCTCCGGGTACTGCTTCAGTGTTGGATTAGGGATGATATCTTGATGCATCGGAAGCGACCAAGGTTTACTGTGATAATTAGAGTTGTATCAAGCTATCTGAGAATCCAGTTTTTCATGATGGTCAAAACACATTGATATCAGATGTCACTTTATCAGAGGTTGTGTTCAGCGTGGGACAGTACAACTATAGTATGTCCCCACAGGAGATCAGGTAGCAGACGTACTCACAAAGGCTCTAGGAAGAGCTAAGTTCATTCAGTTCAGAGAGGAGATGGGTACACTAGAGAATCTGTTTTAGTAGCAGTAACAGGTGATTTCTCAGTTATAGTGGCAGAGGGAGTTGCAGTACCGATGTAGTGTTGACAAGTAGTAGAGTCAGCAACAATATAGATGTAGCATTTGCGCAGTAGCTGGTGGGCAGGATGTTAGACATCAACAAGCGCAGAGGGAGATGTTACAGTTTAGGGTGATGCTTCAACAGGTGGCATTACTAGAGCACATTCCTCACTAAGAGGGAGTGTTGATTTCTGGTAGCATCGGATGTGCTCTAAGTCTCAAATTTTCCAGGGAGGTTTAGACACGTGCATTCTCCAATACCTAGAAATCGTTTTGGGAAATTCCACATGGAGACAGTTTTATTAAAATAATTAATTATTTTTAATGGGACCCTAAGTCTAAACGTAGGAAATTAAAATAATGAATGGTATTAATCTAAACTGTGGGTGAAACTTCTAGAAGAAGGCAGAGGTCAAGTCAGTATGGTCCTAGCCATTGATTAGGATCTAATCTGGGTCATTGATTGATCAACGAGAGGATTATAATAGGAGGCTTGATGGGAACTTAGAGAATACACCAGAGACAGATACTCAGTTGCCCGAGTAAGATTGATTTTCTCACTGTTCGAAGTTCAGCAAGAGAAAATCGAATCAGAGGGAGAGTTGCAAGTGGGAAAGAGAGTGAGGGTAATCAACATCAGTTGGGAGTGCAAAGGAAGAAGACGCAGAGCAGGGGTAGGACAACGCAAAAGCTACGACGCAGGGAGAGACAACACAGGAGTAGTTGACGCTAGGATTGTGTGGGGCAGGTTTGAGGCTAGGAGAGCATGGGAAAGTTGACGTTGGGACACAGTGAGACGCATAGGGAAGAGGAGCACTTCTCCCAGATTAGAAACTTGTCAGAAAGCATCTGTAAATTTTCTCACAGAGAATCCTATTCTATTTTTCTCACTGTAACTTGTACATGAGATTTTTTTTCAAGAATAATAAAGAAACCCTCACCTGCTACACCTGTTTTCCCACATTGGATTTTTACGGGGACAGTTGTCCAAAAATAACGTTGTCATTGTGGTTGTATTTGTGCCAGTGTTTTTCTTTGCATTTACTTTCCGCAGTATTTTAATTGTGAAGGCTGGAATAGAATTTATTTCGATATTTGCCGTAAGAACACTGTGAATAACTTATTTCTAAGTTAATAAGTAGAAGAAATAATTTTAATCACTACAGTTGGATTTCTATTTATAAATTTTCACAAATAGCAGCAGTGAGCAGCAAATCGGCGCAAGACAAAGTAAAGAGGAAGATTGCCAAGAGTGCAGAGGCCGAGTAATGCTACAAGTTTAAAGAAGATCCACTTGTTGAAAGATTAGCTTTGGAGATAGATGCAAAGAGGTGACAATGCAATAGGAGAGTAGTGCAAAGAAAGGGAGAAGCAAAGATTGGAAGAGATGGAAAGGAGATTGCAGGAGACGGAGAAGAAGTTGAAAGAAAAATAAGAGCTCAGGAGGAGAGAGAATGAAGAAAGGTAGAAACAAGAACAGGGAGAAGGACAAGGCTCACTAACATAGAAAATGTGCAAATATAGGTTGAGACAACAGAGCAACCAGCAGATGATGAATAGGGTGAGCAGGTGTAGGTTCAGGAACTTGCTCAGCAGGTTGAGAAATTGGTTGAGCTGACAGACATGGAGACGGAATTGGAGCTAGAGGATCAAGTTTTCAATCTCATGCCAAGGGCATCCGAGGTCGTACCACAGTCTCCACCACCTCCAGAACCACAACTAGACCCGAGCGAGCAAGGAGAAGTTGTCCTCCTTGATGATGATCCAAAGACGAATGTGTACAATTTGGCATTTGACGAGACACAACAAAGGATTGTACATGTATGAAGAAAGCAACTCCCGGATGATCATAGATCACCTCTGCGCACAGAAGAAAGGGCGATTGTACTAGATGTTAGAAGACATCCAGTTGCCATGGTCGAGGCTTCTAAGGCCTATGCAGAAGCCACGAGTTCAACGGTCAAGTTCTTGATAGCAGAGAATGATCGAATGCAAAAAGAATTGCAAGAGGCCAGGCATAGAACAAAGAAGTTTGTGGTATCAGCCATGACAAAGATGAAGAAAGCAATAGTGGCGGGCATATAAACTTTGGAGGCCACCATGCGGACAATGTATAGTAGATTTGTAATCGTGCACAAAGCGGTTGTCCATTTATGTAGTTTTCAGTAGCAGTGCGCGCAAAGGGCCTAAACTCTCAAAGACATTCACACTGCTATTACGCACATGCAAGAATGGACAATGAGGTACAAGGGAGCCTCGCTTTACTTGCACAAGAAGATGAAGCCACAAGTAGAGCTAGAAAAAGCACAAATTTGGATGCAGATCTGGAATTATGAGCATATCCCTCCACTCATCACTTATATTGAGGCTTCCTATGCACGGTTGTTCAGGATTTTGGATTTCATAGTGTGAACACACAAGATCCCTTCCATCGGAACCCTCACATAGGCCATGAGGAAGAACCAAGTCATGCTGGATGTCGACAAGTACATAGAGTAGTGGATGCGCATAGCCACCAACGATGACTTGCAGCTCAACGCAAAAAACATGCAAAGGTACATCAGTGGTCCAGCCACACATAGGACAATGATGTGCATGCTTCAGGATGAGCTGGACAAAGGTTTCAGAACCATATACCCGGAAGTCATGGAGGCAAGGGTCCACTTCGACAAAGATGCCATCAAACAGTATGGGGACACAATAGAGTAGTACCAAGCTTGGTATCAGTTCGTCAACAAAGATCATCACGAGGAGGTTACCGAGTTGGTCTTTCCCCAAGACCTTGAGTGATGTTGTTTCTCTTGTCAGACTGACTCAAGCCTATTTTTGTTCCACATGGCTATATGTGGAAATTGTATTATTGTAACTATATTGTAAGTGAAATTCCAAGTGTCATTAGTGGAATATGAACAGTCATTGTTGTAATGTGAAGAGTCATGAGGGTAGTCCAAGAGTCAAAGGGGAATGTCAAGGGTCACCCCACCCTTTGCTATATCTAGAACGTCATAAATCATAGTAGAGACTTTTGGGAGCCAAGCTTTTGGCTAGGCATTGCTTAGAGAGGGCTTGGAGAGTATTGTGACGAGCATTGGCTTCTCCCTAGTGCAGCGCGAGTACATCTCTTTGGAGGCGCAGGCGGTGTTGACTGTAATATTCCACTATTGGGGCTAGTGGTTGTCAATGGTGTATGTATGGATGGAACTTTCACTTTATATTTATATAACGAAGCCAACACGTCTTGATGCATATATTGTTATTGTAGTTGGACTATTCTGGTTGCTTTAGCAATGTATGTTATTTAATTTACACATCTGTGTATGAACTATTTTGTATATGATTGTATGCATCCTGTTGAAGTTGTGTTGTTGGTTTAACGCGTCACTTTGGATTGTCGACTATTCTGCTTTCCAGCTTGTGATGTCATTCAGCTCGTGTGTTCCTTTCAAGCTGTGCACTATTACAGGCTTCTAAGGGACACACTTTTCCCTTCCGTGTGTTAGAACCCCCATGCATCTCACTTGACTCACTGCAAGGTCACACACTTGCTTCCGACAAAGATATCACAATTACCTCTGCATGTTATCGCAGTCAAGGCATTGCTTTACTACCCACTACTGGGACTCCTACTCCAAATGGTTTGAGGTCTAGTTCGGACTTCTTACCGGGGAGATCCCCTAACGTGTTGGCAAGTCCAACACTTGGAGGCTAAATATGTTGCAACTTGAATAGCAAGTTGTGAAGCAATATGGCTCTAACTTGTAAGATTGGTTGATCAGGTGTAGGTGACAACATGATGATAGGTCAACGCACCTTGAGATCTATTACCAAGACATGGTACAAGAAGAGAGCAATATGGCTTTAGTATTATCAAGTAAATTGTTGCAGACAAGCTTGGAGTAATTGAGCATGTCTCTCTCAGCAAGAGGGAGTGATGAGACAACAACATCAAAGGGTAGTTATTCTTATGAAGAATAGTCCTATACCTCTTAGTGAGAGAGAGTATTGATATGATAGCATCATGGACAATCATTCTCCCTATGTCAAAGATGTTGACCAGTTGGGGAGAATGGTCTAGGAGGACAATTATTCTTCCTAGGTAAAAGATGTTCACTAGTTGGGAAGAATAGTCCTAGAAGCCTAGGATCACTCAGTTGACTGCATGGCTTTTACCATCAAGCTCAGTCTCTCTAGTTTGGATGAGGAGCTCATTTAGCATCAAACCTAGTTCCTCAGTTAGAGCGTGGCCTTTGGAGTTTCACCGCATGTCAAACTGACCAAGATGGTGAACCAAGACTAGTCTAGGTCAAGAGTATTGACCAATTGGGTCAATGGTACCAACCAGAGTTATGTCGACTAGTTGATGCTAAATGTTATGCCATGTGTCAAGAGTACCAACCAGGATTATGGGTCAGTGGTACCAACCAGTAGTGGCAACTAGTTGATGATGACCGTGTCAAAGAGTACAACTAGTTGATGCTGATGTTGATGACAATGTTGATGATTCTTGTCAGAGATGCTGACAAGATGATGTTGATGATGTTAGAGATGTTGACTAGATGATGATTTACCTTCTGTCAAAGATGCTGACAAGGTTAATGATGATTCTATTATAACCCTTTCATAGAGAAAATCTGTTAGCATGAGAACATCGAGATAGCCATTATGAATACCTCCCTAGTTAAGAGGGAGTGTTGATTTTTGTAACTATGGTTGATCTTCATAATATATATTTGAGTCCTTAATGTATTTGTAAGCATGTTCTTCATGCTAGAAACAAAAAGAAAAATTTAAAAGACATGTTCTTCATGTTGGTTGTAAAAGAGAAAAATTTGAATTTGTAAGAAATGATTTTTTGTGACTCCAAATTAATAAATTTGGCCACCTCCTAGCAAGCCAACCCCTTCAAATGTTCAAGTCGGCTCTAGTATAGATGCACCCATTCGACCTCCAAAAAAAACTATATGAGGACACTACTTCGTCCTTCCAAAGGCCAAGAAACTGGCATCTCCTAAGGCAGTGAAGAGCGCCATCTTTGAGGCCAGTGAAGGGCCTATTTTGAGGTAGCAAAGTGTCATATTATGAGGCAAAGAAACTCACATCTCCTAAGGAAATGAAGATGGTCATCCTTGAGGCCAGCTAAGGGCCTATTCTGAGGCAAAGAAACTTGCATCTCTTGAGACAACGGAGAAGGTCATCTTTGAGGCCAACGAAGCGCCTATTCTGAGGCAAACAATTGTCATATTCTAAGGCAAAGGAACTCACATCTCGTGAGGAAGCGAAGAAAGTCATCTCTGAAGCCAGTGGAGTATCATCTCTAAGGGCTAGCAAAATAGCATAATCTGAGGCAAGAAGCAAAATCAAAATTGAGGTTTGAAAGGTAGAATTGAAGGATTGAGCTCTATGGATCGCAAAAAGCAGATCTAATCAGAATCTTGTGGGCATATGACTTGACTAGGAGGATGGACCATGTACCAATTTAACCTAGTTATTGAATAGGATGTATCTCTGTTGAATTAAAGATTGCTCTATTGAAAAGGTTTTTGGGCTTTTTCCCATGTGGATTTTCCCAAGGTAAAATAATGTGTTCTTGTGTGGTTGTCTCTTTATGATCTTATTGGTATATTGTTTTATTGTTGAATTTCTTTGTGTAATTGTTTTATGATGAACAATGAATGTAAGATAAGATCAATCTAAGATATAATCATAAGAATCAATTATCAGTCTAGAGGAATCCTAAAAATTCAACTATGGGATCAATATAAGCCACTAAAATTTTGTACTATTTATCTTTAGTTTGGTCACAACTAATGTTTTATGTTGATGCTTTTTATCTATTCATTGTTGGATTTTAATCATCATTGTGGAAAGTTGTAAATACCACTGTGAAATTAGTGCAATATATTTCATGTTTTGAAACCCTTAAGGGAAAAAATTTCCCTTTGGGACATTACAAAGGATGAAGAGACGAAGAAAAAGAAGGCGACGATCCATTATGATCGTTGAGCTTCTATTTGTAATCATTCATTGAGTTGTCCATAAACATTAGTAAGCCAAATTGAGTTGTGACTCTGAGCAAAAGTACATTGTTATAAAGTGTGACAAAATCTACGACCAAATTTTGAGTTTGTACAAGTAGGAAATATCATTGGAAAGAGCAACTAAGATATAAGTGTGTACACAACACTATTGTATTTTCACTTGGATGGACACCAAAGCTGGTCGCTACAATGGACACACTCATGCATTGATAATCTCCTAAGTTGGACTTTTCTCTTGCATGACTCCTCTAGACATGGACATGGTTAATCTCTCACTCCATCTAGGATCAGATGTATATCTTTAAATTTATATGTTCTTTCATGCATTAAGCTAGAATTAGTTTCATGGCTTAATGGTTTTAGATGTATTATTCAGTGGTTGATGGTGAGGTTTTTGAAATTTTGGGTATTATCCATAATGGCATCAGAGAAAACTTAAAAGGAAGACAAAATTTGCTAACCCCTACCAAATGTTAGAGTCTAGCACATGACATTAGGTGAGTATCCAGCTCACTTATTCTTTTTCCAAGCCGAATTGACTCACTGAGTTTTGGCCAATTTCATTGATGGTAGATTATTTTGGAAAAAATAGATATCTTTGATCATGATGTAGATTCTATTGCTAGTTAAGGCATTTACATGAAAAGATGATACAATTGGTTTACTTGCATGCAAAATGGAATATAGACAAGTTGGTGGTTGGTTTTAACTTTTTATAGGTAAGAACAAGTCTAAATTGCAATGGTTTCCGTGCAGGGTTGGAAAGCAGAAATTACCTTACATGTATATTTCATATTTTATTTCTTATACACCATAGGATAAAAAATTTAATCTACATGTATGAAAGTTTGTGCAATTACTTAAGGTTTAAGGCTATTTTGCACTGGAACGAATACGGGGAACAACTATAGAAACAAGGTTTGAAACGGATATGACAAATTTTCAAAAATCTGGATACGATACGACAAGGAAACGACATATATATATATATATATATATATGACAATAAAAATTTCATCTTACCATTCATCTTTTAGAATCTAGATTTTGTATTTAAAAATACATAATCGTCATCATGAATTCAACATAAACAAATCATCATCATTAATTCAGCATAACGTTTAAACATTGTCATCATTGTTAATGATTATTATAACATTCAACATATCATCAAGTTTTTGTTTCCAATTTCAATCATCAACATCATCACCAAAATTGATAATGCTAAATGCACACTACATAGTACAACTTACAAAATGAACTCTCACTGACAGTCTACTATCATATGGCATATTATGGTATTCAATGTTCATTGTTCAAAAGTTTAAAATATCATCATAGATTACATGTACATATCATCAGATATGTCTTCATCCATGTAATTGAGATCCACATCAATATTTGGATACTCTCCATGAGTGGGAGCATTGCTACCATGTCCACTTGAAGATGCAATTATTGGTGCCTCCCCATCAAACAAAGTTGTATGAGACATGACATTCAACATCAAATTCCAAGTCGGGCAACTCTAGAAACGGATCCAAAACCCTAAAAAATGCCCGAAACATTTCAGAAATAGGATCATGCGTTTCCAAAAATACTGAAACCTTTCAGAAATGGGATCCTGCCTAAGTCATAGGACATGTCTCTTAGGGTCATGTGTCCTGTATTTCACGTGCCAGACACGAAATACCACCTAAAACGTGTCCAAAATGGTTTTTATCATGTCCTCCAATCGAGACATGCATTTTTGACGTAGTGAAAATGTGCCCTAATGTTTTGCCTCTTAGGACACGTGTCCCACGAAAAGTCACTCATAAAGCTTGCACATGGTTCATTTTTTTGGTTTTTTTTAGTCATTTTTCGCCGTCGAAACTCGCTGGAGTCGCTGCCATGTTGGAACTTGGTCATTGTTTGCTCGCTGAGTTGTTGTTGTGTTGTGTTGGAAGTTCCTTCAGTGATTCCCAACTGTCAACATCAGATCTACTTGAGTCCTGGACAATAGCGTTCATGGTTTGGAGCTTAAATTTCTTGTTTTGGAGCATGTGGGTGCCAGGTCAGCGTTTTCTTGTATTCCATACTCCCAATATCTATATAATTTGTATCAATGTATTCAAGTGCCTTTTCAGGTGTCGGCTGCCATTCACGATTTTTAACTTTTGAAATAGCTTTCTTCATGATCTCTATAGCTTGATTCATTTGCTTGTTCTTTAAATATCCATCCACAAACATCTCCCATGTTTCAAAATTTGGTTTTCCTCCTTTTTCTAAAACATGTTCAAGAATAGACTCTGCGGCCTGCCTTTTCAATCATTCCTTTTGTAATATAGGCATCAATTAGTACATTGGGCACTCTGATATCATAACTTAGGCCATCGAATTCCCACTCTTCAAAACATTTTTTGGCTCCCTACATATCTCCAAGTTTGACCATTGAAGAAAGCATGCATATATAGCCATTTTATTGTTTTAATTGCAGATTTCAATGGCTACAGAGAGTTGACTTAAATATATAGGGCTCTACCTAGTTGAGTCTTGCAATTGCCCACATTTTCCAAGATGTGCAACTTGAGTAAGTCAGATTTATATACTAGTCAACAAGCGAGCTAGAACTGTCGAGCAAGGAAATATCAGTGTCTAATGTCACATGTGCAATATATAGAATGCCCATGTTGAGATCCTTTATTTGGTTCTCACTCTTTTTAATAAGTTAATAACATGAAGATTCAAGAATGAACATTGAACTATGAGCAATGAACATCATTGATGTAGTAAATTAATAAACTAATACTATATTTCAGTAATTTAATATGGATCAGGAGCTATATTTCAGTATTATATATATATATATTATATTAATATATATATATATATATTATATTATATATATATAACATGTCCCTTGTGTCCTGTTTATGGGGTTGAATACTCATATTTACGTGTCCTCCATGTCTCGTGTCTTCGTGTCATGTGACTTAGGATCCCGTGTTTACAAAAAAACTGAAATGTTTCAATGCCGTTTCCATGCTGTTTCGTATCCATTTCCGTTTTCAAAATGCTGAACAACGTTTCTAGGGGTTTGGAAGGACGTTTCTGGTAACTTAGGTTTAAGGTTGATGTAATCACTTATGGCTATGTAACAAATATTTAATTTTCCAGTTTGTACTCGCAAATTTCTTATTTTATGTCGTGCCCACATTGGATAGACTCTTGAGATAAACATGTTAAACCGGTTTAAGATAGGTGCTTTAAATTATAAAAGCAATATAGAACCATTCAATTGTCAATTCCGGTCCATAGAAAAACTGATCTGCCAAATAAGGAGACTGATATATGTTTCAAAATTAGCTGCCAAGACAGGGATAATAAATGGACTTTTGGGTCAATTATTTATTTTAATTTAGCAACTTTCAAAGAATAATCAATTTGGAAGAAACAACAAATTGAAAAAATGAAACACAAAACAAATGCTGGATCAAGGTGGTTGAGGCCCATTTGTTGCCCATTTCCTAGGAATTGGCTTGTGGAGAGTCGAGACGGCTTCTGTATCATATTTTTAGTTTCCCTGAGGAGAAATATCACCAACATAAACCGTATGTATTTGACAAAAATTCATTTGGATCCATCAGAAAGACGAGTAGGATATGCTTTATCGAACAGTTGAGCTTACCAAGAAGAGAGGGACCATGTCCATAGAACAAACAAAAGGACTGGAGCTCTGGAATTCCCTAAATTGACATTGAAATGTTTACAAGGAGTGTCCCTTTGATCTAGCTTGCAGTGTTATTTGCTAGTGATGAAAATAGTTAGGTCTGGAGTCATTTACCTGGTCCACTAATTGTGATATTCAATTTCTTGCTAATGTTCCTTTTTCTCTGATTTTGATCTTTGAAACTCGGTTGTTGCAGGTGTGAAAAAATCATCAATGGAAGCATCAACAACTTCTAAACAAAATTCTAAAAGTCAACAAATAATCGATCATTTATCTCCGTCAGTGCCTTCTACAACATTGTCTGACACATCAAAAGTTTCAAATGCGAAATCTGCTGTTGGAGTTTCTCAGGTTCCCACTGAAACATTGGATGTAGACTTGTCAGTTATATCTCCAACTAAGAAGCGCGGCAAATGGAAACAACATGAGACTCTGAGGTTGATTGAAATGCGTGGGAATATGGAAAATAGGTTTAAAACAGAGAAGGAAAAGGTAATCTGGGAAGAGATTTCGGCATCTTTGTTCAAGCATGGAATTGATCGTGGTCCAGACCAGTGTAAATCTCTTTGGGCATCACTGGTTACAAAGTATGAGGTAAAGCATGCATTCTTACATTTGCTCTCTTCCCTTCTCTATGCACTTCCCATTTGAAACAGTTATGATTATCATTGAACCACTTATGATGATCATATATCAGTTATGCAAACGTCTATTCATCTGGGCTCTTGTTTAAATTCACTTGAGCACTTCTCGTTGTTAAGTTAATTAATATTTGAATCTGTATGTCTGTACTGTTGAGCCAGTTGTTTCCCAAAGGTTTAAGCTTCCCTAGCTACTCACACTGAGATAATTTATTTCTTAATTCGGCATCATGCTTTCTGTTGACGTCTGAATGGGGATGGCACTGAAATATTGTTTACAAAATTGAAATTTACAGAGCCTTCTCCAAGGAGAGAAAAGTAAAAAGGCATGGCCATTTTTGGCCGAGATGGAAAAAACCTTATCGGGCCAGTCAAGAAGAGTGTGAAAATATCAGTTGACTTTAAATGGGAGGATATACAGGAGATCAGCAAATCATTATTTTATTGGAGCAAGAAAATGAAATATATCTTGTGTGAGGAATTGAGGTGTAAAGTGAAGTGCCCGGTTCTTTGCTTACCAATTTGGCAGATATCCGGTATATAATTTCATCACAACAGGTTTTGTGTCTGATTTCCACATTGTATTTTATTATTGGATGCCTTTCTTACTGGGTTCCGAGGGCAACTGTTTATCGATTCTAAGGATATGTTTGTATCTTAATATTTTATGATGCAGGTATCCAAAAAAGTATACTTTGGGTTGAATAAAAAACGAAAAAAAAGGGGAAATCAAAGTTTCCTTGGGAAACCTTATAGAGGGAAATGGCCACTACCATTTACTGGGATGTTAAGGGCATTTGATGACAAGAAAGGTTGTCTTTCTATGCCTTCAAGATCTCTTGTTATGTTTTCTGAAATTAGTTCTCCTTTGATTAATAAATGCGCAAAAGGGATTTTGTAAGGGTGATGTCAATCCCGTCCCTAGTTTCATTTTTCCCGAGTGTAGCAGAATTGACCTATTACAGAGGTGTACTAGTAACCAACATTGCTATTTGTACCGTATTGAAATTTTGCTCAAATTAGCTTCCCTTAGTTATCTGTTTGTAATAAGACAGATTCAGAGTCCCACAAACCCATGTACCTTAAGTTATTATTGGAAAGATGAAGTTGGGGAGGTTCAGTTATTTTGTTTTCAGCGATGCATTTTAAATTGCATTCAATAGGATCAGATTTAACAACAAACTTGAGACAGAAAACTGAAGTTTTCTATACTTTAAACTGTATTGCATTTGGCTTTATCAAATGTGTTTTTCATATATATTCAATTTGCAGTAGTCTAAACATTCTATACTTTAAACTGTATTGCATTTGGCTTTATCAAATGTGTTTTTCATATATATTCAATTTGCAGTAGTCTAAGCATTCTACTTTTTGAACTTTTGCTAGGCTTTATTTTCCAGTTAGTTTTTCCCAAAATCCAGCCAAAATTTTGGAGGAATTGCTGGAATTCCAATCAGTTCATGAGATTGCATATTCTGGGTGCAATAGTGGTTTTTCAGGGTGTTGAAGTCATTTATGCATTCAAAAATATAATTTAAAAAAATGAAAACTTGCTATTTCACCAACAATTTAGATGCAACAACAAATTTGGGATAAAAGGCTAAATTTTGCTATACTTTAAACTTGTATTGCATCCAGCTCTAGTGAATGTGTTTTTCGTATATTCAATTTGTAGTAGTTTAAACATTCTACTTTTTGAACTTTCTATGGATATTTTTCCAACCAGTTTTTCCAAAAACCAACCAAAAGATTTGGAAGAACTGTTGGAATTGCAAATATTAATTGTTGAGATTGCATCATCCAGGTGCAACATGGGTTATTTTAGGGTACTAAATCTATTTATACATTCAAAAATGCAAAATTATAATTTAACCACCAATTTCATAGCCTGATTCTGGTGATAATTACTGGAAAAAGATCCAAAAATTAGAATGTTTGAGTTGTCCATTCAATTATGCACTAGTAAAGCTCAGTGCTTAAACCTAACTTATTGTGCATGCATGTCGTCTTACTATCAAGAAAAAGGATAAAGTCCTTGCAATGGCCAAGTATCATATCTTATGAAAAACATTTCATGTTTATCAAGCATTGCACATTCCTCTAAAAATGATGTGCAATTTCAAATGTGTATATGACAAAAAGGAAAAAGGGATGATAAAATACTTTGAAATACTCATGATATCTGTTTTTAAACATTTCACGAAGAATAAGGTTAGCTTTCCCTTTTCCCTCATATTATTTTAATTTTCGAAATGTTGAACAAGATGATTAAGTATGGTTTATCTATAAAAAATCAATTCTATTGGATGAAAATTCTATTCTTATGTGGAATTTTCCGAATAGTCTAATATGTAAATTATTATCATCAAAATATTAACTCCATATTGTTTTCCATATGGTTTTTGATCTTCAACATAGAAAAATGGTTAAAAAATAAAAATAAAATGTATTTAAAATAATTTTATATAAATGTGGTTGTAAAACATTTCATTATTCATATGTACAAATATAAAGAATTAAAGGCCCATTATTGGTTTGCTTCCGTATTTTAATAAGGATTTTATTTAGCGACCAAGCTATATAGAAATGACTAGTCTAGTGGGTTAGTTTATTCAATTTGAACAGTGTTTCAAGATGTAACTTGCTTTGAGGTCTTGTGTTCTAGTTTGGTGGAGGTTTGGGGCTTGTTGAGTCTCATTAGGTTACCAAATGTTATTGTGATCGGCAATTGAACCAGCCTCCACTGAAATACTCTAGAAAAAAGGAAATTCTGCAAGGTTTTCCTTTGAAAAAAATATGGTAGAGAACTAATATATGATTTACATTTTACAATACATGAATAATAAAGGATTGCATAAAAAAGATAAATTGGATAGGTGAGATATGTATGGGTATAATAAGTACTCTTAAGATGTGATTTGATAGATTAGTTTCTCTTAGATTGTGTTGATTGATTGTGTTTATATGCGTGAGAGAGAGAGAGAGAGAGAGAGAGAGAGAGAGAGAGGTGGGAGGGGGCGGCGGAGGGGGCTAGTAGTGTGGACTATAATTCCACTATATCATCACAAGTTAACTACACAAGGTGTATGAAGATAACTCACTATGATAAGAAGGGTTTGTATTAATGAATAATCAAGGATCACGTAAGAAAGATAACCAAGATATGTGAGATATGTGTGGGCATAAATAGTACTCCTTAAGGTGTGATTTCACAGATCAATTTCTGTCAACTTGTGTTTATTGATGTTTACAAGTGAGATTGAGCATTGTGTGTGAGAGAGAGAGAGAGAGAGAGGAGGTGGGGCCTAGTAGTGTGGTCTATAATTAATTCTATTGTGTCATCAAGCTAACCACATTATGATAGGATGGATTTTTATAAATTATTATGGCACAATTTAAGGTTAGGCAATGTATCCTTGATGGGGGTGTTAGTTGCCCGAATGAATGCTCAGGACATGGGTGTAAATGTTCACTCTATGCGTAATGGGTAAGCGTCTCGAACAAGCTTCACCTGGTGCCAAGTGGGCAAAGGTTCTGGAGAATTTCTTGGCTATAGTTTGGGTGGTTTCGATGTTTGCTTGCATTACCATTTGGAGGGCGATGAAGGCGAGGTCTGTTGGGGGAAGAGAATGTATAGGAGTGAGAGGAGGTTGTGCAGGTGAAGTGTTCTCTTCTTGTGATAATTCAGTGGTGCAAGTGTTCAATGGAAGGGGTAAATCAGTTAGGGTGGCAGATCCTCAAGTGATGTAGGCTGTTACTAGGGACCCAGGATCAAGGCACAATGTTGAGAAAAGGGTCAACTTCTCCTTGGTCTAGAGGGTGAAGGTGCGTGGATATGGGCCTCGTAACAGTTGCGGCAATGCCACCACAATTCAACCTTCTGTGAAGGTGATCTCGTCTTGTCTGTTATTTGTTGAGTTCTATTTTAAACAGTTTGTAGATGAAATATGTATTGGTGAATGTGTGAGGGGGTATGAAAGAATTGTTATGCAATGTGGATGGTTTTGTTTTTCCCTACTCAGTAGATGTTTCTATCATTTGCTTGAGGGGGTTTTGTTGTGTAGTTATTTGTGACAAGGAGGTTTGTTGGTCTTTTAGTCTTTTGGGACTCGTTTTTTCTTATTAATTTTATGATAGGGTGGTCCTGTGGGACATCGTAAGGATGATGGAGGTCTGATTAGGGAGGACAGCGGTGTGCGCAGTTGTTGCGAGGGGGAGGCGAAGTTGTGAGGTGGTGTGATGTTGGTGGAAGAGAAAAGTGGGTTGTTCCAGTAGGGAGGATTTTGTTTGGTTTGGGTGACGAAAGTTAAAAGAGGAAGAGACAACTTTGCTTGTGGGAGGTAGTTCCTGTAGTGTGGTGTAGGTGGTGGGTAGTTGGTGCGCCATGGAGACTCATTTTTAGGGACAACAAACATTGACAAACTTCTTTATTGGGTGAATGAAGTGTGGAAGTGGTAGTGGCTATTTGTTATAGAGACAGAGGCCACCAAGCTGAAGTCGGGCGCTCGGTCTGTGGAAGGCAAAGCAGGAGGGGATTACAAGGAGTCTGTAATAGTGGTTTTATGCAGCGATAGAGGGGGAGACCCTGATTAGGGGTAGGCCCACGAGGGAAGGGAGTTATGCACCAGGTAAATTTTCTCGATGATGGTGAAGAACTAGAGTAGCCACAAATCGTCTCTCCAGGTCAGGTGGACTTGTGCCTGCCATTTGACTCCCTGGAGGCACAAATTTTCCAAATAATAGTGGCTTTTGAACAACTGGCACACGATCGACACGATGACCAAAATGAGGTCATCAACTTCCTTAATAATATTTAACATAATCAGTGGCAAATTTTGGATCGCCTAACCTCTCTTCGAATAGATGAGAAGTGGATTCATGAGTGTTTGGATCACTTTGAAGGGAGAATTTCACATACAGAGTCTCATGTTCATAAAGCATTCCAACACCTTGTAGATGTTCGAAGAGATAACCAAGCTCCAATGAACTTGGATGGATAATGAGGATGGTGGAATATATTCTGTTTTTTGAGTAGTTTTGGTCCATATGGGTTGTAGAACTTAGGTCTAATATTTTTTTGTTATGATTATCAGCGTCCTTTTGTTCATACGTGTTGCCCAACAAATCTGGTCGGAGTGAGGCCCTTGTTATTTTGAAAACATGTTATCCTTGATGTAAATTTGGCATGATATAATAGAAACAATCGATTCACAAAAACAAAAACAAAAACAAAAATTAGGCAATCTATCTCTAATATTTACCTATAAATTTGTCTTGGCAATACAAATAAAGAATGTTGGCATAGATGATATATGACCACATAGAAATTACATCTCAAGGTAGAGTTCATTTGAAGCCAATAAATTTCAATTTTGAATTCAATAAACAATGATCTCATTGCACTAGTATCTTAAGTTATCCAAAATTCAATGTGTGGATCATCATTAAATGTAGCAATTATGGCCATGGTCATTATAACCCCTAAAGTGTGACTTGAATCTATGACTTCAATTTTACCATATTAAGTGGAGTTATTTCAAACCTTACTATGCTTTGGTTATGCAGTGACATGCTTATACATATAGATTAAACATCTTATTAGATATACTTCATTTACTTATGGTTTGATGTGAATTCCAAACAATGAGTATATGGATGGTGTACTATCAACATTAAATTACACTAATAATAATAATCTAGTTTTGCATCACACTTTTCTAAGAATATGTTAATTAAAAACCTATCTTTGAAAAAAATTAATACATCCACCATTTGTTTTTACACTTGGGCTTTAGGTCTTACCTTACCAAAGGACTACAAATGATATGGATTAAGACCTAGAAATTATGTGGCTATTTGAAATATCTTCAAATCATGGCATTTCAATATGTGGAAAAAGTTATCTTTTCCTTTTTTCTCCATATATTATATGTTGTTTTGATATCTACAATGATATGTTTTACTCATCAACTTTAAGTATTTAGTTACTTCAATGATTCCTTTAAACGATTCCCCATTTGTAGGTGGCTGGTATCCAATGACAAGATTTACTTTCATTGGTTTTGATGAAATCTCTTGTTAATCCATGTACTTGTGATCACTATAATGTAGAACAAACCTATTGTTTATTACAAAATTTCCACCATGTCAGTAACTACATGATAGGGGTGAATTATTGGTAATAATGGTAATACAATAATTCAATTATTTTATTGGCAATGAGAAGATTGATAGAAAATTATCATCCAATCAATTATTTCCACTAAACTAACTACACACTATATGGTTAAAGACATTTACGGATGTCATTGGCAACTATCATCACTATAAAGTATATAGTCTATGTTCCCTTTTTACAATACTTATGTGGTCTCCTTGTGTGAGATGTTATGGCAATAAAAGATTTGTTATTTTAGTGGTTTTCTTGTTTCTGTTGTGAATTTACATGTACTATTCTTGTATTATTTTTACATTCTCAATGAATCCCTATAATATGTAACCTAAGGTTTACCCCAAATCCACTTTAACAAATTTGTGAGCTATAAATTTGCACTATTTAGTGTAATTTATGTTACAATTCTTTAAATATGTTTAGAATGCTTATTTGATATCAAACAAATGAGCATAATGCTACATGGTGACCAATCCTTAGGGAAAAGTTGATTTCACTTAGTATCATTAATATCATTGAAGTTGCTAAAAATGTTTGGAAGCATGATTGGGGTATTTGTTATCAAAAGAGTATTGCACCATGAGCAAATTTTCTTCACTCATTTGAGGTGACAATATTTAGGAATAATTTTAAAGTTAATTATAACTAATAAACACACCCATAATGATCAAATGTGGGGATTAGGATCCTTTGTTAATCTCGATGAGGATAATAACACCAGCTTAAGTGAGCATTCTTTTTCTCAACTTAAGAAGAATTTAATGGGTAGATGGAGAACACACTTGTGAGAACTACAGAGAGTTTGATTTCTAGAGAGCAATAGCAGTTTCTGGAAATCCAGAGAAGGAAGCAAACACAGTGAGGGGTAGGGATAGCAAGTCTGGAGGAAAGGTTTTCCAGATTCATAGAGTCAGCTACAACAGGGCCGAGTTTCCTTAGTGAGGCAGCACAAAAGCTTCAAAGGCAGAGTTCAATTTGGCTAGATAGAGGGTCGATCAGTTGCTGGAAGCTGGGAAGATTTCCAGAAGGTGTCAGTGAGTCATTCTCAGAGGCTAGATTGGGTAGGTAGCTTGATCAGTTGCAGTTCCAAGAAAAGCGTTCTAGTGCCTGCACAGGTTTGATGCAGAGTTTGACATAGGGGTTTCGTGGAGCCCATTTAGAGCTAGTTTTGGAGTTGGATCAGTGTTGAGTGAGACAAAATGTGTCTCACTAATTGTTGTGGTTCGTTTCTCTTGTAGTGGATTGCTAATTTGTGCATCCAAATTGTACTCAGAATGTCACTGTTGCATAATAATAAAAACCCTTAGTTGTTGCATTGGTTTTCTCAAATTGGGTTTTTCCAAGGACATCTGTCCAAAAATAACTGCGTTAATTTTGATGTGTGTGCTAGAATTTTCTTAGTTTCCAACACTATTATTTTTTGTAGTTTATTTGTGAAGGTTGTAGTGTGAATTATTTGGTATTTGTAATAGTAGATAAATTAATAAATTAATTAAAAATTAGAAAAATAATTTCTAGTTGCTGCAATAGGATTTCATATTTGAAATTTTCACATGGTATGAGAGTGTGATTGATTAGTCAGGAAGCGTAGAGGTGGAAGAAGAAAAATTTCGCTATTCAGAGGAAGTAATAGGTCGAAATTTTCTGGTGTTGTGCAATACCTAAACATGCAATTCAAATTACTAGACAAAAGTTTGATTTTTAGTTGCAGGGTGGCAAAAAAGTCAATTTGCCCAGAATAATGGTTCCAGTGGGTAGAGGGCATCACCAACTTAGATTTTCGCTGAGCAGATTCCTTGGTTGGACGCAGAGGGTTTTGCAGTAGCAAAATCAATGTCGGGCGAAAGAGAAAAACACACACATGGAGGGGAAATTTCTCTCAGGGGACTTCGAGTTTCAGAGGTTCGATTTTCCAAGGCAAGTTGCCAAAAGTTGAGTGCAGATTTCTTCACTCTAGAAGGGAATGCGTATAGCAGAACCAACAACCAAAGAGGGGGAAAGAGGGTGTTTTCGACAAGTTTGTTGAGATGACCACAACTGGGCTTAGAGATCATGATAGGTTGGAGGGAGCCTCCAACTATGTGATCTGGAAGGCTATACTATCCTTCCTTCTAGATGAACATGGCCTGAAATCCTATGTGGATAATGTTGTAGCAGTACCAAGGATGCAGATCAATTGAAGGAGTACAAAAGGGAAATGACAAAGGTGAAGCGAATGATCTTGAATGGAGTTTGAGATCATGTAGTCTCACATGTAGCTGGCTAAGGTACGTCTAAGGAAATGTGATATGCTATCTCCATGCTATATCAGGGTTCTTTTGAGTAGCAAAAGATGTTTCTTTAAGAGAAGTTGAGAAGTGTCAGGATGCAGAAGGGCGAGAGCATAGATGGCTTCCGCACTAGGATTCAGGAGGTCCTTGAACAACTAGCAGTCATTGGGGAGGTGCCCCAACCTACAGAGCTTGTATGACTAGCACTGAACAGTGTCTCGGAGGATTAGCAGTTGTTTGTCCAAAGTATTTTGGGCAGAGACACATTGCCAAGATGGGACAAGATGTCGCACATGCTCTATTGAAGAGTACCATCAGTGAAAGCAACATCAAGACCATGAAGAGTGATAAGGAAGTGCAGAATGTTTTCCTAGCATCCAAGGGTCTCAATCAGGGGCAAGGATAAAAGAAGAAGGACCTGTCAAAGGTCAAGTGCTTCAGATGTGGTGAGCTCGGTCAGTACAATGCGTAGTTTCCTCTCAAGAAGAAGGATAAGTATGAGAAGCAAGACCAGGCGGTAGCATCAGCTGAGATTGACAAGTTGTCCTCTAGTTTGGAGGAAGACTTTGCTATGATGGCATCCATACCTCCAGGAGTGAGGTGGGGCAACATGGAGTTGTAGTCTAGAACTGCAGAGATTCGACAGGATCCTTGAGGTGTCCTCCTCATGGATCATTATCTTGCTATGGGGTCCCACAATATTCAATCGCAGGATGGATCAGTGTGAGTGATGCAGTCAGATCTATAGTGACAATTGCAGACTAGTAGCAGTCAGGTGCTGAGGAGCGCAGTGCAGAGTGGCACAGTGGCAGAGTCAGCAGCAACACAAATTCCTTGATAGACAATGCAAGAGCTAGTAGCAGTAAGGGACTTGGGAGACATATACATCATATTGAACACAATTGATTAAGTATTTATGATGCTTCTTAGTTGCAGTTGTAACAATAACAATTGAGAGGGAGTTACAGTGCAGATGCAGGGTTGGTAGCAGTACGACAATGTCAGCGACAACACAAATGTAGCATTAGAGTTGCGCAATGGTTGGTGGGCAGTGGGAGATAGTCACATTGGCCAAACATCAACAATGTGACAGAGGGTGGTACAAAAACAGGGTGTTGTGGCAGGAGGTGCAACATTAGAGTTGAAGAGAACACCTTCCTCGCTAAGAGGAAGTGTTAGTTTTTGTAGCATCGGAGGTGTTCTAGTCTCGAAACTTTGTGGAGAGACTAAAACACAAGAGTTCTCCAATACCTGTAAATCGTTTATGGAATTTCCACCTAGAAGTGTCTCAATTACATTATTAGCCTATTTTTAATTATTTCCTAAGTCTAAACTTAGGAAAAGGGGTTAATTAATCAGAATTAATTGAAATAAAGTGTGAATCATCTAGAAACTCACACAAATCGTCAAGGAATTTATATGGGCCTTTGATTAAGATTTAATCTTAGCCGTTATAGGTCCAACATAAGATTATAAGAAGAAGTCGATGGGTAGATGGAGAACCACTTGTGAGAACCATAGAGAGCTCGATTTCCTTGGGCAGTTCGATTTCCAAAGAGTAGTAGCAGTTGTCAGAAAGCTAGAAAAGGAAGAAAAAATAATGAGGGGCATGGATAGTGAGTCTAGAGGAAAGTTTTTCTAGATTCGGAGAGTCAGCTACAGGAAGGCCGGGTTTTCTTAGTGAGGTTGCGCAGAAGCTTGTGAGCCCTAGTATTGCACCAAGAATGTTGCAACTCCAAAGGGCTCCTCAACTCAAATTATCAACCCAGGGTTCATATAAACTTAGAGGTGATAGTGTTATATGCACATTAGATTAGATTCTACTCATGCCACCCTTAGTCATGACATTAGATCAAAGTGCTCAGAGACCATTCCTTCTACTGAGTTAAAATGAAAGCTTGTTGATGAAGGTACAATTGAAAACTAATTCTAGCTATGAAATGGGAAATGTGATTTACTCAACCTGTAGATGTTTATTTATCAATTCATAAAAGGACAAGGGCTAATCTACTTGTAGAAATAAAGCTATTTTATCTTACAAAATTTATCAAACTAACAAATCTACTTGCAGAAAGGAAGCTATTTTATCTTGCATAATTCATCAAACTACCAATCATAATTACATGTATCATCTACCTAGTTCACACTTGCTTGAAAACTAGTAGCCTAGTTGCATCATACTTTTGATAAAAAAACTAATTCTAATTTGTTTTGTAGTGAAGAAAAGGAATTGTTGGAGTGGCCTACGAGCTTCCCCTGATCATCAAATCATAGATGGGGGTCATTATTAATCTTGATTGAGCTAAAGTTGATGTGGGGATCAAAACTAGTGAAGAAAAGTGGTGCTACAGGCTTGCTATGGATGGTTTCTACAAGAGGTCTTATATTGCTACAAGATGGGTTTTGAGTTGCTTTTGAGGGTGAAAATGATGTCTCAGAGGGTATGGAGAGGCAAATGGAGGTTGAAAATGAAGGGAGGTTGGGTTGAGCCCCCTAGCCAAGCTCGAGACCTCTCAGAGATTTGTCTTGCACTAGGATGAATGCTCAGACAAAATGACTTATGAAAACAGAGTTTTGGGACAGAATGGAGGGTGGAAAGATAAGATGAAGGATTCCAAGGTGGAAGTGGTAAAGGTGCCCTTCCCTACAAATTAACACAACTCTATAATCAATCACATGCATACATCCATTGATCATTAACAAAATGAGATAATCTATGATGGAAAAGATGAGTTGAATTTAAATAACATCTATTTTATGCCATAACACTAATCTAATCACTAAAATGACTTCCAAGTTATGCGATTCATCTATTTCCAAGAAATCATAAACACAATATTTTTGGACTAAGGGTGTGAACCCTTCCACTCATTCTCCCACAAGAGAGGTGATGTAGAGGTTCGCAACCACAAGTTTCTATAGCTTAATCTCTATTGAAATGAAAGAAACTATGAACTATTTAGAATCAAGAAGAAAACATAACTACAAAAAAGAGGGACCAAAGCCTCTGGGTTGGGCCCAAACCCAAGGGTCTTAGCCCTCTAAAACTAACTCAGATGCTGCTTAAAATCCAACTTCTCATTATCAAAAAGTAAAGGTATCATACATCACATAAAAGTACAATGTGACGATGTGAAGCTTAAAGCTTAATAGCTACACCTAGATGAACAAAAACTTTGAATCCTAATGAGATTTTCTTCTTGTTTATTTATACAAAAGGGAAGCTGATAGAAGCTCCCTTGAGAGTAGGAGTGATTCCCCTCATGATCTCAGAAATGGTGGATCCTGTCCCTCTTAAGCTTCACTTGGACTAGGAGTCACTCGACTACCTGTTATGCTCCTATACCAATAGGTGTCATATTTCATGATTGACTTGATGAACTCTGTAATATGTTCATACTTTTTATTGTTGCAAAGATTTTTCATATTTTCAAAAAATAAAAAAATTTAAAAAATGTGAAGAGGGTATACCCTAAAAGAAAAATCAAAGGGTAAAAAGAGTAAAATGGTCAAAAAAGTGAAAGAAATGAACTCCAAACAAAAATAGACCAGGAAAGTGTGCAAGTCTAAATGCCACTACTTTTTCATTTTCTGTAATAAGCATTATGTGTAGATTGTTAACTTATGCCACAATTCATGAATAGCCAAACAACTTAAACTTGGCTCATTCATTTTTCAATTTCATGCTGTAGAATAGAGAATAAAATCTGACCAAAGTGTTTAAACTTGGTAGATAAGTAGATAGGTAGAGTAAATAAAAGGAGCTCAACAGTTTAATCTGAGCCCTTAGATGTAATAAGTGCAGACTTAGGTAGGCTTGCTATGTAAAGAAAAAGAAAGATTGATAAGGGTTTGCCAGTCTAAGTGCACCCAAATAAAGAAGAAAAAATGTTAGGTTAAAGTAGGTAGGGTAGGTAGATGGTGTTGCAGAATGATATTTATGATGAAAAATGCTTCTAAATGTGTTAACTGCTACTTTTATCACAAGTGCAAAGCAGACATTACACTTGATGCAGTTCAAGCAAAACAAGGTCAAATAATTAACTTCCATTCACATTTTCCCCTAAAGATTTCACTAATTTCTCTTAAAGTATTAAGGTCTTTGAAAATCAAAGGGGCTCAGAGCATTTCTCTGACTTTTGGAGGGACCAGACCCTCGGCCCAATAATTTAAAAGCTTAAGTACTCAGAATCATACATCAATCATTTATTTCATTTCATAAACTTTTCCTAAGTAAATTCCTACTTTACTTAGGAAAAATACATAATATCACCTAAAAACCCCTTTTTTCCACTTTAGCCTAAGTTTAAATGCATACTCTGATGTTTTTACTTACGCTTCTTATCATATGGCTTCATATTAAATTTTAACCTATATTACATAAATCCCGAAAGAATATTACCTTTTCCTGTATTATTTAACTATATGAAAACCCTGACATTTTATATATCCCGCCCTTGGTTGTATATAACCATTATATAGTAAAAAGGGATTAACGAATTTATCAGAAATTCATTACTAACCAAAGTTCCCCGCCTCCCTAAATGGAATTAATTAACCCTCTAGATTAATTAAGAACCACCTGACCAATCGCATTCGCCCTGATATAGTTAATTAATTGTTAATAATAAATTAGACCCGCATACATAAACTCCCGCCAGCTCCCTCACCCGTCTGCTGTTCGATCACTCCCTTTTCATCCAACGGTTGACGACGATATCACGCCCCCCTTGGTGACCGTGCTTTAACTTGCGATCACCAGGCCGTTTTTCGTCTATACCCTTGCCACGCGTCGCATAGTCTATACGCTCGCTCGACCCCGGCCCGAAACCACCCAGCCTCAAAAGCGGTGCAATACAAACCGCTTAACACCCTCCACAAGCAACAAAACGTCATCATCTGCTTACGTCATATGACCAATAAATCCAAAAAGACCCGCCAACCTTAGTTTTGTTTAATAAAATGAACAAAAGGTCGTTTTCACTGTAAAACACCGGGACCTATGCTCCCATGCATAACGATGTCCGTAGTCAACTGTTCCAGCTTCCCAATCGCCACTTGATGAGAAAATCTACAATAACTCACTCCGTAGCCTGCTATCCAACCTGCCAATGTACTGTTTGCTTCTTTAATTCAGGTATTTATCTGGTCTACCCTAAAACCCTGTAATTTTAGTTTTCTACTGGAAATTCTACAAGAAAGAAGCCAAATTCAATTTTAGTCCAGTCTGTGTTACCATAAACAATTCCCAAACCTGCTGATTGACCTTTTTTCACAGAATTTCCCCAAATTCCATCTTTGAATCCACAAGAACCAAAGATGGAAACCCCTGTAGCCCTGAATGTCGCACCCACTCCTCACAGAGACTTAGATTATCTACCACTGGCCGATAAAGACTTTCAGATAAAAGACTTATCCGGTGATAGTAACCATCTCAAGGTCTTCTGCCAAATCAGAGATAGTTATTTGAATAAGTCTGACATTTTTGGACTGTGGGAATGTAACCTTCCCATGCATTTCCTCCCCTCAGTCCATGTTTTCCTAAAGATAATTCATCATTGCTGTGCTAATTATGATCCCATCCAGAGAGATGTTATGTCCCCATTCCAAACTATTCTTTTTCGCATAACTGCTCAATCCATCAATGAAATGATACAGTTCCACTCCACTCAGCCCCTTGCTCCTCTTTCCATGGGGTACTTACTTGACAAAGCCTCTCAGTTATCTCAATCAGAAGTAAACCGCATTGCTCAAACCTTCATGTTACCAAACTACCAGCCCAAAGGTCCACCTCCTTATCTGCAAACTTGCTTCAATGAAATTGGAAGACTCATTGTTGATATGATATCCATGATAATGGGATTTAACTCCAATGAATATGTTGATGATATTACCCTAGTGTTACTATCAATCTTTACTCCAGGACAACCCCCTGCTGTCAGGGATAATGATGCTTCTTATATAGCCAACAAAATCCATGACCATTTCCTGAATTTGGAAAGAGAAGGAGTTTTCAAGTATACCTCTTTCATATACCATCTCATGTTATACTATCAGTCAGATAACTTTCCATTCCCTGTCAAGAAACTGGATGCCAGAGGAAATCCTAGATCGGTCATCTTTTGGAGTTCAATCTTTCACAATACTATTGGGTCCCCTTATACTTATAATGAGTTCATTGATTTATTTGTACATCCAGCAACCTCTCTGTTGATAGGAGTTTCCCCTCCTAGGATCAGTGGTGACATGAAGAAAGTTCTCCAGCTCTCTAAGCAGTACAGGATAGGTGACTGGTACCTATACAAAAATCACACATAAATCAGGATGTATGGGTGTGAACTTTGCCCTTTTAAGTTACCCAAGTATGTTCCCATGAGATTGTTTGCCTTGGAGTATTTCAGGCAAATCATAAATGCAGACTTAGTCCATTTTTGTGGTGCCAAGAAGAAAGCTCAGCTATGAATAAAAAACCAGCGAGGCCCTTTTGTCATCAATAGCAGGGACACATGGAAAGAAGCTGAAATAATTTTAGAAGATCACCTTAGACTACGAAAGAGTTTTAGGTGGGTACCATATGACCCCAATAGTTTTATATGTGATAGAAGGACAAAGAACAGATTATCCCCTTATATTCATCATAGGATCCCAGAAGTAGAGCAGTTTGCAAACTTGGATGAATGGATAGAGAGAACCCTAGTTGAAGAGGTTAGTGAGTAGGTTAGTATGGAAAACACTATGAGAGATCTTGAGAAAACCCTTGACTTGGATTCTTTTGGGCAGGTACCATTCAAATTGTCTCAAAAATCAGCAATTGGCACATCCACTGCTGAAACTTCTCAACAGTGCCCACAAGAAGCCAACATACTAGCCACAGGAACATCCAAAGGCAAAGAAATAGAGACCACAGAACAACCTACAATGAAGATCAACCTGGAATTTCCAAAGAACAGGGTCAAGTGCCAACTCCTCCAACCCAAACTAATGTAGCCGAAAGTTCAACATTACAAACTCCTCTAAATGAGGAAAGAAATAAAAAGAGGGACAAAGAAACTACTACACCTCCCAGTGGAGCCACAGGACAGCTTGGAGCAAAGAGGCAAAGACTGAACCCTCTGTCAGAAGAGGAAATAATTGAAGAAACTGTAGACAGCCAGAGAGAAAAAAGAGCTAGCCAACAAACTTTTACAGTGGGAGGAACATCCGCTAGCTCACAGATGTAGGAATTAGAAAGACAACACAGTGTAAAAGTGTTATCCCTCAGGCCACAAAGCAAGCAGGCCTCAGATATTAAGAAGACATTCACTGAAATAAAGGCTAGGAATGACCCAGTAAGGATTCAAATGTATAATCAATATTTAAAAATGGCCCCCACAATTCAGCAAAGGCTAACGTCAGCCTATGACATTAAAGAGGGAAAGATGATAATGAGCTACTTCAAGCCAAAGGTGTAACAACCTCAGTCAGCAGCAGATTATATCATAACAAATTTTGAGGTCTTTGCTAAAGATATTCATCCTATGGACCAAATTGAACTTCACAGGCAGACTGGGGAAATGGTCTATTCCACATTGGCTGGCAAAGCAATGATGGCCCACAAGCTGCACGATTCCTTGGACAACACAACTGCTCAACTACACTTGGAGAGAGTCTCTTCTCTAGCCAAGGATAACAAAATAAAATCATTAGAATAAATCATCATCAGTTTGGGACATGATCCCAAAGATGCTAAAGGCATAGAAGCACTAATCAAGAAGAAAGAAGAAGACATTGCTGCCCTGAGGAAACAGCTAAAGCTACCTCCTTCAAAGCACCCACAGACTGCTGAGGTTATTAAACAGAAATCTGAAGAAGAGATGATGGACCTACTCTTGAAACTGAATGAAAGCTTAAATGACACAGAGCAGGCTTTAGAAAATGCACTAAAGGACAAGCAGGGAGAGTCGACCTCTTAGCCTCCTGAAGTAATTCCCATAGTCTCAATAGCAATCCCATCTGCACTTGTAACAGTCTTATCTCCAAACGTCCCAGCAGCCACAACAGAGGTAATCATAAGCACAGTTGCAGTAGGAACAACACCAGGTAGCAACACCAATTTGAGCACAGAAAAACTGATAAAGGCGATGGAAGACTTGAGGCTATAGGTGTCAGAATTAAAACAGGTAAAAGAACAGTTGGCTAAAATGGAAACAGATTTTAATATCTCTAAGATAAATGTTATGGAAAAAACAAGGGAGATCAAAGCTTTAAAAAATAATGTAAAAACATTAGAAAAAGATCTTACTTTCGAAAAGCCCCTGGGAGAGATCAAGAAAATCCTTTGGGCCAACATCATTCAATCTATAAATAATGTGTGGCCATCTATCCAAGTGATCTATGAATAGATCGATTTAGTGAAAGCAACACAAAGAGAAATTCAGAAGACAAGGGCTTTGTTAGGAAAAATGCCAGATGAAGCCAACCGGCTTATACACTTTTTGAACAACAAAACTAAGGAACAACTAGAAGAACTTGGCATAGATGATAGGACAGATAATATTTTAGAAATCAAAAGGGTGTTAACTAAGAGAACTTTGATGCAAAACTTAGAGAGAAGGTGCCAAGATACGCAGGTGGAAATTAATTCTTTTATGGAGCAGTTCACAATTTTGCAGAATAAAGGGCTACCAAGTCCTTTAGTCATTAATGACAGATTAATGAAACATATTGATTATGTAGACAAGTTGAATAAGTATGCTGACAATCAAGCTAGCTCATCAACAAGTGCATCAGGAATAAAAGCACTCCCCACAGGCCGTGTTTTCTATGACAACTTAGAGAACTTATTCTATATTGAGCATGATGTAAAACACTTGTTTACAATCTAGCCTAACTTTTTCAGATATACAGAGACTGATGAGACTCTGAGGAAACTTTAGAAGAACAAATTTCCAAAGAAAAATGGTGGGAAGACATGTTAGAAATTTTGTAAGTTTTATCTTTGGTAAAAGGTAAATTTTGGGCTATTTATCATAGTAAGACGAACAAAGGTGAACAGGGATCAAACAGGTTGAAGTGTATCAGAACAGGTAAAGAGTATCAGTCAAAACAGGGTAGCCAGCACGAAGTTACTAAAGAAGACAACAACAAGCGAAATAAAAGGGCCTGCCTCCAGCACACTCAACACAAATAGGAACAACACAACATCAGTTTACCTTTCTCCTATCTTCGAGACTAGTTGTCTCTATTTTCTTGTAAAAAATGATTAGTCATCACTAGAATATATCTCACTATGTTATGAGATATTTTGTGTAAAATATTTTGTATAAATACCCCCTCAATTGGAGTATTGAGGGTGGATTCATATATGTTGCTGTAATACTGGTTTTTAGAATAAAGTGCTGATTGGATCAAATTTTCATGTGGCTTGCTAGATAAAGAATTGAGGCAAAGGACTTTCCACAGGTTTCTTGAATCAAACACCAGATCAATAAGTCCTCTATATCTTATGTTTTAAAGTTTTCCTTGTTTCTTATATAATCTCTGTTCATATCTGAATGATAAACAAAAAGGAGTAATTCAAAATATGCTTGATTGCACTTTGTCTTTAAAAGTTATTATTCTCTCTGTTTTCTTCTGAATTAGAATAAATAGTGAAACCTTAATTGCTCATGTTTTCTATTTCTTTTACATTGATTATTACTTAAAGAATACTTAACTGCTCTTTATTAGTAATCAATTCAAGTTCCATTTTTCAAATAGGTTGAATGATTCTTAATTTCTCTTCACCCATTTTGAAACCATTCCATTTATTCCAAATCTTCGTTTGTTCTCTGTTTGACTATCTTGTTCTGTAAAACCATCATTTGCTAAGAAAACTAATCCAGTTAAGCCATCTTCTTTGACTCCATTAGCCTAATGGCCTAAACTAGTCCATCCTACCTCTTCGCTATTGAATCTCACCACCCAAACTCAAACAAAACTCCTAAACTTGACAACTAGCCTAATATCTTTAAAAACAAAGCTAAAACTTAAAGAGAGAGCCCTCTCTAGATGCATATTAGGTAAAATCTGTATCTAAAAGATTGGTTTGTGATTACCTCGGCCTCCTTTCCCTTTCATACAACTTTTGGGAAAACCTGAGTGATAACATAGTGGCGACTCCACTTGGGATTCTGAATAATTGTTTGATACTATTGTTCACTTTATAAACTAGAGACAGAGCCTGAAGTTAGCCAGGTAGCCTTTGAAATACTCTTGCTTTGCAATTCCAGAAGTAAATGAATGTTGCTTCAGTCTATCTCCGCTCTATTTGATGGATTGAACATTTGGTTTCCAATACTTGATCAATTCCTCTTTTCAAATAAGTCTTTAAGAAAGTTCAAATCCCACATCTAAAACCTCTTAAAGAAATTGTTGAAGTTGTATTGTTAAAACCCATTTAGAGAAAAGACCAAAAATACACCTAGAAACCTGGCTTCAGAAAGGATTCATTATACCAGAGCAAATCCTGACCCAAATCCACCACTTGTGTTTGAAAATCTTAATCCGATTCCTAGGATTCTTAGAAGACAAGAGAGCCAAGACAGTTCTGCTAGTTATCAGCCTCTATATAGATCAAGATCCTGTCTTGTGAAGTGGATTTACCTTGAGGACGAACCTTTTGATGAGTTTTTTGAAACATCTTTATTTGTAACCTTTTCAGAATCTGGGTTAGCCCACACAATTCATGATCCCCTATTTATTGAAGATTTACAATTTGAAGTTGTAACTTCACACCTTGACAGACATTTGCATAACTCCATTCAGTCATAGCTTACCTTTGAAGGAATACCAAACCTTTCTATGATCACTACAACCTCTCCAAGTTCATCATCAACACTTCAAACTTCCCAACCTCAAGCTACCCCTTCTAGCCCTCCATCTACAACTCACATTCCCATTGTCATCCCTACCACACCAATTGTCACATCTATTCCTACAACCATGGCAAACATGTATACTCCTCTGCACTTACCTGCCAACCCTGGGGCTATGCCCCAAGACTATCAGAGTAAGATTACCCCATTTGATGGTACTGGCACTTACACAACTCAACAACATACCAAGAAAATGACCGACTATTTTGAAATATATGAAGTTGATGCTGATGATGTTAAAGGAGAGTATTTGTTCAAAGTTTGACTGGAGATGTTAGAACTTGGTTTAGAGCCCTTCCTGCAAACAATATCAATGAATTACAATATTTATATCAGACATTCGTGAATAGATGGGAAAATAGGAAAGATCCTCTCCACATTTTATCAGAATATGAAAACTTGAAAGGAGGCACCCAAAAAACTGTCCAAGATTACTGTACCAGGTTCAATAATGTTTACAATGCTATCCCTCAAAATCTTAGACCTCCTCCAGATTTGGCATTGATCAAATTCCCTGATGGATTTGATTATGATATGGCATACCAACTTAGGGAAAGAACTCCTCGAACTTTAAAAGAGATGCAAAGTATAGCTGTCAGTGTTGAAGCCAACTTGATATTTAAACAAGCTAGAGCCAGAGCTGAAAGGAGGATACATTTTAAAGAGGAACCTTATGCCTTTGAACAAAAATTATATGCTATTATCAAAGGAATGGATAGGCTTGGAGATAGAGTAGAAACAATCGAGAGAAAATCCCCTTGGGATAGTCAACCATGCAATACTGGTAGAAATCCAAATTTCAGGAAGAACTAGAATCCTAATACTAGAAAAACAGGACCTAGCCAAAACATTAGGCCCCCATTCCAGGAAAATTATGCTGAAGTCTCAACTTCTGATGAACCAACAGAAGACACTCAAATTAATTTGATGGGACTCAACAATGAACAACAAGTTTTCTTGACCCAAGAGGATCAAGAAGCTCACATGCTTAAACAATTCCAAACTCAGTCAGGTGAATCATTTGATTTTAGAGAGGGATATGATACAACTATTTATGAAGTTCACAAACAATACAATCTGAGGAGCAGAAGAATAGATGTTCCTGAAAGAAACAAACAGAAAGATACAAAACATCCCAACAAAGGTAAGATCAATACTACCCCTGTACATATTCTTTCCAGAAATAATCCTAATCCAAATAACCCAATTATTGAGGATGTATCCGATAATCAACCACATAACAGACAATCTTCCTCTTCCATTCCTTCCAAAGGAACGTGGAAGAACCTCCAGAAGTTTATTTGGAAACAACTTCAACCCATAACCCCACTCCTGAAAAGGAGAGAAACACAGAAAATACAACAGAAAAAGAGAATCCAACTGTCCGAAATACAAGAACTCAAACTGAAAAACCTTTTAATCTTGAGACTGAAGTAGGTAAATTAAAAATAGTTGTTCCATTGTCAGAATTAGCTAAACATGATGTCTACAGAGGTCAAATCAGTAGATCACTCCAAATTTCTGTGAATGAAGATTCAGTAAATTTTTTGATGACCAACTTGAATTGATTTTTGGCCTTGAGGTAAATGGAAAATTAGTAGATGGAGGAGTCCCTCCTTTCTATGTAAGTTTGAACATACATGATAAAATACTTTATAATGCCATGTTTGATTCTGGTGCTTCTCATAACTTAATGCCTAAATCTGTGATGGAGAAACTAGACCTAGACATCACCCGACCATATAAAGACATTTTCTCTTTTGATTCAAGTCAGGTCAGATGTCTAGGATTAATCAAAGACTTATGTGTATCACTAGTCCAATATCCTGCCAAAACCATCTTAATGGACATAGTAGTAGCTGATATTCCACCAAAGTATGGTATGTTACTGTCTAGATCTTGGGGTGCAAAGCTTCAAGGATCTCTACAATTGGACATGTCTTATGCTGCTATTTCAGTATTTGGTCAACCTAAGAAATTGTACTGAGAAACTTTAATGAAATATGTAGTAAGTAGCCAGGAGAAACTTCAAAATTTCCCTATCTACTCCATTAACTCTGATATGGATTCTTTCATTCTCTACAATGCTAAAATTGATCCTTTGAATGAAGTAAAAGTTTTAGCAGTTGAACAAGAAGAACTTCCAAATGAAAAGTCTACTGTTCTAATTCAGGAAATTTCTGAGAACAATGATACATCAAATACTAAAAAGAAACTAGAAGAAGCTAAAAACTAGATCTTCCTATTAAACAAATCCCTGAGACTCTTGATACTAACTATGAACATGAGATCCTTTGGTACTTAGAATTTGATGGTTTAGTTAACAAATTAGGAGCAGGAGCAGGAATTTGGGTGCATAATCTTGAAAATGATCATACTGAAGGTCATGCCTACAGATTAAACTTTAGATGCACCAATAATATGGTTGAATATGAAGCTCTGTTGCTAGGTCTTAAACTGGTAAAAAGTTTAGGGCAATTAGGGTATCAATCCTAGGAGATTCTGATTGAATCATTCAACAGATAAAAGGGAATTTCATCACAAATGATCCCAGATTAAGATCTTATAGAGGAAAAATGATTGATATTCTCAATACATTTCTAGAAACTCAGCTTGGTAAAATCCCAAGAAAACATAATTTGCAAGCTCATAGCCTGGAAATGTTTGCCAACACCTATAAATTACCATTTGAACCTAATCATCAGTTCACAGTGGAGATTAGACACAGGGCAACCATGCCTGACAATGTAAAGAACTGGCATGTGTTTGACAATGATATTCAGATTAACCATTTCTTAACCCTAGAGGAAGAGTTTTCTAGCACTAATATAGATATAGATACTGTTAGTTAGTTAAATCTAATAAATTAGATAGAAACATACATTTCAACAGAAATTGCAACTCAAATGCTTCACCCAACAATATTTACCAATAAAGAAATGCAGGATCTCAAAGAAATGGACATTGATGAAATTATTGAAGGAGAATCTGAAGTTATTAATTTGAAAGATAATCAGTTGCCTAAAGGATTAAATCCTTTGGAAGATCTATTTGATTTTAATAATATCCCAAAGAAACCCAAGATGGAACCTCTAAAAGCAGACATTGAAGACTATAACTTGGGAACTGAAGAAAATCTAAAAATGGTAAAATTATCCAAATCTTTGCCTCTTGATCAAAAACTCAAATATGTTGAATTAATGAGAAAATTCCAGGATGTCTTTGCCTAGAGCTATGAAGACCTGAAATCTTATGATACCTCTATAATTCAACATATAATATCTCTAAAAGAAAATAAAAAACCATTCAAACAAAAGCTCAGAAGAATTAACCCTATACTACTTCCCTTAATTGAAAAAGAAATCAAACGAATGTATGAAGCAGGGATAATTGCTCCAATCAAATTTTCAGAGTGGGTATCTAATTTAGTACCTACTAGGAAAAAGACTCAAGAAATTAGGCTATGCCTTGATTTAAGAAATGTAAATAAGGTTTCTTTGAAGGAAAATTACCCTTTACCTAAGATGGATCATATTTTACAAAGGGTGGTAGGTGCTTCTATGATTTCACTTTTGGATGGGTTCTCAGGCTATAACCAGATTCTGGTTCATCCTGATGACTAGGAAAAAACTACTTTTACAACACCATGGGGAACATTCAAGTATGTTAAAATGCCATTTGGACTTAAGAATACCAGGGCAACTTTCCAACGAGCAATGGACATAACATTTGCAAAAGAAATTCATGATTCCTTGGTCATATATCTAGATGACCTGACTGTTTTTTCTAAATCAGATCAGCAACATTTAGATCATCTGGAACCAGTATTCTTAAAATGTAGACAATATGGCATTTCTCTAAATCCTAAAAAGTCCTTGTTTGGTCTAGAAGAAGGCAAATTCTTGGGCCATATCATCTCCAAAGAGGGCATTAGAATTGATCCTACTAGAGTAGAAGCCATTTTGCAGATACCCCACCCCAGAAATGTCAAAGAACTTCAAGCTTTTCTAGGAAAGATTAACTTTTTAAGAAGATTTATATCTAACTTAGCTGAATTAATTAGATTACTGAATAATATGTTGAAAAAGGATTCAAAGGTTAAATGGACAGTGGAAGCCAAACATGCATTTGAAGAAATCAAAATGGCTTTAACTAAAATACTAGTCCTTACAAGTCCAAAGTTTGATAGAGACTTCATAATATTTTCATTTGCATCAGAACATACCATTGCAGCTGTTTTGCTACAAAAAGATGACCTAGGATGTGAGAAACCCATAGCCTTTTTTAGTAAAGCGCTTACGGATGCACCATTAAAGTACAAAATCATGGAAAAACAAGCTTATTCACTTGTGAAAGCTATTAAAGACTTTAGAGTCTACATATTGTACTCCCATGTAATAGCCTATGTACCAAATGCTGTTGTCAAAGACATCTTGACCCATGATGGAATTGAAGGTAAATGAGGTAAATGGATTGCTACTATATTGGAATACGATATTGAAATAAAACCCACAAAGCTTATAAAAATACAAGGTTTAGCAAAACTCATGACTGAAACAAATTGCTAAGCCCTGGATATTAATGAATTGGATAATGAACATGAGATGGCGACTCCACAAATCAGCCAGGTCTTCTTAGATTCACCTTGATATGCTGATATAATTTTTGTACTATCAAATCTGCAGGCTCCTCCAGGGTTATCCAGAACAAAGAAAAGGTTTTTAAAGATGAAAGCTTTAAGATTTTGTATTTTAGATAATGCTATCTTTTGGAAAAATCATGAAGGTATTCTATTGAACTGTTTAGTAAAAGAAGAAGCTGACAAAATCCTGAGGGCTGGATTTTATTGGCCAACCTTGTTCGCTAATGTAAAGAAATTTGTCACTGCTTGCCACAAATGTCAAATTTTTGAAGGCAAGAGGAAACTGCTACCCTTACCCCTGAGACCAATTTCCACTGAAAAGCCCTTCTAACAATGGGGTCTAGACTTCATTGGAGAAATCCATCCTCCCTCTTCTAGCCAACATAAATGGATTCTAACTGCCACAGACTATTTCACCAAATGGATAGAAGCCATTCCTTCCATACAAGCAAATGACACAGTCATTATAGGGTTCTTAGAAACCAACATACTGTCTAGATTTGGCTGTCCTGAAAAAATCATAACTGATAATACTACTGCATTCAAATCCAAAAAAATGATAAGTTTCTGTAACAAATACCATATCACTTTAGGCCATTCCACAGCCTATTACCCTCAAGGTAATGGTCTAACTGAGTCTTCCAATAAAAGCCTAATTAATATCATTAAGAATTTATTGGAAGAAAACAAGAAAAATTGGCACAAGAAACTTACTAATGCACTATGGGCAGACAGACTCACTACAAAGAAATCTATTGGAACTAGTCCTTATGAACTAGTCTATGGTATGGAGGTTGTATTTCCTTCATCCTTAGGAGTTCCTGTAATGAAACTACTTCAGGAAGCTCAAGTGGAGCCCAATGATATTCAAAGGAGAATTAACCAAACCATCCATTTGCAACAGACCAGAGAATAAGTGTACCAAAGATCCCAAGTAGTACAAGAGAAATTTAAGAAAATATTTGATAAAAAGACCAAGGTAGAAGATTTCTACCTTGGAGATAAAATTTTAAGATGGGATTCGAAAAAAGAGGACAAAGGAAAACATGGGAAGTTTGACTTCCTATGGAAGGGACCTTTTATTATCCAGGCCTTACAAGAGAACATACTTACTTTCTGAAGAACCTGGATGGTACAGAAACAGAAGAAGGGCTAGTTAATGGTTGGATGCTGAAACATTACTTTGATCCAAATTTTTAAGATATTCTTACTTTAACATGTACATACTATATCCTTGGTAATGTCACAGTTTGGATTGGATAGTACCTTGCTGGAGTTGAAGCCCGAAGAGAAGGCCCTAAGCTTTAGAAGTGTCACTGTCATATATACAATAAAGCAACCAGTAGAAAGAGATATTAGAGCACAGTCAAACTCATTCAGAAGGCCATATGACCTGTTGTTCTTGACTTTCCACTAGGGAAAGCCATCCCCAAGTGGAGCTAGTGTTATGCTCCTATACCAATAGGTGTCATATTTCATGATTGACTTGATGAGCTCTGTAATATGTTCATACCTTTTGTTGTTGCAAAGGTTTTCCATATTTTCAAAAAATAAAAAAAAATTTAAAAAATGTAAAGAGGGTATACCCTAAAAGAAAATTCAAATGGTAAAAAGAATAAAATGGTCAAAAAAGTGAAAGAAATGAACCCCAAACAAAAATAGATCAGGAAAGTGTGCAAGTATAAATGCCACTACTTTTTCATTTTTCGTAATAAGCATTGTGTGCAGATTGTTAACTTATGCCACAATTCATGAATAGTCAAACAACTTAAACTTGGCTCATTCATTTTTCAATTTCATGTTATAGAATAGAGAATAAAATCTGACCAAACTATTTAAACTTGGCAGATAAATAGATAGGTAGAGTAAATAAAAGGAGCTCAACAATTTAATCTGAGCCCTTGGATGTAATAAGTGCAGATTTAGGTAGGCTTGCTATGTAAAGAAAAAGAAAGATTGATAAGGGTTTTCCAGTCTAAGTGCACCCAAATAAAGAAGAAAAAATGTTAGGTTAAAGTAGGTAGGGTAGGTAGATGGTGTTGTAGAATGATATTTGTGATGAAAAATGCTTCTAAATGTGTTAACTTCTACTTTTATCACAAGTGAAAAGCAGACATTACACTTGATGCAGTTTAAGAAAAAAAAGGTCAGATAATTAACTTCCATTCACATTTTTCCCCTAAAGATTTCACTAATTTCCCCTAAAGTATTAAGGTCTTTAAAAATCAAAGGGGCTTAGAGCCTTTCTTTGACTTCTGGAGGGACTGGACCCTCGACCCAATAATTTAAAAGCCTAAGTACTCATAATCATACATCAATCATTTATTTCATTTCATAAACTTTTCCTAAGTAAATTCCTTCTTTACTTAGGAAAAATACATAATATCACCTAAAAACCCTTTTTTTTCCACTTTAGCCTAAGTTTAAATGCATACTCTGATGTTTTTACTTAGCGCTTCTTATAATATGGATTCATATTAATTTTTAACCTATATTACATAAATCCCGAAAAAATATTACCCTTTCCCGTATTATTTAACTATATGAAAACCCCGACATTTTATATATCTCGCCCCCGGTTGTATATAACCATTATATAGTAAAAAGGGATTAATGAATCTATCAGAAATTTGTTAATAACCAAAGTTACTTGCCTCTCTAAATGGAATTAATTAACCCTCTAGGTTAATTAAGAACCACCCGACCAATCGCATTCGCCCTAATATAGTTAATTAATTGTTAATAATACATCGGGCCCGCATACATAAACTCCCGCCATCTCCCTCACCCGTCTGCGGTCCGATCACTCCCTTTTCATCTAACGATTGACGACGATATCGCGCCCATCTAGTGACTGCGCTTTAACTCGAGATCACCAGGTGGTTTTTCGCCCGTACCCTTGCCATGCATCGCACAGTCTCTATGCTTGCTCGCCCCCGGCCCGAAACCACCTAGCCTCAAAAGCGGTGCGATACAAACCGCTTACCACCCTCCACAAGCGACAAAATGTCACATCCCACTTATGTCATATGCCCAATAAATCCAAAAAGACCTGCCAACCTTAGTTTTGTTTAATAAAACGAACAAAAGGTTGTTTTCACTATAAAATGCTGCGACTCGTGCTCCCATGTATAACGACGTCCGTAGTCAACTGTGCTAGCTTCCCAGCTGCCACCCGACAAGAAAATCTATAGCAACTCACTCTGCAGCTTGCTGTCCAACTTCAGTGTACTGTTTGCTTCTTTAATTCAGGTATTTATCTGGTCTACCCTTAAACCCTGTAATTCCAGTTTTCTACTGGAAATTCTACAAGAAAGAAGCCAAATTCAATTTTAGTCCAGTCTGTGTTGCCATAAACAATTCCCAAACCTGCTGATTGACCTTTTTTTTTATAGATTTCCCCAAATTCCATCTTTGAATCCACAAGAACCAAATATGGAAACCCCTGTATCCCTGAATGTCACACCCATGAATGCTCCTCACAGAGACTTAGATTATCTACCACTGGCCGATAAAGACTTTCAGATAAAAGACTTATCCGGTGATAGTAACCATCTCAAGATCTTCTGCCAAATCAGAGATAGTTATCTGAATAAGTCTGACATTTTTGGACTGTGGGAATCTAACCTTCCCATGTATTTCCTCCCCTCAGTCCATGTTTTCCCAGAGATAATTCATTATTGCTATGCTAATTATGATCCCATCCAGAGAGCTATTATGTCCCAATTCCAAATTGTTCTTTTTTGCATAACTGCTCAATCCATCAATGAAATGATATAATTCCACTCCACTCAGCCCCTTGCTTCTCTTTCCATGGGGTACTTACTTGACAAAGCCTCTCAGTTATCTCAATCAGAAGTAAAATGCATTGCTCAAACCTTCATGTTACCAAACTACCAGCCCAAAGGTTCACTTCCTTATCTGCAAACTTGCTTCACTGAAACTGGAAGATTCATTGTTGATATGATATCCCTGATAATGGGGTTTAACTCCAGTGAATATGTTGATGATATTACCCTAGTGTTACTATCAATCTTTACTCCACGACAACCCCCTGCTATCAGGTATAAATATGCTTCTTATATAGCCAACAAAATCCATGACTAGTTCTTGAATTTGGAAAGAGAAGGAGTTTTCAAGTATACTTCTTTCATATACCATCTCATGTTATACTATTAGTCAGATAACTTTCCATTCCCTGTCAAAAAACTGGACACCAGAGGAAATCCTAGATCAGTCACCTTTTGGAGTTCAATATTTCACAATACTATTGAGTCCCCTTATACTTATAATGAGTTCATTGATTTATTTGTACATCCAACAACCTCTCTATTGATAGGAGTTTCCCCTCCTAGGATCACTGGTGACATGAAGAAATTTCTCCAGCTCTTTAAGCAGTACAAGATAGGTGACTGGTACCTGTACAAAAATCACACAGAAATTAGGATGTATGGGTGTGAACTTTTCCATTTTAATTTACCCAAGTATGTTCCCATGAGATTGTTTGCCTCGGAGTATTTCAGGAAAATCATAAATGCAGACTTAGTCCATTTTTGTGGTGCCAAGAAGAAAGCTCAGCTAAAAATAAAAAATCAGCTAGGCTCTTTTGTCATCAATAGCAGGGATGCATGTAAAGAAGCTGAAATAATTTTAGAAGATCGCCTTAGACTAAAAAAGAGTTTAGGTGGGTACCATATGACCCCAATAGTTTTATATGTGACAGAACGACAAAGAACAGATTATCCCCTTATATTCATCGTAGGATCCCAGAAATAGAGCAGTTTGCAAACTTGGATGAATGGATAGAGAGAACCCTAGTTGAAGAGGTTAGTGAGAAGGTCAATATGGAAAATGCTATGGGAGATCTTGAGAAAACCCTTGACTTGGATTCTTTTGGGCAGGTACCATTCAAATTGTCTCAAAAATCAGCAATTGGCACATCCACTGCTGGAACTTCTCAATAGTCCCCACAAGAAGCCAACATACCAGCCACAGGAACATCCAAAGGCAAAGAAATAGAGACCACAGAACAACCTACAATGATAGATCAACCTGGAATTTCCAAAGAACAGGGTCAAGTGCCAACTCCTCCAGCCCAAACTAATGTAGCCGAAAGTTCAGCATTGCAAACTCCTCTAAATGAGGAAAGAAATAAAAAGAGGGACAAAGAAACTACTACACCTCCCAGTGGACCCACAGGACAGCCTAGAGCAAAGAGGCAAAGACTGAACCCCTTGTCAGAAGAGGAAATAATTGAAGAAACTGTACACAGCCAGAGAGAAGAAAGAGCTAGCCAACAAACTTTTATAGTGGGAGGAACATCTGCTAGCTCACAGATGCAAGAATTAGAAATACAACACAGTGCAGAAGTGTCATCCCTCAGGCCACAAAGCAAACAAGCCTCAAATATTAAGAAGACATTCATTGAAATAAAGGCTAGGAATGACATGGTAAGGATTCAAATGTACAATCAATATTTAAAAATGGTCCCCACAAATTAGCAAAGGCTAATGTCAGCCTATGACATTAAAGAGGGAAAGATGATAATGAGCTACTTCAAGCTAAAGGTGCAACAACCTCAGTCAGCAACAGATTACATCATAACAAATTTGGAGGTCTTTGCTAAATATATTCATCCTATGGACCAAATTGAACTTCACAAGAAGACTAGGGAAATGGTCTATTCCACATTGGCTGGCAAAGCAATGATGGCCCACAAGCTGCAAGATTCCTTGGACAACACAACTGCTCAACTACACTTGGAGAAAGCCTCTTCTCTGGCCAAGGATAACAGAATAAAATCATTAGAAAAAATCATCATCAGTTTGGGACATGATCCCAAGGATGCTAAAGGCATAGAAGCACTAATCAAGAAGAAAGAAGAAGACATTGCTGCCCTAAGGAAACAACTAAAGCTACCTCCTTCAAGGCACCCACAGACTGGTGAGGTTATTAAATAGAAACCTGAAGAAGAGATGATGGACCTACTCTTGAAACTGAATGAAAGATTGAATGACACAGAGCAGGCTTTAGAAAAAGCACTAAAGGACAAATAGGGAGAGTTGACCTCTCAGCCTCCTGAAGTAATTCCCATAGTCTCAACAACAGTCCCATCTACACTTGTGACAGTCTTAGCTCCAAACGTCCCAGTAACCACAAACATTAGAGAAAGATCTCACTTTTGAAAAGCCCCTAGCAGAGATCAAGAAAATCCTTTGGGCTAACATCATTCAATCTATAAATAATGTGTGGTCATCTATCCAAGTGATCTATGAACAGATCGATTTAGTGAAAGCAACACAAAGAGAAATTTAGAAGATAAGGGCTTTGCTAGGAAAAATGCCAGATGAGGCCAACCGGCTTATACACTTTTTGAACAACAAAACTAAGGAACAATTGGAAGAACTTGGCATAGATGATAGGAAAAATACTATTTTAGAAATCAAAAGGGTGTTAACTAAGAGAAATTTGATGCAGAACTTAGAGAGAAGGTTCCAAGATATGCAGGTGGAAATTAATTCTTTTATGGAGTAGTTAACAATTTTGCAGAATAAAGGGCTACCAAGTCCTTTGGTCATTAATGACAGATTAATGAAACATATTGATTATGTAGACAAGTTGAATAAGTATGCTGGCAATCAAGCTAGCTCATCAACAAGTGCATCAGGAATAAAAGCACTCCCCACAGGCCGAGTTCTCTATGACAACTTAAAGAACTTATTCTATAGTGAGCATGAGGTAAAGCACTTGTCCACAATCCAGCCTAACTTTTTCAGATATACAGAGACTGATGAGACTCTAAGGAAACTTTAGAAGCACAAATTTCTAGAGTAAAAATGGTGGGAAGACATGTTAGAACTTTTGTAAAAGGTAAATTTTGGGCTATTTACCATAGTAAGATGAACAAAGGTGAACAGGGATCAAACATGTCGAAGTGTATCAGAACAGGTAAAGAGTATAAGTCAAAACAGGGCAGCTAGCACGAAGTTACTATAGAAGACAACAACAAGCCAAATAAAAGGGCCTACCTCCAACACACTCAGCACAAATAGGAATAGCAAAACATCAATTTACCATTCTCCTATCTTCGATACTAGTTGTCTCTATTTTCTTATAAAAAATGATTAGTCATCACTAGAATATATCTCACTCTGTTATGAGATATTTTGTGTAAAATATTTTGTATAAATACCCCCTCAATTGGAGTATTGAGGGTGGATTCATATACATTGCTGTAATACTGATTTTTGGAATAAAGTGCTGATTGGATCAAATTGTCGTGTGGCTTGTTGGTTAAATAATTGAGGCAAAGGACTTTCCACAGATTTTTTGAATCAAACACTTGATCAATAAGTTCTCTATACCTTCTGTTTTAAAGTTTTCCTTGTTTCTTATATCATCTCTATTCATATCTGAATGATAAACAAAAAGGAGTAATTCAGAATATGCTTGATTGCACTCTGTCTTCAAAAGTTATTATTATTATTTTTATTTTTTCTTTTCTTTTTTTCTTCCTCTTCTTTTTTGCTTTTTTCTTTTTCTGAATTAGAATAAACAGGGAAACCTTAATTGCTCCTATTTTCTATTTCTTTCACTTTAATATTACTTAAAGAATACTTAACTGTTCTTTATTAGTAATCAATTCAAGTTCCCTTTTTCAAATAGGTTGAAGGATTCTTAATTGCTCTTCACCCATTTTGAAACCACTCCATTTATTCCAAATCGTCGTTTGTTCTCTATTTGACTATCTTGCTCTGTAAAACCATCCTTTGTTAAAAAACCTAATCTAGTTAAGCCATCTTCTTTGACTCCATTAACCCAATGGCCTAAACTACTCCGTCCTAACCCTCTGTTATTGAATCTCACCACCCAAACTCAAACAAAACTCCTAAACTTGACAACTAGCCTAATATCTTTAAAAACAAAGCTAAAACTTAAAGAGAGAGCCCTCTCTGGATGCATATTGGCTAGAATCTGTATTTAAAAGATTGGTTTGTGGTTACCTCGACCTCCTTTCCCTTTCATACAACTTTTTGGAAAACCTGAGTGATAACACTACCAATGAATTCGAACTGGTGAGAGAGGATGCTGTGATGCCAAGCCGAGTTACAGAGTTAAGGAGGTGGGAAAACCCCCTATATTCTCTCCTGGTTGTCTCCATTAAGCCTCTACATAGTAATTTCCTTAAAAATGCTTTTCTTTTCCTGCAATTAAACCACATACTATGACAAACACCTTTTACTCCTCTTACTAAGCATAATATAACAAAAAATGTAAATTAATCTGAGAGAAGGATATTTTTAAGGCTGGAGGATGGGATGATGATTTTCAAAATATACATATTGATGGGACTCATAATCACCCCCCTGTTGAAGGTGTCAGTCATCCTCTGAACAAATTAGTTATTCATGTGAAGCTCTTTCATGGCCCTGGTGGTCTCTCTGACATCCCAAGGCTCCTTAGATGGTGTTCCATCTTGTGGGTAAAAACTTGCATTCCTTTCTATCTCTATCCACTCCCTCTGCTCTTCAACTTCATCTCTTCCTTCTTTTAATCCTAGAAGCAAGGGTGGACTGAGTTTGAGTCCTATCCACCTAATTTTCATCCTCTGTATGATTCTCTTGTACAATGGGGTTCTCTCCAAGGCTTTCCTTAGCCTTTTAGGAGAGTGATATTCTATGATTTGTAGACTATGGGGTAAGGCATGTCATCTTCTATGGTAGGCTTGCAAACTTTTTGTTCCCAACATTCTAAATGTGTCTTCAAAGTGTACAATGGATTTCTACTGGGTAGCAATGTATTTAGGTGCTAAAGTAACATCATTGGAGATGAGGTTATGATTGATGATGACATCCTTAAGGCTTACCAACTCTACTATGATAAACAATGGTTCCTTCTCCTCCTTTGCCATTACCTTTTTCACCTCCTTAGCCCTTGTCTCCATTAGGGGAGTTTTGAGGTCTAAAATGGGCCTCCTAAGGAAATTATAAAACAATAGTGGAAATAATAAAATAAGGTTAGATTACATCATCAAATTTTAGAGGGAAAAAAGAAAAAACTACTTTTTCAACTCATATTTTCAACTTATCTCCCTATGGGTTTACTCAAATTTTGAGCGGGAACACTAGTTAGATGTAGAATTTGATTCCTCATCAAAAGAGTACCCATGTTGCATACTTTCAATGGACCTTGTTACACAAAAAATTAGAAATACATGAAAAACGTGATTACAATCATTGTTTTTTTTTTTAATGTATTTCTCATTTTTCGTGTAGTAGGGTCTATCGAAAGTATGCAACATGGGTAATCCTTGGATGAAGAATTAAAGTTTACATCCAACGAGTACTCTCGTTTGAAATTTGAGTAAAACCTTAGGGAGATAAGTTGAAAATACATGTTGAAAAAATAGTTTTGTTATTTTATTAATTTTTAATCTTTTTACTTTTTTACCCCAAAAATGGTGAATCGTCCCCCATGGTTGACATCATCATCTTGAATCCTATTGGTTCTTATAAAGTTTATTTTGGTTGTACATTTTTCTTAGGAGGCCCATTTTAGACCTCAAAAGTTCTCTAATGCTCATGTGTCAACCAGGATGCTAAATCCATTAGTTGCATGTCTCCCAATCTTGAATTGGGATCCCAAAAATTCAGATTTGTCAAGGTGAGATTATGCATATAGAATTCAACTAACTTTGCCCTGTCTTCCATATTAGTTTGGTTGCAAAACTCAATAAACTGCAAATAGTCTTGAAAAGGCAGAGATCCATATTGTACTAGAATTTTGATTTGGAGCTACAACCATTGTTATTTGAGGAAGAGAGCATAAGACTTTGATGGTTTCCTGCATTCTAGGGCTTCCATAGGGAGATTTTCCATGGTGGCAAGTTGTGTTTCTTTCTCCTGTGACCCTCTCTTAACCTTGAGTTTTATGCTTGTAGTTGCTCCATAATAGACTTCCTCAGTCTCAAATCACTTAACTCTTTACCCATTTCAATGACTGTCTCCTCCATTAGGCCCACCCCCTCCACATTCTTGGATTTGGAAATTTGCATCCACCTATGGGTTCTAGCTCTCTCTATCTCCAGCTCATAGAGGAGTGGGATTGCAAATTTTTTAGGGATAATCCTTCCTCCTTCAATAAATTTGTATTAGGACCCCAAGCTAGGTTGTGGGTCAGGCTCTTGGAACTCTTGTAGGTATTTCTCAATTGACTTTGAGGTGGTGGCTTCCTTTTGTATCTCTTTCTTACGTTCCTATATATTTGCCTATTCTTCTTGTAGTGGACCCTTCCCCTCTTGTTGCAAGCCTTGTGTCTCTTGTGGCAAACCCTGATCCTCTTGTAGCTTCTCTTTTTCTACTTTCTCAAAGCTAGATTGTGTCCATGGCTTCTTGAAGGTTACTAGCCTAGTGGTGGGCATATCCATAGATGCTACAAGTGTCTTGGTTTTGGTTTTAGGAGGAGTGACCTCCTCAATCTTTCCTTCATTGGGTCCTATTTCTTCCTTTTTACCTAGTGACTCATCAATAATGTTAGGAACCTTTGTAGGAGTTTGTGGTTTCCCTTGTCTAATTATGGTGCTCTTCCTAGTTCTGAAATGGATGGGACCTTGTCCTAATTGCTTCCCCTTGGGCTTGATAGGAGTGCCCAATTTAGCTAATGTTGCAGCTACTTCATGTTTAGTATCCCCTAGAGATATAATTTTTTGATGTGGTTGTTCTTCTACTCCTTGGGATTGAGAAGTATCCTCAGGGCTTACTCTTTCTTCTACTTTCTTCTCCCCCTCTTCTCCTTTTATTTTTGCTTCCCCTTCCTTTGCCTCTACTGCCTATTTTTCCTCTATTTTTCTCTCTTCCTCTTTTTTTCTTGCTTCCTCTTCCTCCTTTTTATTTTCTCCTTTGTTTTTCGTTCTTTACCTCCAATGCTAGAGGTTGGTGTCTCTCTAGGTGTGATGGCTTGGGTTTCTATGAAAGTCTCCCTATCCATGCCAACAAATTTGTTCCATAAGATAGAGATCCTCAAGTGGCTCATAACATCCACCACTATTAACTTGATGAGGCCACAATGAGCTAAATGCCAATGTTTTCCTTCCCTCACCTTCTGGCTCATCTCCATGATTGAATATAGGAGGAAATGGGGGACACTAAGTCTTTGAGGGAGAGGAAATTCTGCTTTGAATATTAGCTCATGGAGAAATGTGAAGTGGTAGGCATAAACCACACTTAATCTCCCTTCACAGGATATATACTTGAGGATATGGTAAGCTACCTCATCTAAGGGTAAGGTAGACTTTCTATTCTCACTCCATTCTTATCTTCTACAAGCTTCTCTTTTGAAAGGAAGAAGTTTTTCCTAACTGTGATACTCACTTTCTTGTCTTCTTTTCTCCACCTAATTCCTAAAGGCAAGGTGGTTAATCTACTTATGATTTCAAGGTTGAGAGAGATGTCTAACCCTTTGATAACAGTAGTGCCACTGCCTTCCTCTTGAGAATGTAATGCCATGGCAAATTCACGAGCAAGATCATCATCATACCCCTTTAGCAACTCTAAGAAACCCAACCACTAGTGTCTTTTGAAGATGTCCACTACAAGAGGGTGTTGGTGAATTCTCTTGGTGTTTGAGGATTCTCTTATGCTAAATCTCTCCCCCCCCCCAAACACCCATTTCTTCTACTGTTCCACCTTGATGCTATGTAGGTGTGGAATTCAAAAAATTTCAAACAATCCCAGTGGTGAAACAATCTTAATTTTCTTGGTAGTAGTGAGGGAGAAGGGCACTTGAATTGACATCAACCAAACTATTTTTCTCTTATTTTAACCACAAAACATTTCAAAAAGACCTCCTACTGATCAATTGATGGTTACAAGCTCTTAATTTCAAGCATACTTCTCATGTAAATGGATGTAGAAACAAGGAAGGAGGGTGTCACTTCTTATGAAAACAATTATGTTTGTGCATGAAGGTTTTGAGACAATATTGAACCAATATGACTCCTTTTTCACCTCCCAATTCCTCTTGTAGCTCCTCTCAACCATTCTATAACACTTGCAGGCCTACTTGTAGCTTCCTCTTGTAGCACTTGTAGACAGGGTTCAAAACTCCTTGGTGGCACCCTAGGTTGTCTGATACAATAGCTTGTCCTTCCTCTACCTATTTTTTGGAATGAGTGATGGTGCAAATGAAGTCAATCCCATCACATAATATCCTCTTTTGGTTAAAATCTTGGAGCGCTCTAGTGACATGGAATTAACATGAGTTTCCTCTTTTGGATCGTTGTCCCCACTCACTGTAATCATTTCTCTCTCCACATGATTATCACCCCACTCTTCGAGGACACCAGTTCGTTGAGTTGACATTTCCACGTTGCATTGGTGACTTAACTCAATGATCCAAATTTAAACAAAAACGCAAAAAATTACAGATATAACCATAAATATAGAGATGTAGCAGAAATAACACTTCATTTCATTAATATCAGATACTGGAATATGCTTACAAACAGAATGGTAATAAGGCTAGCCCGGGCAATGGTAGCTTATCTCTTAGAAGAGATGTGGCATCTATATGCCTCTGAACTATGTTATAATGACACTCGAAGACCTATTTATTATTGAGAAACAATGGAAAACCCTAAAAATCCAAAAACCTAACCCTAGGAGATGAAATGCCAAACTATGGGCCCCGTTGGGGTAATTTGGTGCATCAACTTCCTGGGGTCGTAAATTTGGCATACGATCTCTGTTTGACGCACACGATACCTCATTAGAAACATCTATTTGAGGACTACAACTACTTATAGTGAATATTGAATTTAAAATTAATATGTGCCACTTGTGGTTTTCCCAAAAAAACATCGTTTACGGCCTCAAAACGGCTCCGGAAGTTCAGGACCCGAAAAACTGCCAAAAATAGTAAATTGTGCTATAATTAAGGAAACTAGAAAACTAAAAGAAACAATGGTGGAGGTCCAAGTGGAATAGGCGGGTGGCCACCAATATCCACCTAGATCATTTCTCCCCTCTTAGGAAGAAATGGTCCCCATTGCATTGAGTTCCTCCATGAGATGAGGAAACTTCTGCTAAACTTGGTCTTTGGTGAGCCACTTGCCCTAGTGAAGGAGTTGGCCTTATTTGACAATTAGATACAGTTGGATCCTCTGTTGTTGGATGTTCTTGATCTGCGCGTCCATGATCTGATCAGTTGTGGCTTGTTCCATGTAGTTTTGGTTTAACTCTATTAGTGCGAGTTGTTATGCAATGTAAGATGTGTCTAACAATGATGGAAAGTAGGGCTGAATGCGATCCACATTTAACACTGGGTGTAGACCAAGGAATGCTAGAATACTGAGCTTGAAGGCATTGTACCCTACTTCCTCGGTGATGGTGTATGACCCATATCAGAGTGGGTGAAGCTTGCGGTTGGGCCCATCAAGGCACTCCTTCTGCAAATGTAACCAAACTTGGTTTCCCACCTAAAACATATGTGGCACCTGATGTTGATCATGTCGCTGCTTGTACTTATCATTGGTTCTATCCAATATGTCATGGACCTGTTGGCAGATGTGATAAATGTTCTCAATGAATTTATTTTCCTTGTCGGTTTAAGATTGGAATCTTCTTGAGTAGCTGTAAATGGTATGGCCACATCAATGGGACATAGTGGCTAGAATCCCAAGCCCACCTGGAAAGGGCTGTGGCCAGTCAACATGTGGAGAGCCCGATTATAGCTATGTTGGACATAGGGGAGGCTCTCATCCCATGTGTGTTGATGCTTTGAGTTGTACATGCGCATAATGTGTACAATCATCCTGTTGATGACCTCTGTCTGACCATCAGTTTGGGGATGGAAAGTCGTGGACTTAGTGAGCTTGGTGTCCAACATTGACCAGAGACTAGACCAAAATGTACTGAGGAACCTGCTGTCCCGATCTAAGATGATAGACTGTGGGATCCCAAAGTGTATCCATACTCATTCAAAGAAGATTTTAGCAGTGGTTTCTATTATGATATTATTCTTGTAGGCTACCAGAATGACCATCTTTGAGAATCTGTCGACAACCACAAAAACATAGTGGTTGCCATGCTTAGTAGAAATAAGGCCCGACATGTAATCCATAGAGATGGATTCCCAGGGTTGATTAGGGGTAGGAAGTGGAGTATATAGGCCTTGCTTCTTGATTGTCGGTTTGGAACTGATGCAGGAATTGCAAGATTTGATGTACTTCCCGACATCCTATCGAAGATTTGGCTAATAGAAATACTTATGCAATACTGCCACTATTTTCTCGACCTTGAAATGTCCAATGACCTGACTGTAGTGCGCTTCCAAAATCATCTTCACACGCTCGCTTGAAGGAACACAAACGTGTCCCAGGTGGAATAACAGTGCATCCTGGAGGTGAAAATATGGAACTTGTTGACCCTCCAAGAGCTTTTGGTATGTGTGGCTGAATTCAGGGTCACTTTTGTAGAGAAGTGGCCAATCAAAAGTATCTTTCCCACAAGAGTCAAGCACGGTGGTTAACACCATGATCGATGGTCGGTTGAGGCAGTATGCAACATTATTGGTGTTTCCCTTTCTGTTCTTGATATTCAAATGGAATTGTTGCAAGTATGTGGACCACTTCTGATGACGATCATTCTGCAACTTCCCTTGCATTTGTATGAATTGCAAGGGTTAGTGATCTGTGTGGATGACCATTTGCTTCCACAAAATGTAATTATTCTATTTTCAGCAGGCTTGCACAATGGAATACATCTCTTTGTCATAAGTGGGATACTTCCAAATTGTGTCTGAAAGTGGCTCACTATGATATGCCCTTGGATGCCCCTGTTGAGTAAGGATTGCCCTAATAGCATAGTCAGAGGCATCTGTCTCGATCTCAAATGGTTGTTGTAAGTCTAGTAATGTGAGCACTGGTGGAGAGAAGAGGCGATGTTTCAACTCTGCGAATGCCTTCTGTTGAGATTCAGACCAAAATAATTTTTCTTTCGCTCCTCCTTTGGTGACTTAACTTAAGGGCCAAGTGATATGAGAGAACCCAAACACAAACCTGTGGTAGAAATTGGCAAGACCCAAAAAGCTGCAAAGCTCTGTCAAAGTGGTTGGGGTTGGCCAATCCTGAATGAATTGGATCTTGGATGGATCCACATGCACCCCTCGTTCATCAATAACGTATCCCAGATACTAAACCTGGGTCACGCTAAAAGTGCATTTCTCCAAATTGGCACATAGCTTGTGTTGTTGCAGTGTTTGGAAAACATGTCAGATGTGGTGGAGGTTCTCTACCTAACTCTCGCTGATGATTAGGATGTCATCCAAGTATACCACTACAATTGAGTTGGTGAATGGGCACAAGATGTCATCCTCAGCCTCATGAAGGTTGCAGGAGAATTCATTAACCTGAAAGGCATAACCATCCATTCGAAAAGGCCCTCCTTGGATTTGAAGGAAGTCTTCCACACATCGGAGGGTTCGATTGGTACCTGGTGATATTCGTACTTCAAATTGATCTTGCTAAAATATTTTTCCCCGTTGAGTTGGTCCAGAAGGCCCTCAATCCGTGGGATCGGGTACCTATTCTGGACATTGATCTTGCTCAGCATCTGATAGTCGATATAGAGTCTCCAAGTCCTATCCTTCTTCTGTACCAATAGATCAGGCCCCCACATGAAGATGAACTCAGCTGGATGTGACTTTTCTGCTACAACTCATGAATCTGCCTCTTGATTTCGTTGTTCTCCAGAATAAAGCGTTGATATATTGGTCCATTGGACAACAACGCACCTGGCATCATATCAATGGACTGCTTGACCTGACAATGCAGAGGCACCCCTGCAAGGCAGGTGAAGATGTCCTTGTACTCTGCCACGACCTTGTCCATCTGTTGTTGTTGTATGGAGGGGCCCTGTCTGGTGATCGTGGCCATCGTCTTCTTCTTTCCCTGAGGGAATATCATCAGGAAAACAAATTTCCCGGTTTTTGAAATGAGTTTACTACATTGTTTTGCAGTAATGAAAGAGAGGGCGATAGGTGATGCTAACCCTGGTATCCTGTACAACTTATTTCCCAAGGTAAAAATAACAATGCGAGGCCTTGACTCATTCAAACTTCCACAAGTATGGTTGGCCTAATATTAATTCACAAACATCAAGAGGAGAAACATCCCATAATACCTCATCTCTGAAGGGCTTGATGTTGTATGGAAGGCAACACTACTAGCTTGCACGGAGGTCCCGTCCTTGGTGAAGCCATCCGATGCTGTATGGTTGTGGGTGTGTTGTGGTCAGTAATCCTAGCCGCTTCATGATCTCTTCTAAAATGAGGTTCTTTTGGTTCCTGCTGTCGACAATGAACTATAGCATGGAACCCTTTACCCACATCTAGGAGTTGAAGAGGAGCTTCTCCTCCTCCGAAACTTCGAGTTCCTCCTTCTGGATATTCATGGTGGAAACGATGGCATTGGGCTTTGCATCAATAATCTGCTTCCCTTTGTCATTTCCCTTGTTAAATTCTGACTCATAGTTAGAACATGCATATGATTCAGAAGCCTTCAGCTTGACCACTAGTGACTGCTTGGCCCGACACTCACCTGTGTTGTGAGTGAAGCTCTTATGGAACTCACACCAATTTCCCATGTCCTTCATCGGCTTCGCGGTGTTGTTATTTTCTTGTGGCCTTCGTAGGTTGTCTTGGGTCACCTCAACTTGGCTTTGTCCTTTGTTTTTTGGTTTGGGGGCACCTTTCCCTTGCTTCGGATTCACAAATCCAAAGTCTTGATTTTTTTGTTTAAGCTTCTGCTCGATCTTGACAGCATATCGGTACGCCGTACCGAGTGAGGAGATGTCGAGGAACTCCATCTCATCCTGGATGTACCTTTATAGGTAGTCATGGTATTTGAGTACCAGATGTATCTCAGAATCCTTCATACCCAAATTTGTGCGAAGGGTATGAAAAACGTTGGTAAACTTTGGCATGTCTTGGTCTTTTCCCTATCGCAGCATGGTCCACTTTATGTATTTATCCTCATAGCTCCTAATAGGGTAGTACTGCTCCTTGATGGCATCCCAAAATGAATTCCAAGTAGGTGTGGCTAAAAGAAGTGAGGGCATACTTTCATCCTTATGCTCGCAGTAGGTTTCCCACCAGTCCTTGATGTGTGGGGCGACTTTGAGAAGAGAAAAAATGATATTTTCCTGGCTAGAAAAACCATGAACAAAAAAATATCCTTCTAGCAGATTTAACTAGTTATCTATGATGTCTGCAGCTATTTGGCCTTCACATATGGGAATGTCAAAGTTTACTTGTACCTTAAAAGGAGTGGTGCCTCCAGAGTGGCTGTTGGATGTGGATGCGTCTCCGATGGGTAGCCGTTGAAGCATCTGGGAAAAGTTATCCATCTTCGCGTTCCTCTGTTTCTCGAGGGCCTCCTCAACCAATATTTTGATAGGATTTCTTGTTCCCTCATCTTTCTTTTCATCCCCCATGGGAGGCCATTGGGATTTGCGAGGTTGGTCTTGCAAAGGTTCAACCAATTCAAGCCCTAACTCGTATCTCAAACTCATTGGGGACATGCAAAGAAAAACACAACGAAAATTAGACAACTCTGATACCACTGATCTGAATTTAAACAAGAACACAATAAATTATAGATATAGCCATAGATATAGAGAAGCAAAAAAAATAACACTTCATTTCATTAATATTAGATACTGAAATATGCTTACAAACATAATGGAAATAAGACTAGCTCAGGCAATGGTAACTTATCTCTAAGAAGATATGTGGTGGCTACATGCCTCTGAACTGTGTTACAATGAGGCTTGAAGGCCTATTTATTATTGAGAAACAATGGAAAACCCTAAACATCCAAAAGCCTAACCCTACGAGATGAAACATAAAACTATGGGCCCCGTTGGGGTAAGTTTGTACATCAAATTCCTCAGGTTGTAAGTTTGGCATATGATCTTTGTTTGATGCACATGATACCTTGTTAGAAAGATCTATCCGAGGAGTACATTTGTTGATAGTTAATATTGAGTTGAGAACTCGTAATCACCAAGGTGGTTTTCCCAAAAATGTTGTTTAGGGTCTCAAAATGGTTCTGGAAGTTCACGACCTGAAAAACTGCAGAAAATAGTAGTGCTATAATTAAGGAAACTCAAAAATTGAAAGAAGCAATGGTGGGGGTCCAAATGGAATAGGTGGCTAGCCCCCAATATCGACCTGGATCACTCAAACTTAAGTTTACTAGCCAAGGGTGGCCAAGTTCACTGGCCACCTCGAGCTTTAAAACACCTCTCTCACTCAAAACACATTTTAGTCATTTTATGCATCCGGAGGAAGTGAAGGTTGCCATACCTAAGCTTACCTGTGGATCAAACTGCTGCAGATGGGTGCATGATGTATTTGGGCCATATATCATTATGATCAAGGGAGTTGACTCTTTGACTTGTTTCCTGTGCATGTCTTCATTCTTGATGATACCTTGACTGTTGATTTTGTTGTGTGTGTGCATATGCCTCTCTGATGTTCAAGCTACTGTTGTTGGTGGAAATCCTTCCTGAGGATGATGTGTCCCTTCCTAGTTGTAGACAAGGCTCCATCATCCCTTTTGGTGTTGGAAAAAATAATATTAGTGATTTATGTTGTGGCTGCACAGGTTGCTACAGGGGGAGTTTTCTTCCTATAGTAGTCTTTTGATCCCCCCTTGAAGTCTTAATTTTTCATGATGGTGTTGAGAGATATGATGACAAGTCATGAGGATAGGTTTAGAGTCATGAAAGAGTATTTCAGACACTATAGAAATAGAAAACAGTGGCTTCTGTGCTTTTTTAGAGGTAAGAAAGAGTGGAAATTGTGTGCAAATTGTTGGGGCAATGGAGTGGACGGGTGATGGATGGATGATGGGAAAATCATTAGAGGACCATATTTATCATTTCCTAGAGGAATCATGTTCTTTTAGGTTGTTATCCTCATTGGATCCCCCTCATATAGCTTCACAAGATCCTCTTGTAGCATTACAAGACCTCCTGTAGCAATACAGGTCCTTCCTGTAGCATCATAATGAGGAGATGGAATTCAAATTTCTTGGTGATGGGATGGTGGACAGAGATAGTCATATGAGTGGAGAAGATGGATATGAGGTGTATGTATGGAAGGATTTATGCGATCTTGTAGGCTTTGTCATGTAGCCATGAAATCTTCCATTGTGTGCAATCCTGCAAAACAAGAGAAAGGTTAGCATGCATGGTATAAGCTTCTTCCTTGTGTTATTATTTTCCTCTTTTTCTATTTTTCTTTCTTTTTCTTTTAGACAAACAAGATGCCTTTGAGAAGGTTTTCAACCTATATGCCTGCCCTAGGTGCCTCAGAGGGTGTTTTCACCTAGGGATCTTATTATTATTTTCTCTTTTTCTTTTTTTTGCTCCTGGGCTACCTCAGAGAGGTTTCAACCCTAGAGTTGGCCTCAAATGCCTCATAGAGGCTTTCATCCATGCCTTTTTATTCTTTATTTTTATTTTTTTCAAATTTCTAGGAATGTTGTGGACTGGAAGCTATGAAGCTCCCAATCACATTTAATGGTTTGATGACTGAACTGATAAATTCTCCCTTGGAAAGAGGTCTTCTATATAGCTTCAACGTATAACCATTTAAAAGTAAGGGAACACCTTCCTCATCAATGGTTCTTATCTCGACAAATCCATTTTCATGAAACTTTTCTACTAGGTATGGACCCAATCATCTTGTCATTAGCTTCCCTTTCAAATATTTGAAACTAGAATCATATAACAGTGCCCAACCTCCTTCTTCAAAATTCTTTTCCTTGATATGCTTGTCATGACAGACCTTCCTTTGTAGTTGTATGACTTCAATGTGTAGGATAGATTGCATTCTGAACTCATCTAAGCCATTAAGTTGGAGCAACCTTTCTTGTTGCGTTGTAGTGAAGTCTAAGTCCAATTGAACTTCCATTCTCAATTTTTTATATTCAAACTCATTATAAAGCAAAGCCTTCTTCCCATAAACGAATTCATATGGAGTGAACCTAGTAGTGGTTTTCCAAGTGGTTTTGTAGGCCCAAGTGGCCTCTACTAGTCTCTCTACCCAATCTTTCCTACTGCTGCTAACAACCTTTGTGAGGATGCTCTCCAATGATCTATTTGTGACCTCTACTTGCCCATTTTCTTGAGGATGATACGCAATGGATGTCATGTGCTTGATATGGTGTTGCCTGATGAGATATTCAATCATAATTTATGTGAATTGTGCTCCTTGATCGATGACTACCTCCCTTGGATACCCAAACTTGTAGAAGATGTTTTCTCTTAAAAACTCAGCCACTTTCTGCTCAATTGTTGCTTTGAATTCCTTTGTCTTAGCCCACTTTGTCAAGTAATTAGTGCATACAATGATGTACCTCTTCTGTCCTGATGGTGGATCAACTGGCCCAATGAAATCCATGCCCCACTTTTCAAATGGCTCTAAGGCCACTTGAGGTTGTAGGGGCATTTCATCCCAGGGTGTGGGTTTTCCCATCCTTTGGCACTAATCACATCTACTGGTGTATCTCCTTGCATCTTGATGTAAAGTGGGTTAATAGTAACCATCCAGTAGAAACTTAAAGGTTTTCCTTTTAGCAACAAAATTACCTCCACAAGGTCCATCATGACATGCTAAGAGGTTGTGAAAGACCTCATCTTCTCTTACACATCTCCTCAAGATATGATCTGGTCCCAATCTAAAAATATTGCCCGAGTTCAAGTGAAAGGAGATCTTTTCCTTACAATATTGTGTTTCTCTTTGGAAGATAGATTAGGAGGTAACCTCCCAGCAACCAATTATTTGGCTATGTTAGCAAACCATGGAGAAAGCACCGAGATGGAAAAGAGGTGCTGATTTCGAAGTTGATCATCCACCATCTTCTCATTACCTGTAGGCAAGGTCAACTTGGACAAAAAATCTACAACCAGATTTTCTTTCCCTAGTTTATCCATAATAGTCAAATCAGGCTATTGTAATAATAACTACCATCTAATTATCCTAGCATTGACATCAATCTCATTCATCAAATATTTTATGGTTGCATGATCAGTATGAACAAAAGTTTGATACCTAGTGATATAGTGCCTAAATTTTTTTAAAGAATGTATTACAACCAAAAGTTCTTTTTTAGTGACAGTGTAATTCAACTCAACTTTAGACAAATTCTTACTAATGAAATAGATAACATAAAGAAACTTATCCTCTACTTGTCCTAAGGCCCCCCCCACAGCTTCATCTGATGCAACATTATAGATATGGAAAGGAAATTCCTAGTTGGGACCCCTAAGGATGGGTGCAGTGGTCAATTTTCCTTTCAACACTTCAAGGGCCTTTTGACAATTGTTGGTCCAACAAAAATCTAAATCTTTGGCCAATAACCCAAACAAAGGTGTTAGGGTCCAACCCTGACCCTTTTATTTATGTAATAGGGTCGATTCATCGCTATAGTTAGTTAAAGAGTTAATAAATCCCATATTAATAATTGTAAGTGGTTGACCCACATTTAAAGAAAGGGACCACAGTTAGTTGCAAATGGGCCATGTTATTAGTTAGATGGTATTAAGAGAACCATGGTATTGACCCATGGTATTGCATGTATGAATCCTATATAAAGGATAGAGACTCTCCATTGAGGAGTGTCGTGTATTATTTTGTAATCAAGTCCTACTCTATTGGAGGTTTCCCCCTTGAAGAGGCAAGTGAACATTGCTTTCATCTCTAAATAATAAAATACATGTTGTTATTTCTCATTTTGTTGTGTGTTCTGGGTTGTATTTCATCGTATATTTGGTATTCTAGCATCTTCTCGCAGGTCAAAAGAATAACAAGTGGTATCAGAGTGCTTTCCAAGGCCGGTGGTATCTCCATTTTTAGCATAATTTTTTTTTGGCTAGAGACATGTTCCAACTTCTTTAAACCACGGGATCTGTCATTGAGCACATAAACCTACGGATTTGGGGAGGCATGCACGTAGGAAATACAAGAGGTGGTCATGGTTGTTGGAATCCCTTGTAACCCTTGTGGGTACCCCTTTGAGTAGTAGCACATTAGACAGAACTGCGCACGGACTGTCTTCCACGTACCCTCTGGGTATATTGGAAGCCCCCTAGGCTCACCTGAAACCTTGCTGTAGATAAACCGTCAACCGTCTTGCTGCTACAGTACACCGAGAACAACACTTGGGGAGATTAGTTGCGTGTACGATAGGGTAGTTGGGTAGTACGACTAAGGGTATGGTTGATCCTCCTTAGTTAGTGCCTTGAAAGATTGGGCTGAGTACTACTATTGGACCCTTATGTATATTGCGATTTGTAGCACCTGACACTCCTTGAGACCATAGTTCCCTCGTCTCTCTGAATATCGCCCATCATCTTCTTTGCAAGATCAGATCTAGCAGGTTGGGTTCTGTCTCTTCCGCAACAATTAGATCCACCAGTTCAGGGGCTACCACCATAATACCATTCAGATCTAGCAGTTGAGGTTATGTCGCTGCCGCAGTCCAACTCACATTCAACAGTTGAGGGTTTCACAGACATATTTGACCATTTGTGCAGGGAGGCTTGTGGCTCCTATACCTTGGAGTGATTCTCGAAGGACATTGGGTAGGATTGACTTTTCTAGAAATTGGCTACAGTAGTATTGATAAGTGGGGAGTAAAACTCCTTTTGGAGTAAAAGAAAAAAAAGGTTTGAGGCCCTCCCGGGACACTTATAAGAGACTTAGCCCATAAGGATCAAGACAACGAGCTAAGCGAGGTGGTACCATTCACTTGTCAGCTTCAATTTTTGGGTGGTCCAAATTTTTTTCACAATGACGACAAGTGACCCAGATCTGTGCATGGTAGAAACTAGAGCTCAAGCTATGGACAATGAGAAGATGAAGACCATTGAAAAACGGTTGGAGGCTTTAATGGCACAGATCTAGTCTTCACAAGACATGGTTACAAAGGGAAATTCAATGTTACAATCGAAGGAATATGCTTTTAATGAATACCACGAAGGAGAATCTATCCATCATCTTCACTTCCATGGAAATCACCAACATTCCCACCCTCGACCACCCATGCTGGACATGTACAAATTTGATGGCTCTAATCCAGCAATATGGCTATCACAAATGGACCAATATTTCACTTTGAATCACATCAGAGATGATGAGACTAAGTTACATATGGGAGGTCTTTACTTGGACCAAGAAAGATGGCAATGGTGGTAGTGGCATCAGAAATGCTATCCAAGGACAATTACTTGGCAGGTGTTCGCAAAATCCATTTGTGATCGCTTTGAATGCAAATATATTTTTTTGGGTCATCTTACTATTCTTAGACATATAGGTACAATAAAGGACTATATTACATCCTTTGAGACATTAGCCTTCCACACAACAGGTCTGGGAGATGAAATTCTACTTAGAATTTTTTATAAGTGGTCTCAAAGACGCCATCCAAGCCCATGTCCGGATGCACCACCCAACCACATGGATGGAAGCTTGCATAAAGGCTATCGAAGTGGAACATGCTTTAGAGGCCCAATCACCTCGTCCAAATTTCATAGCCAAGGGATGCCCCACCCAGGCTCAGGGCACTACCCAAACACTTAAGGTTCAAAAGGTGTCCTCCACAGAAATGGCTGAAAGAAGAAAGCAAAGATTGTGTTACTACTGTGATGACAAATACTCACCGGGGCATAAATTCAAGGATCCGAAATTCTTTCAAATTGATGCTACTGATCACAGTTCATCTGAGTAAGCCCCACCCTTTGAGGGACCAGAGGAGGAAGATGAGGACAACCAACAGGACAATGAGCTCCCAGCTACACCAAAAGAACCAGTTATCTCACTCCATGCTTTGGCAGACATTTCTTCTCCCCAAACTCTCAAAATCAGAGGTTTGATTAAAAATCACCCTTTAGTAGTATTGATTGATAGTGGCAGCACACATAACTTTATTCATCAGAGAGTCGTAGAAGCTGTGCATTATTTTGTCAGAGCAGTCTCTAATTTCTAGGTCTAGATTGCTAATGGGGGGACAATGAAATGTGAAGGCTGCTATGAAAATATCAAACTTCAGATGGGAGAATACCCCCTAAAGACCCACATGTTTTCCATCAACATGGGTGGTTGTGACATTGTGTTGGGCGCTGAATGGCTCCGCACACTAGGCCCAATCACAATGGATTTCCAAGAGTTATATATGAGCTTTAAGCAGAAGGACCACACGCATACCCTCCACGGACTCTAGGAAGGTACTCCTTCTATCATCAACTCTTATCAAATTGAAAAGTTGTTAAAAAAGGGCCATCATGGAGCTATTTCCCAATTTAATGCCATCGAGGCCTTCGAGCCCACTACTATTCATATTCATCCTGAGATGCAATAGGTCTTAAACAACCACCCGCAAGTCTTTGAAAAACCTCATGAGCTTCCACACTCTAGAGGGGAACATGATCATAACATCACTTTGGTCCCAGGGGCACAACCACCGAATGTGTGCCCATATAGATAACCTTTTTCCCAAAAGAATGAAATTTAATAGATTATCAAGGAACTCCTGGAAGCCAGTGTCATTCGTCCTAGCATTAGTCCTTATTCATCACCTGTGGTCATGGTGCTCAAGAAAGATGGGGAATTGCGTATGTGTCCAGACTTCAGGGCCCTCAACAAGCTTACATTCAAAGATAAATTCCTTGTCCCGGTTGTTGATGATTTGTTGGATGAACTAAATGGTGCTCAATTCTTTACTAAGCTAGATGTTTGCTTGGGCTATCACCAAATACGCATGAAAGAAGTAGACATTTCCAAGACTATTTTCTGAACTCATGAAGGCCATTATGAATTCCTGGTTATGCCATTTGGTCTCTGTAATGCACCATCCACTTTTCAGAGCCTCATCACCTGCTTAAACCATATCTCAGAAAATTTTTCCTCATTTTCTTTGATGACATTCTCATCTATAGCCTCACCTGGGAAAAACATCTTCAGCATGTAGACCTGCTCTTGCAGCTGCCTAGGAAGCATAACTTATTTTTCAAATTGTCCAAGTGCTCTTTTGGCATGGAAGAAGTCGAGTATGTTGAAAATAGCAACAAGACATGATAAAAATAGAATCCAGAATATTCCAATTTCAATTTGTCCTTAAATTAAAATCGAATTTAGTCTCACCAACTACTTGGAGATAATTAATTACTTCATTATGGATTAATTAGTTGGAGAAATTCAAGTTAGAAGTCTTTCTGAAGTCATGCAAGAGTTATCCCTTAAATTAAGGAGATTATCGCTTAATTAAGGAGATAAGATTGAGTTATATTTGAGTTGTAATTAGTTAGCTCAATTTACTAAGTTAATTCCAATTAAATTAGTTCCAAACTATTTGAGGAACTAATTGTGAGTTATTAGTCAGTTGATGCATGCATGCACTCAACTAGTGTCATCCAAATAATTGAAGATTCCCTCATCAGAAACTCATGCATGTCTATTTTGAGAAAGATCCAATTGAGATTAAAGTCAAGGATAGTGTACTATCAGTTGCATGTGTTTTCCTATAAAGGAAACTCATGCATGCAGTCAAGGTAAGGTTCCTTGAGAATTGCGCAGTTCTGACAGGGTGTGAGATCAGTGTTCCACTTGGTTGAGAGTTTTCCACTTGGTAATAGGAGGATCACCCAGGAGAAATAGTGCAAGGAAATAGGAGCTTGGAGGGAAGAGAGGAAGGCTTGTGAGAAGCTTTGATTGCCTGTGAGCATCCTGGAGGATTGTACTGAGAGCTGGCTAGCTATGAGAGCTAAGGCTTTGTATAATTCTGATGTATTTCCACCTTGTATGATAATACAAATAGTGGGGTTTTTAGCTGAGGCATTCCCCAAAGTATTTTCATGTGTTTCATGTGATTGATTCTTCTTCTTTTGGTTATATTGTTCAGCTCTGATTCAACTCGATCTTTAAGCTTCTGCAAATTGATAGTAGAAGTAGATTATAGTATTTTTCTTTGGTTATATTGCATTATCGAGTTAATCTATAGTCAGATTTTCTACGGAGGTCTTAGAGAAATATTTGTAGAGAATTTGCAGAATTTCTACAAAGTATTTGGGCCACATTATGGGGCGTGAAGGTGTCAGGATGGATCCCAAAAAGATCCAGGAAATGTAGGATTTTCCCCAACCAAAGACCTTGAAGATTTTGAGAGGATTCTTGGGTCCCACCGGCTACTATCGCAAATTTGTCTGCAATTATGGTCACATTGCTAGACCCCTCACTCACCTTCTCAAGGAAAATTCATTCCTATGGATTGATGAAGCACAATAGGCATTTATAACTCTCAAACAGGCCATGTTTTCCACTCTTGTATTGGCACTACCCAACTTCACTAAATCTTTTGTGATTGAATGTGATGCTTCTGGTAAGGGTATTAGGGCTCTCTAAATGCAGGAAGGTCAACCCTTGGCCTTCACTAGCCAACAACTAAGTGGGAAACATCTAGGACAATCTACTTATGAGAAGGAGATGATGGCCATATTACATACAGTGGATACCTGGTGACCATACTTATTGGGGCAGAGTTTCCAAATCTGCACAGACCATCAAAGCCTTAAATATTTTTTGAGCAACGCTATCCTTGCCACAACAAAATAAATGGCTAGCCAAAATGCTGGGATATGATTATGAGATAATTTACAAGAAAGGGCGCGATAATGTCGTAGTGGATGCTTTATCATGCCAATTTGAGGAAGGCGACACCCTGCTAGCAATCTTTCTTCCCATTCCAGATTGGATTGAAGAAGCCAGCAAGGAATGGTTTTCACATCCTGTGCTCTCCCAACTCATTAATAACTTGCAAGAAGATACTAATTCCACAGGGGGCTACTCTTGGAAGGATGAGATTCTTCGCTACAAGTATAAAGTAGTGATATCATTGACATCCACCCTCAAAATGTGCATTTTGGTAGAGTTGCACTCATCTCCCACTGTAGGTCATGCAAGATTTCAGAAGATTTATGCTCACACTCGTTGTTCCTTCTTTTGGACAGGCATGAAAACTGACATTCTTACTTTTGTAGGTGAATGTGATGTGTGTAAGTGCCATAAAGGAGAAACAATCAAGTCCACAAGCACTTTACATCCATTGCCCATCCCTGCCTCAATTTGGACAGATGTTTCTATGGATTTCATTACTGGTCTTCCAAAGTCAGGAAACGAGTCAGTCATCATGGTGGTTGTGGGCAAACTTTATAAGTATGCTCAATTTTGTGCCCTACCCCACCCTTTTACCCCCACTTTGGTGGCTCAATCTTTCATGGACCAGATATTCAAATTGCATGACATGCCCACTTCCATTGTGTCTGATTGTGACCCGATCTTCACCAGTAACTTTTGGCGGGAACTTTTCAAGCTACAAGGCACTGAAATCCAAGTAAGTACTTCCTATCATCCCCAAACTGATGGTCAAATTGAAGCACCTTAGGGGCTTCACTTCAGAAAAGCAACATCAATGGGTACAATGGTTACTTTTCACTGAATGGTGGTATAATACTAACTATCATGCTACCACCAAGATGACTCCATATGAAGCAGTTTATGGTCAAATTCCCCATTCACCTACTTCTTATACCCCTGGATGCTCTAAGGTGCAAGCAGTGGATCAACTCCTACAGAACCATGCAACCATGCTAGCATGTCTCAAAGATATTCTCCATCAAGCTCAAAATTGCATGAAGCAATAGGCAGACCAACATCGTTCGGAGTGCACATTTCAAGAAGAGGATCAAGTATTCTTGAGGCTGCAACCATACAAGCAAACAACACACAAAGATAAGAGTCGTTAGAAATTATGTCCAAAATTATATGGACCTTATCAAATACTTCAGCGCATTGGAGAAGTAGCCTATAATATAGCCTTACCACCCACTGCAAAATCCATCTCGTCTTCGATGTATCATGCCTCAAGAAAGTGGTGGGGAACAATTGTAGAATTCAAATTAGTCTACCTGAATTGGATGAAGAAGGTTCAATCTAACTCCAACCTAAACAGGTCCTTGACACGTGAGAATGACATTTTTGTGGCCGCATGATCAAGGAATTCCTTGTCAAGTTGAAAGACACCTCTCCAGAAGATGCGAGATGGGAACCGACCACTATTCTTCAACAGTTTCCGCAGCTTCATCCTTGAGGACAACACTGTTTTTATGGGGGAGGGCATGTTAGGGTCCAACCCTAACCCCCTTATTTATGTAATAGGTTCAAGTCATAGTTATAGTTAGTTAAAGAGTCAATAAAGCCCATATTAATAATTGTAAGTGGTTGACCCACATTTAAAGAAAGGGACCACAGTTAGTTGCAAATAGGCCATGTTATTAGATAGATGGTATTAAGAGAACCATGGTACTGACCCATGGTATTGCATGTATGAACCCTATATAAAGGATAGAGACTCCCCATTGAAGAGTGTCGTGTCGTATTTTGTAATCGAGCCCTGCTCTATTGGAGGTTTCCCCCTCGAAGAGGCAAGTGAACATTGCTTTCATCTCTGAATAATAAAATACATGCTGTTATTTCTCATTTTGTTCTATGTTTTGGGTTGTATTTCTTTTTATATTTGGTATTCTGGCATCTTCTTGCAGGTCAAGCGAATAACAAAAGGTGAAGCCACTTTACTAAATTCTGATGAATCTCCTATAATACCCAACTAGTCCCAAGAAAATATTGACATATCTTTGCTTTTGATGGGTAGGGACCCTTGTAATGATGGAAATTTTGTTTGGGTCAACCTGTGTCCCTTCCTTGGATATGAAATATCCAAGGACAGTCCCCTTATTCATCAAGAACTCACATTTCTCAGGGCTCAGAGAGAGATTCATTTCAATACATTTCTTCAAGACCTTTCATAGATTAGATAGATATTCATGGAAGTCATGTCCATAAGGAGTGAAATAATTCATGTATATTTCAATAGAGTCATGAGAAAGTTCAGAAAAAATACTCAAAACTACCCTCTGGAAAGTAGCTAGGGCATTGCACAAACCGAATGGAATAAATCTATAAGAAAACATACCCCAAAGACATGTGAATGTGGTCTTATCTTAGTCTTTAAGGCTAATCTGGATCTGGTTGTATCCACTAAATCCAGCCAAGAAGGAGAAGCATTTCTTCCCTACAAGTCCATCTAGGACTTGGTCAATGAAGGGTAAAGGAAAATGTTCCTTCTTTGTAGCCTTTTTAAGTTCCCAGTAATCAACACAGATTCTCCACTTCCCATTCTTCTTGGGAACTAAAACAAGAGGTGACAACTTCTCACTATTTGAAATGGGGTATATGAACCCTGCATCCAGTAGCTTTTGCATTTCTTCTTTCACAATGTCCTTAAGATATGGGTTCATCCTTATTTGGGGTTGACACATAGGTTTCATCCCTAATCGATGTAAATATGATGAGTACAAACTGAGGGATGCACACCTTTCATTTCCTTATAATCCTAGGAAAAAACATCCAGGTGTTGCCTCAACACATTGCACAATTGTTCTTCCTATTTGGTTGAGAGAGAAGGGTTGATATTTAAGGTTATGGATAGGCCAAAATCTACAATCTTGACATGTTCTGGACTTGAGTCAATAGGGCATAAGTCAGTCAGAGGACTACTCCTAAATTCTTTTATCAACTCATCAATTGGTATAGGAGTGGGAGGTTGGTTTTGAAGCATATGGTCAATGAGGTAATCTTCATTAAGTTTCCACCCTCCTATAATAGTATCTAGAGTGCATATTGGTTAGGGAGTGGTGTGATACAATTCACCTTCTTCCTCCTCTTCTAACTAAAAGGGTAAGTCATGCTCATTAGAAGGTTGATAACGAGGATACAATACTAGTTTTTTTTATAAATGTCCATTCTTAATGGTCATGTTCCCAACCCTACAATTACTTTAGGCATCAACAATGGCCAAATGCACTCCTCTTTCCAAGGTTTGACATGGTATGCTAAGTTCTACTCAAAGCATTGATATATGAAGGCATTAACATGTAAACAATGTCAAAACTTTGTCATTTTCAGGTCCTTGGTCAATTAATATCAAGAAAACATTATGTCAAATAAAATTTTGTTACTAATGTATCTCAATCCCTACAATACATGACCATACTAGACCTAAGAAATCTCAAAGGATATACAAGTCATATTCATGAACCTCTTCCCTGCACTAATCTCTGTATAGCCTATAGGTCATTGCAATAGAACGATACTAATCCTTGTCTAATGCCACAAGTTATCAAGGTTGAGACAGTCACAATATAAGGAAGCAAGACGTGAACACTTATTACCAACATTAGGTTCCTAAGGAAACTCTTTCAAACAATACTCTATTATATAAACAAGGTGTTGATCTCACAATACTTTGCCACAACCAATATTTTGTAACTTTGTCACATAAGCAAGGTTTTTCATACACAACAAGGCAATTAACTTTCAATGCTCTGACACACAAGCAAGGTTCTGAATAATACTCTGTAAAAAACACATTGATATAAGCTCTTCTATAGAAAATCGAAGAAAATTAATGGCAATTAGCTCTTGCAAAGTGAATACTTCAAATATCTTTGTAGCAAACGTTGTCATAAGCCTCAATAACATAATCAAAGTTTAGTAGAGAGAACAATTCTATGTATAGTGTGCACATACTAAATAGATATCCAACAAATAAAAGGATCTCCAATAAATTTGAAGTGATGTGAATAGAATAAAAGAAACCACTAGTAATTAATGAAAGAAGCCTTTACTAGTTTGAATATATGGTGTGTATACGTGCTGATCAAATAAACTTACTTTAGACCGATGCATATTCATTTATGGCGCTAGTGACTGAATTAAACCCATTACTCTAGATCGATCACATCAATGGCATTATCAATTCCTATGTTAGCGAAGAAAACAAACACACCAGTGCTAGGACAAAATCATTAATCTCATAAAATCCACACATAATATTTACTTAGACTTCATTACTAACACAATGCCAAAAACATCCAATAGAATAACTACAAATGCAATACTAATATAAGATAATCAACAAATAACCCAAATCCATTCATCGCACTATGCACTATTAACATTCAGAAAGCAATGCACTTCAGTCCTTCACACGCACAACAAATCACCCTTACACTAATTTGTTCCAAAACAAAATAGACATACAAAACATTGACCAAATCATTATAAAAGAACTCAGATTGATCACCCTTAAGAGCACCCTTAACCTATGTGAAGAAAATGCAAATGATAGAGAATGATCACTATTATCACACATATCAATATAAGATCTTCATCCTAGATTGATATCCCAAATGCACTCTTGGAGAGATATTTATAATTTTCAAGGCACAATTTACCATGGGTCATTATGATGGTTAATTTTTGTGACCAAGTCAACCATACCTTCAACCATTAAATATATTTTCACTTAGAGAATTGAATCAAACATTCTAATAATTAGCATGAGCAATTACCATTGTTGAAGCCTAAGATAGTTCACATTTTCACCTATAGGCATCATCGCTAGGATGTCACAAATTCCTAGCGAAAATCATCGCACGATGTTGATTAGGCTCCCAACAAAGATCGTATTGTGCAACATTATTTCCTAGTGAAGATAATATTAATGTGACTAAAATTTGAGAGCTTTTGTCCAAAACTTTGTTCTACTACTCCATTGCTTCACTAATCTCTTCGAGACCCTGGCTAGTCTCCTATAGCTCCAGTAGTCAATCGCCAAGGGTATGATAGAATCCATGATGAAATAATATGCTAAGGTCACGATCTAGGTTGACATCAAGGCCAACACATCAGCCATAATGATAACAAAATGTGCTTTGTAACTAGACCTTTTTGTCAAATATTTACCAGTTAACTAAAGAATGCATTTCTTTTAATATACCTATATCATGTTATCAATATCTATGTAAAAATGGGTGAATATTACAATAGAATCCTTTTTCCCTTCACAAATCGATTGATATTGTTGTTTCCCTTCATCAATATTTTCAAAAAGTTGAGAGATTAGAGCCAAGGTTCCTATCTCAAAATTCCCTTAAAATCAACTAGGGAAGAAGGTCACTTGCAGGTTCTTAAGATAGGACCTTGGACCTTGGAGGATCTACTATAGACTATTCAATCATCCTATTAAGAGGTAGCCATTTTGCGTGCAAAGGGAAATGCAACTGCCATTGATTCAAGCTAGCCTATTGGAAAGGCCATTGAAGAAAAAAACAAGAAAGTGAGGGAAGAGATGCAGAAACAAATGGAATCTCATTTAGTTCCATATCATACTAGACTGTTGGATGCTATGGACCTAGAAAGAAATCAAATGAAGTTCTCACTACAAAATCCATTTACACAATATTTGCCTTCAAGTTCACAGTTCAAAGCCTTGGATGTTTCTCTAGATTTGACAAGTGTTCCCCTGCCAGATAAGATAAATTTCCACAAGGATGTTTGAAAGATGTTATACAATGAGCTCAATAGGAATGCAATGACTATTAGTAAGGCCGATAATCTCCTAGAAAAAGTTGCAGCTAGGCTAAAAAAAGAGAGAGGGAACTCTAGGGTTGTCCACATGCAGAACGAGAGCTTCAAAGAACTGATCGTGAAGCTAGATGTGAATCCAGAAGACAAAATTGCCTTCGAAGCCCTCCTTCAAAGTTCCCAAATGGAAATCCAGGAGCTAAGGCATAAACTAAAGATGCCAGATAGTGAGAATGTATAATCCAAATAACTGGCATATGTGGAAGAAGAGAAGGAAATCCTAGCGAATGAGCTCATTCAAAGGAATAATGAAATAGTAGCTCTCAAGTTGCAGGAAACAACGTTGCGAATAAGAATAGACACACATATTTGTGCAGTAAGTTTTCCTGAAGATCCTCAAAACCCTACTAAAAAAATAACTAAACCCTTACTGATCCCCAGCTTTTATAAGGGCATCTTAAAAGGGTGAAAAACTATTTGGATGCTTCCAAGAGAAATCGAACGCAGAAAGAGAAGTAGTTGGATATTGACAAGACACATGTAGACATCATTAGTAAGAACCTACAGGTAGAAAACCAAGATATCTTTGGTCTAAAGGGAAATGTGAAACGAAACATGTTTTTGTTGCAAGACAAGCAATTGGTCTCGGATGAGATCATTGAAGAGATAAGGAACAACTCGAAGTACATAACCTTGATGGATCAACAGAGAATTGTAATAAAATATTATGAAGGCTTCATCCTATCATCCAAAGAGGATGGGAAAGAACTCCTAGATTGCCAAAAGGTTTATCCAGTTTGTGAATGAGAGGTCACTTAGTAAACTGAGGCCCATAGATGTGGTGGACATAGTAAATAATATCATGGATATCTCTAAACTTTTCTAGAAGGAGGAATCTAAAGTCAAAGCCGAGGAATGCCTAGAGGTGGTAACAATGGATGTGGCTGCTTTCAATGCTGAGTTTTAGAGGATTTTCAAAGCAGGGTTTCCCAACTGCTGGGACTTTGGGGGAGTATTGATGAGGTGGGAACAATACAATCAAAGACTAGTGGAGACCAAAAGCAAGGTAGATTCTTCTCATGAGAAGATTTCTACTCTGAAGGAAAATATCATAGTTAATTATTTGAAGAGGGACTTTCAACTGTTGTGGATGGCAATGACCCTATTCCGTACAATATTGATTACACAGGTCTGACCAATCACAAAATTTCATATCAACGGTTCTTCAAGGCTCCTCACCCAGCTCTAGCACTGTGGCAAAGATATGAGCATTTTTTCAACCCTCTTGTGCTCCAAATCATTGAACCATCAACATTGCCTCCACAACATGTCTATCATGACTATAGATGCTACAGATCGTGTTGACCATGACACTTCAACTTCATTTTTTATGTAAATATTTTTATTTTCAGTTAGTCAGTTAGAGTTTGGTTAGTACAGTTGTGCCACAGAGCACACTGATATTTTTCCATGATGATTTACTGTAAGAAATAAAGAAGGAATATTTTCTAATGGGATCTCCCTCTAAGGCCCTTTAAAAACAATTTTATGATACAGAACCAAGGGTTCATAATTTTGGTTTTCCAAGAGAGAAGTATTGTATACTATCAATGAAATGTATGCTCTATGGAAGATTAATACAAATTTTTAGCAATTCTGGCTCATTTGAATTTGTAGTATGTGTTATTTTCTATGTTATCCCATATGTTCTCACTATTCTTCTTAGATTTCACTTAGTAGTAGCTGTAGGATATGTTTTCATGAATTTATGGATTCATCTAAGTCAAATGTTGATTACATATCCCTATACTGATATGAAATCTAATCCTTAAAATGTGCTCCATGTATCTTAACATTCCACTCAAATATTTGTCTCCCCCATTTCACACTGAACTTTACTGTATTGGATTCTTAGATTTACAAGATTATGTGATGTTGGCCACCATAATCTAATATTAATTCCTTAGTGAGTAATATTTTACATATGTCTTTGTATTTCCCCTCTTAAGGAAGAATCTGAATCAATTTTCTCTCATACATATTAAATACTAAGTGTGATATGAATTTCCAGCAAATCTTTAAGACACTCATTAAGATTTTCTAGGCACTGGTCTCTCTTCAACTGGGGGGCTATCTCTAGGAGCTACAACATCTTTTGGTGCCATTGCTTGGGTTGAATCAAAACAATTTTCCTAGATACAACAGTTGTACACCCTTCGGTAAGGTGAGCAGGAAGGGGTGTGGGTTGAATATCTCTCACCTGGGTGACTCCATTGTCTAAATCTCATTTTGACCACCTTGACTTTCAAAAGGCCACAAACTCGCTTTGATACTTGACAAAATAGAACCCCTCTTGTATTTAAACTTGGAAAAATATCAAGTAGGATCTAAAAATAAAGAACCCTTGTCACCCCAACTCTTGTAGTCTCCTTTCGAGAAGTATCTTCTTATAGCTCTCAAAAGGTTGTGATAAAATGCTTAGAGTTTCCCTTTAGAGTTCTAGAATATCCCGAGGAACATGGTCTACCATTTAGTTTGTTCACTTCAAGAGTTAAAATCTAAGAAGTTTCTATCAGTTTGCCCTCTTTCACATTGCATTCCTTCCCTAAAATTGAAGAAGTTAAAGACATCCTTATAAATAGTCCCACACCGAGTGTGAATAACTTCCCAACCAGATCTAGTTATTCACAACTCGCATAACCCTTCAGCAAGGACCTGTAATAAATATTCTACCACCTCCCTTGCTCAATGTCATTATCCCAGGCTTTCTCTTGCACAAATATGCCCCACTGAACTTTCCATGACCCTTGAATGGTATGCCACAAGACTATCTAAATCTCTTGCCAAGGTTCACAGGAGAAGATGACATCTTAGCTTAGAGGCATGTAGAAATTTTCTATGCATTTGTAGAAAACCTTAATGTAGAACACCTCGATGTGGTGTTAAGACCTTTTTTCCAGTCTTTGGATGGGGAAGCGAGGAAAGAGTTTAAAGATCTACCAAATGCTTCAATCACTACCTGGGAGTTGATGGAGAATTATTTCATGAAGAAATGTGTGGAGAAGAGGGACCATGGATATAAACTCACCGAATTCGATGCCATGAAGGAAAAAACATAATGAAGATGTGTCTAAATTCATAAAAATGTTTAAAAAATTGTACAATAGTCTTCCTACTGAAATCAAACCTCCATAGGCTGTTGCTAAAGTGGTTTTTGTTGGGGCTTTTGAACTAGATTTCAGTTTCACTCTCAGAGAAAGGAAGTCTTGCTCCTTAGACTAGATTCAAATATATTATTTAGAAGTTGTAGGAAATTTTACCTCTACTGGGAAGTGGAGAGGGAGAATTGACCATGGAGATAGGAGAAGGGGAAAGGGGGAAGCCAATTCCTAAAAATAGGGAAAAGAAACACAAGAGTGGAAACTTGAGGAAATGAATAAAATGATAAGAAACATGTCCAACAAGCTGGTGAAACTGGATTTGGAAAACAAAAACCCTTCTCAACATAACCAACTAGTTCCTAACTGAAGTTTCAATCCTCAGTATAGGGGATCTCCTTTACAAATCTTGCAAAGGGAGAGAAAATAGAAACATGATCACATTCAACCTCCATTGTATTTGGAAGATGATCGAGAGGAACATGTTGAAGGAGCCATAAAATCCTAAGAAAACTTGTTCTCTTCTTTTTCTGAATATGAATATGAAGTTGAAACACATGAGGAAGGAGGTGATGGTTTGGAGGTTCCACTGGATGATGGTGAGATTGACAACTATTGTAGATTTTTTTATGACTTCATGCAAGCCCATATACATAGGTAATGTGATCTTAGACCTTCAAGGAAAAGATCTAGAATGTAGGACCAAAATGAGGAATCCTCTCCCCCAAATCCTCCTAAATTAGTAGAGAAAGGAAACAAGCATCTAGACCAAGCGCCACCCAAAAAGAAAGAGTCTCTATATTCCATTCTCCACAAGCCCTAGGTTTCCAAAATAGAGTAGTCTCCCTTACCATCCAAGCCAATCTGTGATAAAGAAAAAGAACATGTTGATGTAGTCATTGTTGATAGAAGCTGTTCTGCCTTTAATCTTCAAAAAGAACTAGAGAAGGTCAAAATCTTTGTCCCCTGTATGAACTATTAAAAAACCTAATTATAAATCCCAGATGTCTCAGTTCATGTGTCCATCGACAACAACTCCTTCGCATGATATTCTGAACCTCCAAGAAGAAAGGCCCATGGTTGTATTTGGACCTCATGTTGAGGAACAAGACTCTTCCACTACCACTTTTTATGTTACTTTGGTAGTTCACGAAATTTTATTACACAACTGACTCAGGAGCTTCTCACAATCTGATACCATTGTCTGTTAAGCAGCAACCGGGCCTACAAATAATAAGGCCATATAAATATTTGTATTATTTTGACTCCAAGAGAGTAAAATGTCTACGGATGATTAAAGATTTGGTTGTCAATTTATCCCAGATTCCTGCAAAAAGTGTGGTAATGGATATTGTTGTGGCTGATATCCTTGAAAGGTTTGGTATGCTCTTATCGAAGGCATGGGGGTCTTATATTGGGGGATCCATCAAATTGGACTTGACATATGCCACCATCTCGGTGTTTGGTGGAGAAGAAACATGACTGTATAGAGAATCAATATTTGTGAAAACAATTACTAGAGCTAACCTTTCAAATAATTCCCCTGTATATGGTAAGGAGAAATATTTCTCTTGCTTATTGTTAAGGAAGATGATGTAATCCTGGATGAAACATAGGTTGAATGTTCGGTCCAACTAAACCAATAATCATTGGAGAGTGATAAAGTGTGGAAGTTATGTTTTGATGGTTCTTATTCTAGGGAAGGGAATGGGGAAGGTGTGTTGTTGGTGTCTGTAGAAGGAGACTTGATCCCTCTCTCCAAGTTGGAGTTTGAATCCATTAATAATGTTTTTGAATATGAAGCTTTGCTACTAGGTTTGAAATATGCTATGAACCTTAACATTGGGTGCTTCGTTGTGTTTGGGGATTCAGAACTAGTGGTGAAACAAATCAAGAATCAATGTCAAACCAAAAGTCCTAGGTTAAAGGCTTACCGAAATGAGGTATGGGATTTGATTGAAAATTTCTTCTTAGCCTTTAATATCCAATTTCTACCTAGAGAGAGAAATTCGGTGGTTGATTCATTCGCTATAGCTTCTAGTAACTTTAAACCTCCTCAGAACCCACTACTCAGATATGAAGTTGAGGTTAGGTTTAAACCTTCTATACCTGAAAATGTCAAAAATTAGTAGGTTTTTGAGGATGAGGAACAAATTATAGGATAATTTTCAAGTTTAGTAATTAAATAGGAGGAAGAGCGAGTGATAGATGAGAAGTAGGCCAGTTGGGAAGAAACCACTGCAAGGAACAATATTTTGTAGTTGAAAGGTAATATTATCTCTAGGGGTCTCATTCCCTTGGAAATCATAGTCAACCCAAAGGATGTGGTTGTCAAGCTGACTGAACAAGAACTTAAAGAACATTTGGAACACTGCAACATTGGTTCAAATCAAGATCCCTAGATAATCAAGTTGGTGAAAGGAGTTCCTCATAAGTACAAGCAAAGGCACCTGGACCTTTTAAAAAATTATATAGATGTGTTTGCTTGGTATTATGATTATTTAAGATCCCTTTGAAGGGTGTGGTGAAGCCATATAAACAAAAGTTTAGGAAAATTAACCATCTATTACTCCCATCTATTGAAAAGGAAGTAAGGAAGTTTCTCTAGGCCAAAATCATTGTACCTTTGAGATATTCAGACTGGATAGAAAATCTAGTCCCTGTCAGAAAAAAAAAATGGATAAATAAGGCTATGTGTGGACTTCAGGAATCTGAACATGGTCTCATTAATGGATAATTACCCTCTACCTAAAATGGACTACATCCTGTAGGAGGTGGTAGGATCTACCCAGATGTCCATGATGGATGGTTTTTCAGGATACAATCAAGTGGTTGTGCATTCTGAAGATGAAAAAAAACTACTTTCACCATGCCTTGGGGAACGTTCATGTATGCCAGAATGCCTTATGGCCTCATAAACGCAAGGGCCACTTTCCAGATAACGATGGATATAGCTTTTGTGGGAGAACATGACAAGTTTATATTAATTTACCTAGATGACATCACTATTTTTCAAAGACATATGAGGAACATATTGAACATATACGACTCATTTTTGAGAAATGCAGAAAATATGGTTTGTCTTTAAATCCTAAGAAGTCTCAGTTTGCTCTAAGTAAGGGAAAGTTGTTAGGACACTTCATGGAAAAACACAGGGTGAATATTGATCCCAAGAGGGTGGAAGTGATCAACAACATCCCATTATCGAGAAATAAGAAAGAGATCCAGTTTTTCTTGGGAATAATCAACTTTTTAAGGAGATTCATACCCAAATATGCTAAGATAGTCAAAGAAATCACAGAGATGCTGAAGAAGGATAAGGAAGTGAAATGGACAGTAGAGTCTAGTGATTAGTTCTACAGAATTAAAAGGGATTTTGTAGAAGATCCTGTATGAGTTAGCCGAGACTATCTAAAATCATTTTTTATTTTCTCTTTTGCTTCTCCTCATACGATGGTTGTTGTCTTACTACAGAAAAATGATGAAGGACATGAGAAACCAATAAAATTTTTCAGTCACATGCTACGGGATGTTGATCTAAAGTGTAACATTTTGGAGAAGCAAGCCTATGCCCTGGTAAAATCCCTGAATGCCTTTAGAATTTATGTCCTGCAAGCAAACATAACTGCTTATGTTCCTATAGCTGATGTGAAAGACATTTTGGTAGAGGGGGACAATGAGGGAAAAAGAGGAAAATGGATTGCTAAAATTTAGGAGTACGACATCGATATCAAGCCTACAAAGTTGATAAAGGGGAAGGGGATAGCTAGAATCCTATTTGAAGCAAATTTCCAAGCATTGGGAATAAACTTACTTGTTGGAGGAGATAAAGAGAGTGGAAATTTGAAGCAACAACAAGAGATTGAAACGTCAACCTAGAAAATCCAAAGGAAATGTATTGTGTCTCACTGGTATAAAAATATCATTCTTTATCTACTTTTTCTTAGGTTCCAAGTGAATTTTGATTAAATTAGATATAGATCTATGAGGGTGCAAGCCTAGAAATTTGTTATCTTAAATGGAAAATTGTACTGGAAAGACCTTGTGGGGATTTTTCTTTTATGTTTTGTTGAAGAAGAGATCCATAAAGTGATGGATACATTTCATAGTTATTTCTATGGAGGACATTATAGTTTGAGGGCTACAACACATGAAATCCTTAAAGTAGGTTTTTATTGGCCCAAACTGTTTGGTGAGGTGCATACTTATGTTCTGGCCTATGAGAAGTGCCAAATTTTTGTTGAAAAACAAAAATTAACACCTTTTCCTCTTATCCCTATTTTTGTTGAAGAACCTTTTAGATAGTGGGGGTTAGAATTCATTGCGGAAATACACCCACCCTCTAGCGGTCATCACAAGTGGATACAACTGATGTTTTAGTTATTAAGTTCATGGAGGAAAACATCCTTGCTAGGCTTGGTTACCCCAAGAAGGTTGTCACTAAAAATGCTCAGTTGTTTAAGTCAACCAAATTTATAGATTTTTGCCAAAAATAAAACAATGTGGTAGGCCACTCCACCACCTATTAACCACAAGGAAATTGATTGGTCGAATCCTCAAATAAAACCCTGGTATGGATTCTAAAGAAAACAATATTAGAAAATTAGAGGAACTGGGTCTCATAGCTAAAATTTTCCTTATGGTCCAATAGGGTTACCACCAAGTGAGCCACTGGGAAATCCCCTTTTGAGTTGGTTTATGGAAAGGTTGCAATCTTCCCCATATAGCTAGTTATGCCAATAGCTAGAATATTACAAGATATTGAGGAAGATCCAAATGCTTTGACTAGAAGGATAAACTAATCAGTGGAACTTCAAGAGAGTAGAGAATAGGTGAATTAGAATTTGATCAGTTATTAAGAAAAACTGAAGTCCCTATTTGATATAAAGGAAAAATACAAATATCTATAGCCAAGAGATTTAGTACTGAGATGGGATGTTAGGAGGGAAGATAAATGAAAGCATGGAAAATTTGATCCCCCATGGTCCAAACCTTTCAGGATTGTTGAGGAAAAAGGGAACACCACCTTCTAAATGGAAAATATAGAAGGCAAAGTGCTTGTGTTTCCTGTGAATAGGCAGTTTCTCAAGCTTTACTTCCAACACTGAAAGGGTTCATTCTTATTTATTGTAAATACCAGTGAGCCATTTGTAAATAACCATCATTGTTTTGAGTTTCTATTACTGTTTTTGTTTTATGAAATTTTAAATGAAATGAATCCATGCCCAAGGAGTAAGGCATTAATTTGCATGTTCTTAGTGCATTGTATCCAATACATTTTCCCCTGTTGGATCTAATGTTTTTTCCCTTCATCTCAAAATTCCCTTAAAATCAACTAGGGAAGGTAATTGTCAGACCCTAGAGCCATGACAAAAGATCTAAGGCTAAAATCACGGCTTGTGGACCCCCAATGAACAAGTGCAGTTAGGAAAAAATATTTTTTACACTGGTCCATGTTATCAGTTAAAATTCGAGTGATTTCAATTTGGATGGCCGTTCATCCCTTCCCGACCACCCCCGGAAGAAGTTCAGCGGCGTAACTTGCGCAAACATTAAGTGAGTGCCCCGCCCCCAGAGTTAAAAAGTCAAACCACTAGGCTCGCTGATCTAATGAACCATATTTGTTCTGAGGGGTAAGCGTTGGATTCGGCCTCCGACTATCCTACCCACTAGAGGATGGTGGGGAACACACACCATGTTGTCCAACCCACTAGCACAAATTCAAGCGAGTGTGAATTGTGAAATGGTAAACGATAACTTGACTTCCCTAGCGAGTGCCCCACCCCCATAGTTGAAAATTCAAACCACCAAGCTCGCTGATCTAATGACCCATATTTGTTTTGAGGGGTAAGCGCTGGATTCAGCCTCCCACTATCCTACCCGACGGAGGATGGTGGGGAACACACACCATGTTTGCCAACCCACTAACGCCAATTCAAGCGATTGTAAATTTTGAAATGGTAAATGATAACTTGACTTCCCTTGATCCCGTCCACCCTTCCCCTGTCATCACCTAATCTCACCCAACCATGTGTGCCTCCCATGACATCATCCCACGTCATCTGATCGTTGCCCATGATTCACTTATAAAAACCTTCCCACCTCACATTTTAGAACATTCCTATCAGTTCCCAGTGCAAAATATCCATCCAATAGTCTATCTAGAACATTGTTCAATCTCTCATCCAACCAATAATCTCCTCGTGACATCGTTTTTGACCCATTCCATGATAGCCAGGTAACTAGTTGGCTCCCTCCACTTGTAAGTCATTCAAATAGTTGTAGAACATGAAGAAGGTAACTCCCGAGACCCCAAGGTCCATGAGGCCAAACCCTCCTCCAGTGTCGACGCTCTCATGGAAACGGAGGCACACATTTATGGCCCCTTCTATTCTTACCATCTTGTCAAACTCCATTTCAACTTGTATGGTTACGTAACCATGTCAGTGGAAAACAACCATTTCGGGTGGTTGACTCATTCTATATTGCCAAATCGTGTCCTTTATGAACCACTGCCCTAATTTCATCCCTTGGGTGACTGAAACCTATAGAGAGGAGAAAAACTACTTTGTCTCTTCTACTGGGGCCAAAATCCTTGAAGTAACCCTAGAGATCATTCAAAAATCCCTAATTTACACTATCTCTCCTGGACACTAACATTTCATAGAAACGACATTGGTTTATCATTACTCCACCCTTGCAATTGATGAAAAATAATCCTTCTTGCAAATGGTCTTGGCCCCTAACCTTTAGTCTTTGCCTATTGCTGGCATTTTCACCATAACCATCTTTTCAGATCCCATTCAACCTATTTTATCCCTAATTTCTCATCTGCTAGGGGATGATGATGCCAATATTGCTACTAAGGCCACTTTGGGTTTCTTGAGGCAAATGATGCAACCTCATCATTTATTTGACATTCCTACCTACCTATTTGGGGCCATAAGATTTTAGCTGCACCATTTTCCTACTACATCCTTTTTCAAATTTTATTCATTATTGTTCTATTTGTTTGTGTACACTCATATGGATGAGTTCGAGTGCCTGAACCTCAGTTTTGTGGTTGTTAACAAGCATATGAAATATGTGTTCGACTGGGATGTTACTATTAGGAAGAGGCCAAATTTTGATGGTTATTTCTAGTTTATATCCTCTTATATGGCCATTTAATATAAGATTATCCATGGTGTCCCCCCCACCAACCCAGAATTCTCCGTCAACAAAAAGAGATTCTCCAGATTAACAAGGACACTGGGGCAGGGGACTGGTAATTTTTTTGAGAATTACACAGAAATCAGGGCACATGGGTGTGATATTCCTCCTTACAACTTACCTGTGTTCATTCCCATGATGCTTTTTGCTCTTGAATTCATCATATATAGCCTTAATGTCGACCAAGTCCATTTTTTCCCTGCAAAGAAGGGATATATGTTTAAATTGGGAAGGCCATTCTAGGCAGGCCTTCAAAGCAGTTGAAGCATTACTCAAAAAGATGAATTTTGACCTTGGGGATGTTTGGAATTATGATCCTCATGGTGTCATTTCCCAAATAAGAGAGAAAATCAAGGCTTAAACTTATGAGCATGAACCTAGGCCTGAGATCGAATGGAAAGCTAACTTTGATTCATGGCCTATGAACACAGAGATGGAGATCGAGGATCCAAAAACCAAGGAAAAAGCATAGAAGAGGATCATGGATTGAACTGGAGACACAAAGATGGAGGATGTATACACAGTTAAAAGGGAAAAAACCCAAGAGGTAGAAGAAGAAGATCTTGAAACTAGGTTAGTGGAAACAAGGCCCGATCAACAAGGTTTCCAAGTGATCTTAGAGAATCCACTATAGAATAATGCCTCATCCCTTTAGAGGTAGCCATTTTGGGTGAAAAAGGAAGTGAAAGTGCCACTGAGTCATGTTGGCCTCCTAGAAAGGCCATCGAAGAAAGAAGTAAGAAAGTGAGGGAAGAGATGCAACAACAAATGACATCTCATTTAGTTCCATATCAGACCATAATGTTGGCTTCTATGGACCTAGAAATAAATCAAATGAAGTTCTCACTACAACATCCATTGGCACAGTCCTTGCCTTCAGTTTCTCACTTTAAAGCCTTGGATATTTCTCTAGGTTTGACAAGTGTTCCACTGCCAGATAATATAAATTTCCATAGGAAAGTTGGAGAGATTCTATACAGTGAGCTCAATAGGAATGAAATGACTATTAGTAAGGCTGAGAAGCTCCTAGAAAAAGCTACATCCAAGCTAAAGCAAGAGAGAACCAACTCTGGGGCTCTCCTCATGCGGAATGAAAGCTTCAAAGAGCTAATCGTGAATATAGGTGTGAATGTAGAAGAAAAAACTTCCTTTGAAGCCATCCTTCAAAGTTCATGAATAAAAATATAGGAGCTAAGACATAAACTAAAGATGCCAAGAAGTGAGCATGCACAATCCAAAGAACTCACACAGTTAGAAGAAGAGAAAGAAATCCTATCCAAAGAGCTCATTGAAAGGAATAATGAAATAGTATCTCTCAAGCAGCAGGAAACATAGCTACAAATAAGAGTAGACTTTCATATCTATGCATAAATTGTACCTGAAGATCCTCAAAACCCTATTGAGAAACTCACTAAGAACCTTATTGAACTCCAACATTCATAAGGGGAGCTTAAAAGAGTGGAGAATGATTTGGATGATGCCCAAAGAATCCTAACGTAGAAAGAGAAGCAGTTGGGGACTGCCAAGACAAATGCAGGCATTATTATTAAGAACCTACAGGCAGTAAACCAATATATCTTTGAGCTAAAGGGAAAGCTAAAAGGAAACATGTCTTTGTTGTTGTCGAGCAACTTGTCTGGGATGAGATCATTGAAGAGATGAGGAAAAACTGGGAGTACATAACCTTGATGGTTGAATAGAGAATTGTAATCAAATATTATGAAAGCTTCATCCTATCAGGTAAAGATGATGGAGAAAAGAAATCCCAAATTGCCAAAAGGTTTATCTAGTTTGTGAATGAGAGGCCACTCAATGAATTGAGGCCCATATATGTGGTAGACAAAGTAACTACTATCATGGAGATCTCTAAATTTTTCTAGTAGGAGGAAGCTACAGTCAAAGCCAAGGAGTGCCTAGAGGTGGTAACAAAGGATCTGGCCTCTTTCAATGTTGAGTTTAAGAGGATTCTTAAAGCAGGGTTTTCCAACTGCTGGGACTTTGGGGGAGTATTTATCTAGTGGGAACAATATAATCAAAGACTAGTGGAGGCCAAAAGCATGGTATATTATTCCCATGAGAAGACTGCCACTTTCAAGGGAAAGACTGTAGTTAATTATTTGAAGAGGGAATTTCAACTGTTGGGGATAGTAAAGACCCTGTTTCTTCTTAGAATGAATTACGCAGGTCTGACCAATCTCAAAATCGCATATCAATAGTTGTTCCAAGATCCTCATCCAACTCTAGTACCGTGTCAAAGATGCGAGTAGTTTGTCAACCCTCCTGTGCTCCAAATCATTGAACCATTAATATTGCCTCCACAACATGTCTATCATGACTAGAGATAATGCGGATCGTGTCGACCATGACACTTTAATTTAATTTTTTATGTAAATAGTTTTATTTTTAGTGAGTCAGTTAGAGTTTAGTTAGTACAACTGTGCCACAGAGCACACTGATATTTTTCCATGATGATTCACTATAAGAAATCAATAAGGAATATTTTGTAATGGGCTCTCCCTCCGAGGCCCTTTAAAAACAATTTTATGATACAGAAGCAAGGGTTCAAAATTTTGGTTTTCCAATAGAGAAGTCCTATATACTATTAATGAAATGAATGCTCTGTGGAAGATGAATACAATTTTTTTGCAATTTTGGCTCATCTGAATCTGCAATATGTGTTCTTTTCTATGTTATTCCATATGTTCTCACTATTATTCTTATATTACATGTAATAGTAGCTACTAGATATGTTTTTATGAATTTATGGATTCATATAAGTTAAATGTTGATTACATATGCATATACTGATATGAAATGTAACCCTTAAAATGCGCTCCATGTGTCTTAACATTCCACTCAAATCTCTGTCTCCTCCATTTCATGCTGAACTTTGATGCACCAAATTCTTAGATTTAAGCCTTGTGTATTGATTTTCTCTCTTTCTCAAGTCTTCTACAAAATCTACTACAGTGACAGATTAGCTACATGTTTATGTGATGTTGGTCTTCGTGAATCTAACATTAATGCTTCTGTGAGTAATAGTTTACCTCTAGCTTTGCATTTTCCCTATTAAGGAAGGTCCTAAATCATTTTTCTCTCATACATATTAAATACTAAGTGTGATATGAATTTCCAACAAATCTTTAAGACACTCATCAACATGTCCTAGGAATTGGTCTCTCCTTAGCTTAGGGGCTATCTCTAGGAGCTATAATAGATACCATACATGTTGATCTTGTTCTAAAAGTGTGGATGCAATATTTACCTTTTTTAAGGTTGCCACTTGGTGAAAATCAAACTATTTTTCCATCGAGAATATACATATTATAGGGTGATTACCATCAAAATTATTGATATCAATATTTAGAATGTAATAGTTCCTTGGAACTGGCTTGAAGCCATGATGATGTGAATATTGGATTGAAAACTCATATTATGGTTCTATGCTTCAATATTTTTTCTCTAAAATCGTGATAAAAGAATCCCCATATATGATCAAGTTTGAACACAATGTTCTCATTTTCATGATTTCCTTAAATATCAATAACCTTTTAGGAAGCCTTTCCAAGAGAAGTTTTTCGCTGTAATTCAAGGATTTTTGTATGTATTTGTTCCTTGAAATTTTTTGTATTTCTTCCTTGTTTTTCTCCATATTTTTTCAATATTTCAAATTGATCCTTTCACCTAGAAATTCTACCCTCATAGTATCAATTATTTGATCATGTTGACTTTCTAATGTGGATAACCAGTACTTGAAGTCTTATGTTTCTTCATGAGTCATGGAGCCCTGAGGAGGTTTAATTGGTGTAGTATTTTTTGGAGCTTTATTCTAATCTATGTGAGAAAATAGCAATCATACTCCTCTTTATCACCATTTTTAGTCTTCCAAAAAGAAATGTATATTCTAATCAAAATTCATGTCACATGTAAGTTATGTACCTTTGAAATCTTAGCTTGGAGACTATTTTTATGGATAAGCTTTGTCTTGATACATCTATGATATTTGAAGCCTTTTGGATCTAAAGGTTTGGTATATAATACTCTAATCTATTTCTCTATAGTTCTACAACTCTAACCAAAATTTGATGTGCCATGTGAAAGTTTTGGTAAATTTCCTCAGACTTGTTGAATTTTGACCTCTTCCCAAAAGTGAACTTTGTAAGGCTTGCCACATGTCCACTTATTCAAATATTATTCTCAAAATACTTTGGTATTCCTCATATATCTAAAAATTTCACAATATGAAGTGTCTTAGAAAAAATTATGGCGTATGATCACTCCTTTGAAACTGATTTCAAGACCATTCACAAACCCTAACTTCCATAGGGAATGCATCTAAACTTATATTAAACTAGAATATAATTTTTTTTACTAGACATATCTTGAGACATGTTTTCAATATTCTTAAATTCTAGCTTCTAAATCTTCCCAATTTTTATTTTTTATTTTTTATTTTTTATTTTTATAGAAATCTTCCAAGATCATTCGTTTGAAATTGATTTAAATACCATTTAGAAACTATGACTTCCATAGGGTATAGTGAACCATAATTAAATTTTCTACTAGATATACTTTGGGATGTCTTTTAAATATTCTCCAAATTTCATAGTTTGAAACATCTCCTAATAAATTTATAGGGAAAATTTGGATATTTCTCATTTGAAATTCATTTCAAGACCAATCACATACCCTACCTTCCATAGAATATATCTATGAAATTATAGCAAAAAAAAAAATGAAATTTTAACTAGAGATTCCCCGAGTTCTCATCTCAATATGTTCAAAATTTCACCATTTGAAACATCCTAGAAAAATTTGTAGCAATAATTCTAAGATAACTTGTTTGATGTAGCAAAGCCATATGTTTGTATGCTTTGATACCAAGTGTTATGAACCAACCATATTTAAAATGATAAGAAGCCAATAACTACAATCTAGTTCACAAGGGAAACCTCCTTCTACATTGAATACAATGTATAGTACAATAATTGATGAACCTAAGACTAGGTCTCATTAGTATATATATAAGAGACAAATGGTACAATTATATTGAAATGGTACAATGAAAGGTTCTGGCCTATATAAACAATATAACAGTAGAAATGTAATAATTCGATATATAGGGCTTAATAAGGGGTTTTAAAGTTAACATGGGGCTTATAGGTCTTAACATTCAAGGCCTAATTTAATTTGCCCAGCTTGATCACACACCTATATGCCTCACTCGTACCATGATATTGCCACATTCCCCTTCTTTCAGTGCCATGCTAGTAGGCTCCTTGCTAGCTAAGAGATCTAACAAAATAAAACTCCATAGCGATACATGTCCCCACTAATTGTTTCATTATATATTTTTCCATATTTAGGAGGAATATAACCTAAGGTTTAGACAAGATCTATGCTCACAACTTTCATATGCAATTTTGAGGTGAGAAATGCAAAAATCAACAATTTTTTATTCAAATGATCCATAGAAAAGTATATTTTTTAATTTCATACTTTTATATGTAATGTTGCGAATGAAATTGTGATGAAAAGATTATAGACCCTGAGTGGAACCAATGGAAATCTTGAAGTTTTCTAGCCACTAGAGGACCTAAAAAATTTTTACATGATTATTGAGGCACAAATCAAGATTAGCGTTCTCCATACACACATAAATTATAAAATTCTCCTCCTTGAAAACACAGTAACTAAGGATAATAGAATACCATGCTTCACCTTTCCCAAGGATTTCCATCTATATTGGGAACTCATGGTTAACCTATATAAGTGTGTGGCATATCTTTTTGACAACTTCAATATTTCCTTCTCGAAGAATAGCTTTATAGACAATGCCAAACCCACCATCCCCAATTGTAATGGTTTTGTTGAAATGATGAGGTATTAGAGTATTCGTTAATCTATGGCAAAGCAAAGGCCTTTCAAACATTACCACAAGTATATTGTGAGGTTCCTCCTCCTCTTTTGAAAAATGATATTCATTGGGTTTAGGAGGAGCTTTAATCCCTTTTTTCTTCATATTTTGTGCCACAACCTCCTCTCTAAATATTCTTCACCATACATTGTACAATGTCAAGAAAAGGAATTAAAATTTACTCCTTATTCTTATACCCTATGCAACACTTTTTCATATGTAAAATCCAAGAAAATACACCACTAAATGACACAGATAGTTAGTTTTTTACCCACATAGTCTAGGATTGGCAAGGAAAGACATTATTTTTTCAATTCCCTAGGATCTCTCCCTCTAAGGAATTATTTTGAAAATTTTACAAAATCAAGACCCAAAATGTTACATAAACTAGGAGGAATTCTACCTTTAACATGATTGGAGGACAAATCCAAGTACATTAGTAAAGCAATATCAACAAATTCTATAATAATTCTTTCCATAACACCATCAAATTAAATTGGGAGCACTCTTAATGTATTCACATCAAGTAATAATGCATATAAATACAATTAGTTTTGTCTAAATATAGGAAAAATATCTTTGACACTTTTTTGAATGTATCTATCATTGATGTCAAGTTTAGGGTAGATTGTTAAGTATTGATTGCCATTGATGCCATTTTTGTACACATAAAGTTGTCTTTGATTCCTAAGTGTTGGAAGCCTCTAGTTTGTTTACTGAGTATTGGATGTGTAGCCTGAGTTGTCTATATTTGAAGGGATTTTTCCTACACTGTCCTTATTCAAAAGAGAATTAAAAGTTCCTAGTTAGATAGCCCCTTCAGAGAGCTTTCTAATGGTATATGGCACTTTTTTTAACTCCCCGGATATGAAGAGAAACATGAGTTTAAGGTGATGTAGTCCAACCATTCTTAGAAATATGGGATTCATTGAATTATCTAGGTCTTCCATGATGCTTCAATGCATTGAAGTATTTAAACCCATCCGAGATGCAATAAGGCATCTAGGTATTCATGCGTCTAAGAGTGAAAAATAGAAACACTTGGGAAAACAACCAGATCAGGATTCAAGGAAAGCTGAACAAATCAAGGTTTCATCCAGTGTTGAGGTTCCACACCCAAGGGGATATTAAATCATATGCCCATCCAAGGAATACAAGGTTAAACACAATAAAATTCCCAAACTTTTGAAATAGTCCTCAACAAATTTTTTGAAGTAGCGGACCTTAAATCTAAGCATCAAGGTTTCAAGTTTTATCCAGGCTTGGAGCAATCTGGGTGTGCGGAAAAAGGAGGTTTGGAAAAGGGTATTTGATACTAGATCCTTAGAATTATTTGGATGCATAAACACATGGGCTTAAATCACATCCAGTAGTGCACTACCTAGTGTAGGTGGAAATGAGTCAAATGATGGATTTCATAGGAAAAGTAGTTATAATGTGTTTTGAACTAATTGCATAGGTCACTAGGATAAGTTACTTTGAGTTTAAACCAATTGTTATTGCCCTTTATTATATGGATAAAGAAACTTATAATTCAAGTGCTAAGCTTGAAAATTGGGTCATCTCAAGCGCCAAATTTGTTAAAGGGGTGGAATTAACAAAGTTTGAATTTGAGAAATCTAGGTTCAACATATATAAATAAAAGGAAAAAAAACATGAGATAAGTGGTTCCCATGAAAATTAGTGTGTGAGACTATTGTGGACATGAAAAATAGTAGAGTCAGTGGGAAACAATGAGAGAGATAATTTCACTACATCAATTAAATGGAACTGAGTGCCAAATATAAGAAATTGGAGTTAGAGAAGGCATACGTATGCTATGTACAAGGAGAAAATGTAGTTGTGTTGAGTTCTAGAACGGCTTCATAAAAGAGAAAATGTAGATCTAAAGAAGCTATGAGCCAAATATTACATATTTGAGACAAATTTTTTGAATTTTATTCAACAGAGTTTGAAAGTGAACAATATCAGAGATATAGAGCTATTGTTCAAGATCAAAGATCATAAATATTGTTGTAAGTGTGATGTTTGAATTAAGGTGTCATATATATGAGTTTGAAAATGAATGAAAGAGGGATCCGATGGGGAGCATAGGTTGATTATTGCGAATCAAGGGATAAAAGTCTCCTTCAGGTTAGTGCCTGAAAATATTAAGGGGTTGGTGCCTCCAACAAGTTGGTGCTTGCAAATTTGAGGGGTTTTGTTCCTCCTACATGTTGGTTCTTGAAAATATGAGTGGTTTGGTTCCTCTTACAAATTGGTTCTTGCAAAAATAAGGGGATTGGTGTCTCCTATAGATTGGTTCCTACAAATATTGTAAAAGAACATTGGTGTCTACTTCAATCATATAATCAAAATAAGTTTTGTGGTTTTCTCCCATATGGGTTTCCACATTAATATTTTTATCTCTTGATCTATGTGTGTGTTATTTTATTTATGGTATTGTTATGTAATTGATTGGAAATAACTCAAAATATTCTAAAATTTGTTTTAAAAGTGTATAATATTGATTCACCCCCCACCCTCTCTTAGTATTATCCTAGTTTCCAACAATTGGTATGAAATCAAGTTCCTTCAGGATTAGTTTAACCACTTGAAGGTAGATCACAAGGGACCATGGTTGAACAAGATGGATTTTTCCTAGATGGAGAAACTTTATTGAATGGATCAAATTACGCAACCTCGAAGGTAAGAATAAAATTTTATCTAATGGCTCTTAGCTTGGATGTATGGCTATTTGTAGTGGATGGAAAGAAGAATAATGAATATAAAACAAAATCAATGAAAGCTGTCTTGAGTGCACTATCAATTTCATACTCTAATAAAGTAAGTCATTGTGAGATTGCAAAAGAAATGCTAGATAAGATGCAATGTTTATATGAAGGAGATAAAAATAATCACAGAATATTGAAGACCTTGACTGCACAAATAATGGATCATAGGATGAAGAAAACCCCCTTGTCATGAGTGCCCAAGTTGTTGATCATCAAAGGAACTATTCATAGTTAGAGAATGAGTTTGAAGGTGAATAAAATGCAAATGAGATGCAAACCACAAGTAAACTAGTATTTTGTTGAAATTGTAGAAGAATATGTCATATTCCCTCTATATGTTCATATACAATTTTAAAAGGCCATGGTGATAAAGGAGAAATTGAAGTTGAGAGAACACCCCATGAGCATAAGAATAAAAGTCTTTATATCTAAAAATATTATTATCCATCAGAAGAAAGTAATATGTATACATCTAGTAGTGATGAAGAAGGATCTATAGTCATGAGTATGGAGGATATATTGGATTCAAAAACATGAGTTGAAAGGGAAATATACCTTGGATGTGAAAGTTGTAGTCCCCTTGATGCAATGAAGAAACCTAGAAGAAATATTAAAAGTCAAAAAGATGTTTAATCAAATGAAGTTGAAGAAATGAAATCCATAGAAGAAGAATATATTGGCGAGAAGATATATTTATGAAGAAAACTTAGCTCCGCTTTAGAGGAGATTAAGAGAATTACAGTAACAAACCAAATACAAAAGGAATTACTAGAAGAATATGAGAACAAGGAATAGGATTTTGATGAATTAAGGAAAATAATGGTTATCCTATATATATGGAAAAAATAAATCAAAATAATGGAAGAAGAGATGAAATACAATATAAATAAAGAAAAGATAATTATGAGAAACTAGAAGCTAAGACTGTTTCAACATTGATCAATTAAATCAATATTTGGAGTTTGATAAGAGTACCAAAATCCTAGATGGTATTCTCAGTAATCAAAGATCTCCTCTCATCGATACTAGTTTGGGATATGAAGGGGAATCAAGCACCAAGAAAGATTAATATAAAGAACCAATTAGCTATGTTGAAGCAATCAAAGGACCTAAAAGTAATGTAGCCAAAGGAAATGATAAAAATCAATAGAAACAAAGAATGGAAATTATAGTAATACAACTCAATAACAACATAGGAAAGTTTACAATATAAATTCAAAAAACACAAAGATCAAGTGAAAAATCAGTGCAATTATTATCCCCCTCAAAGAAAAAGGCATCAAAGAATTATAATTTTTTTCCTCAAAGGAAAATTGCTACCAAGTATCAAAGTATTTTATATGGTTATTGTTTTTCTTGCATTATTTTTCAATATATGGAAATAGACTATAGTTATTTTGTATGAAATAAAAATATGTTGAATAATATCAGCAAGAGATCACCTAAGATCCCAAAGAATAATTATGCGAGCATCAATATAGGTTATGATAATAATGCTTTCAGAAATAACAACTCATTTTTCCCCTTATTAGATCATATTGAGAGCTACACAAGTAACAACTTTGGGCACAAGGAAAAAAATACAGAAGCAAGTTCACAAAACCTCTAAAAAAAACCAAACATAAGGAACATACTCAAATTAGGAAGAAGAAATATGAAGCTAATGTTACTAAAAGAAATTAGAGTACAAAGATTTGGAAAAAGAAGCAAGAAAAATAAGAGAAGTGCAACTTAGCCTTTTGTGCTCAAGATATAGATGATCAATGGTATATAGACAATTATTTCTCTCATCGTATAACATGGAACAAAAGAAAATTTCTCTCCCAAAAGAAGGTCAAGAATAGCAGTGTTATTCTTGGAAATGATACATTGATCAAAGTAATAGGAACATTATTAGTTATCATTGACAATAAAAGGGATAAAGCAGATAATGTTCTTCATGTTGAAGGATTAAAGCACTGAGTGTAAGTTAAATGATAGATAGAGGACTTGAAGTCTCATTAAACTCCAATGAATGTAAATTAAGGAAGAATATAGAGAACTAGTGGAAAGAACAATCAGAACTCCATACAATGTACATATTTTGAAAGGAAGCAAATATAGGCGTGAGAGATTGATAATAATATATCCATTTCATACTCAATAAAAGGATCAATGCACAATTCTAGTTCATCACACTATGTAATATTTATAAGGTGCACTGCAAAAGAGAGAATAATTTCTCACATTAGTGAGATAAGGAACCAAAGATACAGATGATACATACATCTGCATCAAATAAAATAAATCAGCTCCTCCAGTATGGACAAGTGAAGTGAATGATGAAATTTGAAATAAGCACAGAGCCCATCATCTTTCAAAATGTGCAAATGAAAAGAAATGTATTAGCTGTTTAGTGTTCATACAGGGACACCAAAGATGCATATGATAGTAGGATTTGGATGAATCAACAAGTCAAAAGAAAAAATAAGAATAACAATATCCCATTGATCATTTGAACAATACTAATTGTAGAAGATGGTATACAAAGGAAGAAGAAGAGATAACTAGCCCAACAAATCCTAAGTCTATTTAAAAAATACTTAAGGTGTAGTAAAGTCATGTCCAAAGGTATATGATAAATGCAAAAGGAAACAAGAAACTAGGTGCTCAAAAGAATAAGACTAAAATTAAGGTTGAAAAACAAAAATCATACATGAAAAGAATCACAGGTGGAACTTAGATGAAATCAAAGGAAAATAGGAAATAATGTGTAACACAATGAGAACCAGAGGAAGTACTACTCATTAAAAGGAATCTCATTTAGGGGGAATTGTGAGATGGAAACACACCTATGGTTTCAGAAATTGCCTCATTTTATCAAAAGTTGTATTAGGGAAGCATATGTCCAAGGGCAACCTAGAATATATAGGTTATTACCAAAGTTTAAAGCTATAAAGAAGTTAGGAGTGTTGTTTCACTCATATCTTCACTAGATTCCTTCATAAGAAAAGAGGGAAGTTGTCCAAATGTGTCAAGAATAGTTGTATTTCAGGATGTCAAAGATAAGAAAAGAGAATGAACCTAGGGGAAGCTTCAAGATCAATAGGAGTAATACAAGTTCTAGGGGGGAGTGGAGTGCACAATAAAAATGATGAAATTAAAAGTTTGCATTTCTTATAATTTTTTTCTTCCAAAGATTGGTATCTATTGATTTAAGTAGCAACAACGATTGTGTTTAGCAACTTATTATATTCAATCAAGGGGAGAGTCTCTATGCTTGGAAAACGCTTTGATGTTTTGGTACAATAGTACAACTTACTAAATTGATATAGCAATAGAAAATTTGATATCAACATTAAAGAGAATTTGCAAAATTAAAAATTGAGTACAACTAGAAGAATTTAAGCCATTGTAAAACTTCATCAATTGGTATCAACCCTTTTTCCTACAATTAGTATTGGAGGACATCATTGGTACAATTTTTTTTTGTATAGATATTAGTCACTTGATGTTTAACTTGGGGGAGAATACATAGCAAGAACCGTTTGCCATTGATGTCAAAGGTGGATAATAACCATACGCTAGGACATTGACACTTCAAACTAAGGGGGAGAGTGAGAAGATAATGGAACTTTAGAGTTATCAAAGTTAATGGGAGTTCCAATAACCTGACAAGGTGAGTCAAGCCCAAAGCCATTAATGAATAACAATGTATGGTGATGTTGTCATCAATGCCAAAGGGGGAGATTGTTGAATGTATTTTCATTCATTCTAATTTCAGGGGATGTTGTTAATTATCCATTTTCGTTTATGTCATTGTTGTATGCTTGATGTTGTCTTTGATTCTTTAGTGTTGGAAGTCTAGCTTGTTTTCTAAGTGTTGGATGTATAGACTAAGTAGTTTATGTTTGTTGGGATTTTTCTTACAATTGCCTTATTCAAAAGAGAATGAATAATATCTAGTGGTATATGGCACTTTGTCTAACTCCAAAAGAATGAAGATAAACCTATGTTTGAAGTGTTTTCTTCTGACCTTTGTTAGAAATACGAGATTCACAAAATTATCTAGGCCATATACAATGCTTCAAGGCATCTGGGCATCCAAACCCATACATGATGGACTAAGGTATGTGGGATTCCAGGGCTCAAGGATTGCAATAGGGAAACACTTAAGAAAATATGTGGATCTAGATTCAACCAAAGGAGAACAAATTATAGTTTCGTTCAATGTTGAGGTTCCACCCACAAAGCGACATTTAACCATTTGGTCATTCAAGGCATATAAGGTCAAATACTTGACAAAATGCCCAGACTTTGAACACATGCCTCGGTGCAATTTTTGAAGTCACGGACCCCACATCGAAGCATTAAGGTTTTAATGAATATATGGGCTTGGAGAAATTTGGATGTGTGGCAAAGTGATATTTTGAAAATGGGGTTGGATAGCTGATACCAAAATTTATTTGGATGAGAAAACATAAGAGCTCAAAGTGCGTCTAGGAGTGCATTGCCTAATGCAGGTGTAGATGGGCTAGATGTTGAATTTCATAAGAAAACCAACGATAATGTGGTTTGACTAGATTGCACAGGTCATTAAGATAATCTCCTTTGAGATTATAACCACTGAATCTGGACCTCCATCATATGAATATAGAAAATTAGAATTAGAGTGTTGAGCTCAAAAATTTGGTGGTTTCGAGCACTGAATTTGTTAAAGGAGTGGAATAAGCGAAGTCTGGGTTTTGTGTGTATAAATGAAAAGAAAACAACATGAGATAAGTGGTTCTCATGCAAACAACTCCGTGTGACTGTCATGGACACATATAATAACAAAGTTAGTGAGGAATAATGAGAGAGAGAGAGAGAGAGAGAGAGTTTCATTGCAACAATTAAGTGGAATTAAGTGCCGAACCTAAGTGATTGGAGTTAGAGAAGGTAAATGTATGTTGTGAAAAGGGAGAAAATGTATTTGTGTTGAGTTCTACATAAAAGAGAAAATGTAGATATAAAGAAGCTATGGGCTGACTATTACAAATCTGAGACAAACATTTCTAAAGTGTACTTAATAGAAGTTGAAAGTGAACAATATCAAATATCTAGAGTTGTTTTACAAGATTGGAGATAATAAATATTGTTGTAACAATGATGTTTAAATTAAGGTGCCATATATTTGAGTTTGAAAATGAATAAAATAAGGATCTGATGGGCAGAGCGGGTTGGTGCATGCAAATTAGGGGATAAAAGTCTTCTTCAAGTTGGTGCCTAAAAAGATGAAGGGGTTGGTGCCTCCAACAAGTTGGTGATTGCAAATTTGAGGGGGTTGGTGCCTGCTACAAGTTGGTGCTTGCAAAGCTAATGGGATTGGTGTCTCTTGTAGGTGGGTACCTACAAATATTATAAAATTAGGTTGGTGCTTGCTTCAATCATATAATAAAAACAAGTTTTATGGTTTTCTCCCATATGGGTTTCCATGTTAATATTTTTGTCTCCTAATCTATGTGTGTGCTATTTGATTAATGACATTATTATGTAATTGATTATAAATAACTCAAAATATCATAACTATTGTTTAGAAAGTGTATAATATTGATTCACCTCACCCTCCCTCTTAGTATTATCATGGTTTCCAACACAATTAATCACTTAGGCTGAGAAAATATCTCAACTAAACACCAAACTAGAATACTAACTGATTGGTAATAATATCTCAATCGACTAGGCCTAAATAGCCTCCTATCTAGTAGGAAAAAACTCCTTCATGTAGAGTCTAAAACTTTACCTAAATATTACCAATAAATTCAATAATGCACACATATAAGAAAAGTAATTGTTATATCACTACAACAAAAAGGTCATTGGTGAGGGTCATCCTTTTGATGAATCTTTAAGGTCCGTCACCAAGGTCGTATATGGTGACGGTCCTTAAAAAAATGTTGTTGTAAGTGCATATAGTGATGGTCCCTTACGGTTTTTCACAAAATCCATTTTCAGTGACACTTTTGGTGAGTGTTGTTAAAGGACCATCACTAATTCTTTCTTTGGTGACACTTCTAGTGAAGTTTATTGACCTTCACCAATGTTCTTTCTGTTACTTTTGGTGACGGTCAAAAAATGTTCGTCATCATTGATCATTCCAATGAGTTTTTGATGACGCTATGTGTTACAAATCCATTTGGTCACATCAAATCCAAACATCTAGTTCAATGTTTTAGGGCTCATCAAACCCTAATTTCAGTTTCTTCATGCCCTAAACAAGTCACCCCTTTGAATTCCTCCTTCCTAGATAGTTTCATGACTTGTAGACATCTAGAAATAGCCTCTAGAGGGACCAACACAGGTAAGCCCTTGTAAAGGTGTGCTGCAGAGTAGTTGAGTCCACTGCCAGGGTGCTCCGCAGAGCACTTAGGATTCCTTTCCCTTGCACTGGGCAAGAATGAACGAAATTCACGTAGGGTTTGGGGAATATTCTTATCTTTTGGAGTCATCTAGAAGGTTCCCTCACTTATCAACTCCTATGAGCTCAAAAATGGATGAGGAATGAGTTAAGGTGCATCCTATCCTATCATCCCTTCCTCCATGGAACTAATTCTAAGTATGGAAGGCCATTCAATGCCACCATTTATGTAAAAACCTCCTTCATCTTCCTATAAATTGACCACTCATCTAAGTGATCAGGGGCTGGATTATGTTGAATTGTAAGGAGATAATGCTACTATGAGATTTGGCTTTGAAGCAATATTGTAATGTTACAAGTTTTTCATGCTTTTGATGTGATGTGAATGGGATCCAAGTTGGAGGAGTGGCTTTGAATCAGACACCAATGGTTGTAATTCCTTCTTCTATATAATAAAGTGTTTGAACCTTTTTCCCATATGTTTGTATTGTTTCATAATGCTTATATGTGTGAATTGTATCTGACTCCTTTTACTTATATTCAATAGATCATGTGCTTTTATCGGTTCTTTGTTTTCTATTGTGTCTATAGGGTACTTCTCAAGCGTATTAAGTATGAGAAGGAGCGACAGGATAAATACAAGGGAGATGAGAGGAAAGCAGAACTACAAGTAGGTCTTCTTATCTTCTCATCTTATCTATTGCTTATAGGAAAAGTCTAAAACACTTTAAACTATTGTTCTAGATACAACTACTTATCTAGGGAATTAATATTTATCCGTAGATACCAAATTCTCCAAAATAAATTGGCAACGTTTCTAGGGAAAGATCCTCTTTCCTAGTAGCTTATCCACCTCCTAGGACATCCTTGCAGACCTTATTTGTGTTCATAGATTGTAATTCAACACTTTACATTGAAAAATTGGTCAAAACTATGTCAAATTTCCTCTTGAAATGGCTTACTGTCACCAACGCAGGATTGTGAGGGACACAGTGCACTGTAGAGCACCCCTGGCTTAGTGACCGTGCTTTGAAGCACACTATCTCGCACTTTGGGCTACGTTGATCCTCCTAGGATCAGTTTCCCACCTTTGGAAAGTGTTTTTCCAACTTTTCTCTGTTTGTTTGTTTGCTGATTGATCAATGAATGTTATGTATCAAAAAATAAGTTTCTATCTCCTAGTCTAGGCCAACTTTGATTGGATTGATTAATGTTTCTTGATGTTTTCTTTGTCATTATCAATCAATAGTCAAAGTTAGAATATATTTGATTAATCTTCATTTGAAAGAAAGTGTCGTAAAATCTTCTCTTCCTTCATATTAAAATTATCGTAAAAGTCTTCGTTCTTAGGAAAGATTGATTGATTGTATGTGCATATTTCCTTTTGTTCATATTCACATTAACGAAATCAAAAATAAATACATGCATGTTGCATTGAAAAAGTTTGTGTGTACTCATAGGAATAGTGTAGGGAAGTTGCATTAGATTGTGCTCTTTTCTCTTTGATTGAAAGAAATCTGATTGCTCTATCCCTAAGTAGTTAGGATTTTCATCATTAGATTGAATGGAAAGAATGCTTATCATGATAGTTGCATTCCTAGGAATTATAGAATACATCACATGGTGAACTTGAAAGGAAAATTCCTAAGCAAGATCAACTTAAAATTAACATCAATTTACCTAATGGAGCATTGCCATTAACAAGAAAATTTAGTGGTTCTAGGCTAGAGACGTGTTTTGGCATCATAAAAGAAAGCAGTTGTCACTAACTTGTCTATAATACATCCCGAGTGTGATATCTCATTCCACGTACGTGAGTATATCGTAGCTCATCCACGTACCTTCGGGTATATAGGGTAGTGTTACAGTACATAAAGTATATAGGAATGCTCTTACTATGCGGTTTTGCATTAGAAAACGCTTATACGGACTAGGCCTCCACATACCTTCGGGTATATATGGGAGGACAACTCTAGGTTGATATCCATCCTTAAGTAACTGAGTCAGCTGCCTTGTACACTATGATACACTAAACACAACATTTGGGGAGCTTGCCTGCCCGTACTTCTTGGTTCGCCAGGAGGTATTTTGCAGTTCACAGTTGCTTGGTAAAACTTTTTCCTAGTATACCCCTTTTTGTTTATTTATTTTTTGATAATAAAATTAATCAACAATCGTGGAGGAACATCAAACCTTACCCCGTTATTCACGGAGAATAGCGAGCAAACCGCCTTTTCCGCTCAAAGCTACACCTATTTGGTCAAAGCAGTCTCGCTAAACTGAGTTAAGTACATCAAGAACTCCTAGTTCTTCATTTGAATTACCTGAATCATCTATTTCGGTAAGTACTCAGACTCTAGTTACTCCAACCATTTCTGGTACATTCATTTCTGAAGGACAAGTTTTAAATTACCTGAGGACATTAGCACTGATCCTAGTGAAACAATAATCGAGGCTTTTCAACAACAAGTTGATCCTCAAATTGAAGTTTCTCAACAAGAAATTACTTCTAAACTTGAATCAGTTCAACCAGAAGTTAATCCAGAACCTATCATAGTTCAAACAAAAGTTACATTTGAACTTGAAGTTGTTCAGGAACCTCTTTCTGAAACTGTTGTTCATTTACCTGAACATCTAGACTTCTAATTTGAACGTTCAGAAGTTGTTACTTTACCGAAAGACGATCAACTAGTTACCCCTCAGACATCACTAACTACTAGAACTTAAAATTTATCAACACCAATTTTTTTTTACGAACCAGATAGTGAAGTTCTTCCACCAGGTTTAATTGCTATAGAGGAAGAATTGGAAGAAGATCCTACACCTGGAACCCAATTCCACTTTGGATCTGGGCTTTATCTTTACCCTCATACTCCTCATTTTACCGCTCTATTTGATCCTATGTATTTTCAAGTACTCATTGATTCTTTAGGAAAACTTTTGGGTCAATTAACTATGGTTGAACAATCGTAAACATCCCAGACTGTATCATCTGATGCAACTACAGCACAATATTATGTTGCAACCTCTTCGATGTTTTCTACCGCACTTGAGTCACAACTATATGGTGAATCGTTCGTCCCGGTTGGTTACCAATCTTTATCTGGAACCCACTCAGGGGTTGCTTCTACACCATGGTCATCACCCATGTCCTCAACCAGAATTCTACCTGGTTCTTCTCTAATGGGAACTCAACAGTTTGATCCTGCATATCAATATCAAATTGGGAAATCTGGTCAATAAAGACCTATGTATCCATTAAATACTAGATTGCCACCATATGGAGAGCAATATGCTTATTCACCTTATCCTCTCTATTCCGGAGGACCGTCATATGGTAATATACCACAATATTTAGGTCAACCTAGAATTCGAGTTTGTCAATGGCAACCAACAATGCCAATTCAACCAAGGCTTGTGTATCCAACACAACCAATGCAAACTGTGTCAACTATTCCTACTACACCTGTTGTTACTACTGTACCACAGTCACAAGTTCAAACTGTTGTATCTCATCTGGTACAAACTGGTCCTTCTACCCCGCAACCACAAGTTTTGGGTCAAGAAGTTCAAGTTTCTTAGGTTTTTTTACCACAACCACTTGTTTCCAGGGTTCAACAATAACCTCAGGTTAGTGTACCCTTATCTGGATTGATCCAAGCTTACATTGGTATAGTTTATTCACAAACTGGCCAACCTTTTATTGTTGGACAACAACAACTGTTAAATCAACAACAGTTGTACCAACAACAACAACAGTTGATTCAACAACTGTGGCAACCTCAATTTAAACAACCTCGATTCCAACAATTCCAACCCCAAATTGGAATTGCCTAACAGGCTCAACTTGGGTTTGGAAAATATCACGCTTACCAAGGTCCTGGTCAACAAGGCTTTGTAGGTTATGGACAACCACAAATTCAAACTAGTTATCAACAACCACCTTATGCCGGATTTGTTCAACAACAACCCTACCAAGGTTATCAAATGCAGATGCCCTATGTTGGTATGAAAAGACCTATTTCTCAGGCAATTCCATCATATCCTGGGTATGCTCAACCTAACTTGAATTGATAGTTTCCATTTGTAGCAACTTTAGAATTACTAGATTTAAATCAACTCACTAATGATCCAATATTATATGCACCTTGGTGGCCGATAATTACTCATAAGTTATTGTCTGACATTCTGAAATTCAATGGAAATCCTAGAGAAGACCCATCAAATCATGTCATGACATTTCATTTGTGGTGTTCATCAAACTACTTTAATGATGATTTGGTTAGACTCCATCTTTTCCAAAGAACACTTACTGGTCCAATTCCCAAATGGTACATCGAGTTACCAAGAGATTCTTTTGACAACTTTACGACTTTAGCCACTACATTTCTGACCCACTTCTAGTTACCTATTAGATACAAGACTGGAACGGAACTCCTAACCAACTTTAAACAAAATACTACTACCCATATATCAGATCATATTCATGAGTGGTGGCGTCATCGTCAAATGGTTAAGACATATGTTCTTGATCAACTTTTAGCTGAGTCGTTTATAAAATCCTTGTTTCCATCAATCACCGAGGATGTGGCAAAAGGTGGAGTTGTCATAGAAGATAAAGTAATTGATCAAGCCCAATACTTGGATTTGATTTAAACACAATCTGGGATGCTCTATGATAAAATTCCCAATGCACCCTAACCAGCTTTCATTGTTCCTCCTCCTCCACAATCGAGTAAGGACTCTCATGCTGACGATGGTGTGATCGGTTCTTCGAGCACGCAAATAGTAGGTAGACCATATGGTCAAACTCTTACCATTACCAATCAAACTACCAATGCATCAGAAAATACTCTTTCTTCTGAAATTAATGTCGTGTCATTTGGAAAAGGAAAAAATCAAAAGCAACCAAGAGGCAAGAAAAAGGGGAAAAACAAAAAGAAACAAGATAATTCCCCTCAAGAAAAATCATCTGATTCCTCTACTTCGGTAAGGAAACCTTGTTATCCATGTCTAATCTGTAATGACGAGCATTTTACAAGAGATTTTCCACACCACTCAAAGGTCTCTAAACTTTTAAAGACTTCAAAAACATTTGCAGTGTTGACTGATCCATTTCCAAACCTCGAGACACATTTGGTTGTGACAGACCATGCTTCCACATCCCAAGTACTCATGTTATCCATCAAAAAGCCACAAAATGAAGCTTTGGTGTCAACGAGAAACAAATATTATGGAAATCCACCATCATCATCGAATAATCAGGCCATTAATCAACCTAATCCTTTGACTTTGACTTCATCTAAAAATATTCCACCTATTGTATGAGAATTGACAATAAAACCACCAAAGGGAGTTGTGTATAAATCAACATTTAACCCTTGGGATTGAGCAGCTTAGAACTATAACATAGTGGAAGATATTGCTCAATCACCTTTTGCTATGTTGACACTCGAGGTGTTACAAAATTGTCCCTCCTAGAAGCAGGCTTTACTATCAGCAATAGGCAGAGTAGATCCTATGGATTCTAATATTGTAGTTTTTAACCATGCGAGATATACACCATAGTTACCAGTGCAATTAGATTTCCTAATTCAAGTAAAAGCTCTCAATAAGAATGTTCACCGAACTATTATTGATAAGGGGGAATCTACTTGCATTATGTCAATGAGTTGTTGGAAAACACTTGGTTCACCGCCGTTGTCATGATCACCAACCATGTTAAAAGATTTTGACGGATGGACATATACTCCTTGTGGGATTTTGAGTAACCTGCAAATCGCACTAGGGGGAAAAACAATTATTGTTGAAGTTGAGGTAGTTGACGGACCCCTCTATTACAACATTTTACTGGGATGGCCACAGGTATATGCTATGGCTACTATGATTTCCACGCATTTTCATACTCAGCTATCCTTCTTTTCCAATAGTTCACAGGCTACAAGAAGCAGTCCATTGGTACACAAACCCCCCCTATCACTTCAAAGTGTTGGAGTAGGTCTGTTTAAAGATCCTTCCTTAATGGGTACTTTATGCTACCGTCACCATCTGATTTGGCGGAAGTGGCAAGAGTAGAGACTTGCTACATGATTTCCTCCACCTCATTTGATTTAAGGAGGATTACCAACAATTTTGAAGTTGATAGTAATATTGAGGTAATGCCGCTAAACCCCATTGAATTAGCATAGTAATCACTTTTTCAGGCTTGTGCGGCAAACCCAAATCTTCTTTCACCAATTGTATGGGTAGACCGTTCGTTAGAATATGGTACTTCTTCGGATCCTTTCTCACGTATACATTCTACATATGAGGGAAACGTCCAATCAATGATGATAGGAGAAGAACCTTGGGAAGATTATCATCATCGTTCCCATCTTCCAGATGACATCAAAGATTATTCAAATGAACTAAACCACCCTTCAGTTATTGATTTCCTTTCAAATTCATTTTTCATAGACATAGTAGAATCTAAGCGAAACCTGTCAAATATTGAAGAAAATATCTCTATTAATATTTCGACCAAGCTTAATATTATAGAGAACATTCTTATTCTCCATAAGAAATTGATAGTTACCGTACTCTCTTTCGTGAATTTAGAGACATATTTGCATGGTCTTACGAGGAGATTCCAGGCATTGACTCTAGTATTGTTGAACATGAAATCAAAATGTACCCTAATGTCAAGCCAGTTTGACAGTGGCTTCGACCTGTTCATCTAAAGAAAGCCACTGCAATTAAAGCACAAGTTGAGAAATTTTTGAGGGTTGGTTTCATTTACCCTGTACCTCTTACTGAATAGGTTTCCAACCTTGTTCTTGTCATGAAGAAACAAGGGATAATTCATGTGTGCATCGATTATAGGGATGTAAATCAGGCATGTCCAAAGGACAATTATCCTACTCCTTTTATCGACCAGATTATTGACGAATGTGCCAGATGCGAAATATTCTCATTTATGGATTGATTTTTCGGCTATAATCAAATCAATATCTGCCCACAGGATCAATCAAAAATAACTTTTATTTGTCCATGGGGAACATTCACCTATAGGAAACTCCCATTCGGTTTGAAGAATGTAGTGGCCACATTTCAGAGGGCAATGAACTATTCCTTCCATGACATTAAGCACATTGTTCAACCTTACCTTGACGATTTACCTGCTCATTCATGAAAGTAGATTGATCACCCGCAACATTTGAGAGCAATATTTTTATGGCGCTGACACTACAAGATACAACTCAATCTGCACAAATATGTGTTTTGTGTTGATTCTGGTCGATTGCTCAAATTTGTAGTCTAGAGAGGGGATTCGACTTGATCCATTAAAGGTTCAGGCAGTTTTGGATTTGCCTCCACCTTCAAATCTTTTATAGTTACATAGACTACAAGGGAAAACAAACTTTCTGAGGAGGTTCATTCCTAATTACATTGAGATGGCTAAAGGTTTTACACATCTTTTGAAAAAGGAGATACCCTTCCATTGGGATCAGGTTGTGCAAGCTTCCTTTGATGCTCTTAAAGATACCTTGATGAGAGCTTCATTAATGTATTCTCCAAATTACCATTGGCATGGTTTTAGTCTAGGAAGAAAATGGGATTGAACATTCGATTTATTACTTGGGCCGTAATATCAACGATATAGAAAGTAAGTACTCTTATGTCGAAAAAATAGCTTTGGCAGCTATGTAAGCTATTCAAAGGTTTCACCATTATATCCTTCTATAGAAAAAAACTATCATTTCATATTGCAACCCTATGACATACATTTTGTCATGTCAATTCCTAGGGGGAAAATACTCAAAATGGATAGTTATTTTATAGGAATTTGATTTGGAATTCATCAAGTCCAAATCAAAGAAATCTCTAGTTTTCGCAGAGTTACTTTGTGACCTTCCCTCGACCTCCATTGATTCAACATCCCATCGATTTTGGATGAGTCTCTATTCCTAATATCGTCATTTTATGCATGGTATGGAGATATATTGATCTATCTCCAGACCCAAACTTTCCAGCCTGATACCTCTCTCTTGCAACAATGACGTATTCGTTACCAAGCCAAAGATTATCTGCTCATTGGCGACACCTTTTACCATCATGGTATCGATACGGTTTTATGGAGGTGCCTCACGAATGAGGAAGCCGAGAAAGCATTGAATGATTTCCATTCAGGTGCCTGTGGTGGACACTTATCTAGATATGCAACCGCACAGAGAATTCTCCATGCTAGTTACTTCTGGCCAACTATATTCAAAGATTGTATTATTGCTGTAAGAAGTTGTCACGCATGCCAGATATATGAACGAAAAACTATATTACCACCTGCATCATTGCATCCAGTCATTGCTGTTGGCCCATTCGCCAAATGGGGCATTGACTTTATGACATGTAACCCCACCTTGACTGGGGGGCATGGGTATATTATAGTCGCCGTTGACTATTTTACCAAATGGGCCGAGGCGATGCCAACATTGAATAATAGTGGCAAAACGACTTCTCTTTTCTTTTTTAACCATGTGCTTGCCCAGTTTGGTGTACCACAAACCATAGTTACAGATCATGGGTCGCATTTTCGCAATCACATGATGGTTGTGTTGACTGCTAAGTTAGGACTGTCACATGATAGTTCTACCCCTTATTACTTGAAAGCAAATGGACAAGTTGAGGCCATCAACAAAGTCCTGAAGCAGATGTTGTAGAGAATGATAGGGGTTCATAAGTGAAACTGGCACTTAATCCTGTACTTTGCTTTGTGGGAATATCAAACCTAAGTGAGAAATGCAACTAGATTCATACCCTTTCAGTTGGTGTATGGTTTGGAAGAAATCTTACCGATACAATGAGAAATTTCATTGCTCAAACTCGCGATTGACCTGTTACCCAACACTTCTGAAGAAGAAGCACATTTCTTGGAATTAATCCATCTCGATGAAACCTATTGTGATGCGGAATTGGCTAACGAAGCACATAAGAAACGTATTAAGGTGCAATATGATAGAAATGTAAGGCCTCGTATCTTCTTAGAAGGAGACCTGGTCTTGCTTTACGATCAAGAACCTAATAAACTTGGAGCAAGGAAATTCAAACCAATGTGGATGGGTCCTTATATTGTCAAGCATTTTCTGGAAAAAGGTGCCTACGAGTTAGTAGATTATGATGCGATTCCATTGTCACAGCCCTGACACGGACTATACCTAAAATGTTACTATGCTTGATTAAGTGTAGTAAAACTCACTGTATATATGCTTTCATTGCATGTTTGTGTGTATATTTTAGAGATTTTTATCTGGTTAGCAATCTGCTTTGCATTTGTTGAAGATGTCAAAGTCTTCAGAACCTTTTGTTGGTTATGCCGATGGTGCTAGTCGTAGTACGCAGAATTTTTCCTCTGCAACATGGGCTATTTTCGCTCCAAGTGGTGAGTTAGTGAGTTTCCAAGGGATTTGTATCAATTGATCGAAAAACAACATCATTGAGTATAGCACGTTGATTGAACTACTCTCTAATGCCATTTCACTTGGAATTCACCGAATCATCATTAGGTTGGACTCACAACTCATTGTATTACAACTAACAAACATTTATACTGTCCAGAATCCAACAATTTTTCTTATGTTCCTTAGAGTTTGTATTTTGGAAAGACATTTTGAACACATTCAATATCAACTTATTTCCAGAAATATTAACACATTAATTGATTCTTTAGCAAATTGTGTTAAATAGAAATTTGTGACACATTTAAAAGTAATATTTTCAATTCACATCATGAGTTGAATAGGATTGCATATAACATAGAAAACTCTGAAAGTAAAATAGTTAGGTGTTTTAAAAGTTTTTACAAAATTTGTGTCCAAGACATGTTTAGTCATCTGACCCAAAAACTCAAAATGCATGCAAAACATCCTAAGTAGATCTAGTGGTGCTCATGGTAACAGGTCACAGCCTGTGCTATCATGCACAAAAGCCTCACCCAACGGCTAGGAACACCAATAGTGTGGCATTGCAGCCTCATAGGTAAATCCTTGATCTGGACATCTAGAATACCAAGGGTTAATCCCTCTATGTGATCCTGCAACTCTGCTAAGGTCTCAACCAAATCCAAGTCCTGGAGAACTGCTCTCCCGATGTTTCTCCGCGTTGGACGACCTACAACCTGTTGGTGTCCCACAGGTCGAATAGCACCCACAACTGTATGCATAAGAGTAATTTTTGTTTATTCTTGGAAACATTAGAAACACAAAAAACATGTGGAAACTTGAAAAATCAAAAAACACTTTGGTCAAACAACTTACCCATAGCACCCCATTGTGCTCTAATTGGTAGAATCAAATCTAGATCTCCACAGAAATCAATCCCTGAGTATGGATGCTCCTTGATGACAAGATGTTTTCCCTCGAGCCAACTGAAGAATGTAGTGGAAAAAATTATTGTTGACTGACTCACATGTCGAGCCATCAATTAAGCCCACCTCTGCATACGTGGATCTCTAGGACCAGCTACACCCACTGATACATGCTGTGGTTGCATCAATGGGATTCTCTCTAAGGTAAAAGCAATTAAGATCAAACCATAGCAGAAATTCTTCGTCTTACCACTTTTTACCTTAGTTAGTTGTTATTTCAGTGAGGTAAGCACAACCTCGGACTAGTTGAAAACTTTTGGCTTTGGACACTCTAGTGCATACTGCAGATAAGATCTGTTCACTAGATGTAGTGTCACATTGCCAACCAATTTTGTGATTGTGAAGAGGATTGTTCTCAAAGGAAAATCACCTACATCCTTGATGTTTATTTTCCCATCCTTGCTAGGCTATGTACCTGGCTGACAAAACTTTCTAATATAATCTCTCACTGGTTCACCTCCACGGGCAAATCTAGAAAGTGAGATGGGGGCACCTCGCCTCAATAGTCCAGTAAGAAAGTAAATATCATCAATGGTAATAGGGAAAATCTTGTCCCTAATGTGAAAAGTTTGATTTTTCATATCCCATGCACGAACAAGGAAATACTATATTTCTATTTGTTTCCTCATTCTGGATAGCTTAAAGTATTTGAGTAACCCACAATTTTTAAGGGCCTCAACTGTTCTTGGATTGTTTAGGGCAACCATGTCTTGTTCTTCATGCTCTCTTTCTCACCATGTAATTGACATTCTGATCCGATGAGAGCCTGAAACACAATCATAATCTTAGTTAGAAGCCTTTCCATGCAAAAAAAGGGACACATTTTGGAGCAAACAGCTAAATCAAACTTAGGAAGCTCACCTAGCATAGCCCATGCACAGAGACAATGCACTATAGAGCATGCAACCTTCTATTTGGGTGCTCTTCAGCGTAGTTTTCGATGTGAAAGCTTGCGCTGATCCCAGGGAAAAAAAATGAAACCCGAGGGGCCCCAAAAAAACCTTAAACTTGCTTGAAATTAAAAAAGAATGACTTGAAAAGAAAGTACAGAGGTTTAGATCCTACCTAGTCTAGACAGCTTGAGAAATGATCCGTAGAATCTCTCGCAATCAGCTAGTGAAGGTCGAGGTAAAAAACTAGCTCAGAGCACAAAACTGAATGGTAAGTTCCAAATGGTAAAAATGTCATGGTAAAAACGTGTTTTATGTTTATTTCATGTTCATTAATCAAGTAAACATTAGTATTTACCTATTTTTTCTTATGAAACCGATATTTTTAATCCATTTGATGGTGTTTTGAGCAGGTTTTGCAACTGACTTACAAAATTCAACGTGCTCGATTGTTAATTGTACCTTTGACCATAGAGCACACTTTTATCTCTTTTTCGAGCTCTATTAAAAAATGAAAAAGGAACCCCCTTGGAGTCCTCTTTAAGCTCTTTTTAGACTCTCTAAACATGAAAATATTGTCGAGCGCTTGTCCTTTCTAGCTTGTTAATAGATTGGAAATGATATCTCTCTTGTATTATTTTACGCTTTTTCAGGCTTGATAGATTAATTTATGGAAAAGAACTTGTGGAGTTTTCTTTTTTGTACCTTTTCAAACTCTCTAAACATGAAAAGGACTAATTTATATTTATCATTAAACTTGCTAAAACATCAAATAGCAACAAACTTGTCCATCTAGACAAGACTGGATTTCACCTTCGCTAGACTCGTTAAAAAATAAAATAGCGATGGATTTTCCCAAAGGGTGAAATTATACAACAAGGATATGTTATCCTCCTCAAGCTTGATAAAAATAAAGAGGTATTGGTCAACAATGACTGGGGAAAATGGGAAAAAGGGGAAAATCACTTTATGGTAGCAGTTCGCTCTTGAACATGACACTTTCACTCCATCACCGTGACTATCTAGGTTGAGTTATTAGCTTGATGGTTACCACACTATTGGTCTATCATACCATCCATCACTTTGTTTTGGGTCAATGCTACCAATTCATCTCAGTGTCGCCGACATGTTCAAGAGAAGTCATTCAGTCAAAATTCATCCTTTGAAATACCATAAACCTTCATTTTCATGATCGCCATTCCTGAACCTTTTGTCGTTAGTCAAATTCCATCTCTAAAATCACTACACTCGTTTTATGTTGTTGATGTGGGATACGTCAAGGCCCTCCTGTGATGAGTTGCTTCTTGTCGACATCAACTCATTATCCAAGAAGTTGACTTAGAAACACCCTTTCAGTACCTTAAGGCTTGCATGCATCAATGGCAAGTTTCTTGCTTCCAGCGATAGGCATACATCAATGGCCTTCGACCGAAAGACTTTGTATGGTGTTCAACATCAAATCATTCATTCACACCATGTAGAATGTACTATAGTACCTTGAGGATCATTATCATTATCGATGATTTCTCTCGCATCTGTTAACAACTTACATCATTGGCTGGTAATGAGATGGTGTCTTCCCATGTTCGACTTAAGATCACATATTCACATGGTTAGACTCATACTTGAGCGAATGATTGAATGAGATAGAAGACCCCAGATCTAGTTTCATTGATCCAGGCTGCAATTTTAGGAGTACTAAATCATATGTACAATGGATTTACATTGATGGTCATTTCAATAATGGGTCTATATCTGTAGATGACCGTTTATGTACATGTAATAAAAGTTTATGAGATGAGCATGGGTATGCCTTCCCTCAGAAATTCATGTAAAATCAATATCATGGTAAATGTATTATAATTGATGTAGGTCACCTTCCACTTTGATACCTCCTCATCACATTGTAAAGCATTTCATTCAACATTGAATTTTTTCCAACTTCATGCTTTAGGGGGCAGTTGTTATAGATCCATTTGGGCACATCAAATCCCAACATCCAAATCAATGTTTTAGGGCTCATCAAACCCTAATTTCAGTTGCTTCATGCCCTAAACAAGTCATCCCTTTGAATTCCTCCTTCCAAGACAGTTTTACGACTTGAAGACATCCAGAAATAGCCTCTTGAGGGATGAGCGCAGGTAAGCCCTTATAAAGGTGCCCTACAGAGAAGTTGAGTCCACTGCCAGGGTGCTCTGCAGAGCACTTAGGCTTCCTTTTACCTGCGTTGGGTGAGAATGAGCGAAATTCACATAGGGTTTGGGGAATATTCTTATCTTTTGGAGTCATCTAGAAGGTTCCCTCACTTATCAACTCCTATGAGATCGAAAATGGATGAGGAATGAGTTAAGGTGCATCCTATCCTCTCATCCCTTCCTCCATGGAACTAATTCTAAGTATGGAAGACCATTCAATGCCACCAATTATGACAAAACCTCTTTCATATTCCTATAAATTGACCACTTATCTAATTGATCAGGGGTTGGATTATGTTGAATTGTAAGGAGATAATGCTGCTATGAGATTTGGCTTTGAAGCAAGTATTGTAATGTTACAAGTTTGTCATGCTTTTGATGTGATGTGGATGGGATCCAAGTTGGAGGAATGGCTTTGAATTAGACACCAATGGTTTTAGTTCCTTATTCTATCTAATAAATTGTTTGAACCTTTTTTCCCATATGTTTGTATTGTTTCATAATGCTTATATGTGTGGATTGTATCTGATTCTTTTCACTTATATACAATAGATCATGTGCTTTTATCGGTTCTTTGTTTTCTGTTGTGTTTATAGGGTACTTCTCAAGTGTATTAAGTATGGGAAGGAGTGATAGGATCGATACAAGGGAGACGAGAGGAAAGTGGAACTACAAGTAGGTCTTCTTATATTCTCATCTTATCTATTGCTTATAGGAAAATTCTAAAACACTTTAAACTATTGTTCTAGATATAACTACTTATCTAGGGAATTAGTATTTATCTGTAGATACCAAATTCTCCAGAACACTATGTGCATGTTACTATATTTTTTGTCAAAATATAACGATTTAAGGCCATTGTTATGGAGTATTTTTCATTATATGTCCAAGGACATAGCGGTTAGAGTTACGCAGTTTGTTAAGAATTAATTAATGTGTATTCATTTCCATTAAATAATGAGAATATAGTTTTCCTATGAATCAACACATGCTTAATCTCTATTAGTTTTATTATCTAACAAATTCCCTTTAGATAGAATTCCACTAGTGTGTGTAGGAACTACATTATTTAATACATAATCAAGCTCTGTCAATTATATTAATGAGAGATACCTAGCACTTCTCTACACTCTTGGCACACCATAACATGCTTTGGCACACATTAACATTCCTTGACACCTTGCATGTATTTGAACATATTTGTACCTAGAGCATATTGCCATGACTAGGACACCCAAGCACATGTTGGCAGGCTCTAGCATAGCATATAACTCTCCTAACATGTGTTTCCATGTATTCCCTAGCATGCCCTAGAACACTTTGGCATGCATTCACATACATTAGCACTTGGCACACATTGAAACTTGACATGTATTGGAGCCAATTATTAGTGTGCCTAGAATTCCCCTTTTGAAAAATATAAAGTCCTCACTTGTTAACCCTCTTATGTGTTCATTTCCTTGCATTTTATCTTAGTTCTTCCTTTAATTTTTTGCTTGACACTTCTTGATATGTATTGGAATACATTGACACCCTTCACATCCTATCATGCCTTGGCATTGTTTGGCACATGCTAACACACATTGAAACTCCCTATCACACTCTAGCACTTCTTGACATGCCCTAGTATTCCCTAGCATGCCTTACTAGTGCTTAGCATACCTTGTCACTCGTTCCTTAGCATGCCATCTATCACTCATTAAAACTCACTTGCAAAACCTCATATTCGTTCACTTCCATGCATTTTGACCTAGTCCTCCCTTGTGTTTCCCTGGTACCCCTAACACTCCTTAGCATGAATTAGCACTCTATGGAAAACCTCAACACTCTTAGACATGCCCTACCACTTCATAACATGTGTATCACTCCTTGACACACATTTCCACTTGGCATGTGTTGGTGCTTGGAAAGTATTAGCATGTTTAACATTCGTTGAGATGCCTTGGTATGAATTGGCAAGTTATTTGATATCAATTATTGGAAAGTAGATGAGAAGTAACAAAGGAAGATTTAACACTTAGAATTCACTAACATTTGGCGCTTGGCACCTATTGGCACCTAGTGTTGGTGTGCCTAGCACACCACTCTTGGAAAAGGTAAATTGATGAATTATTAACCCTCTTATGTGTTCATTTCATTTTAGTTTCACTTGTTTCTCCTTTTTGTTTCCTTAACAATCCTTGGAACATATTATCACACCCTTTCACATATTTTCATGCCTTATCACTTATCACATCTTAGCATATTTGACATGCCTTCACACTATTTGGAACATGTTAGAATTCCCTAGCACGACTTGGCACTCATGGCCTCACAACTAGCCTTACATTTTTTCACAACTTGGGAACCCAATGAAGTCCTTAGCTACTATAGTTCATGTGACATTAGCATGTTTCAATCGCAACAACTTGACCAAATGAATCTACTACAAGTAGATTGTTCCTTGTTCACCTAAGAAATTTCTATAACTCATCTAAGACAACTTATGTCCAAGCTCAATTTTTCCCACTTAAGAACTTACCAAGATAAGGATCACATCTAACCATGTCCATAAAACAACTAAGAAACATAGCTTACACAGGAAATGTTTCACATGTATGCCTAGTTCATATAAACAATAGAGCATTCATTGAGAGTGCAAGAACCACACGATTCATAAGACAAACAAGATATAAGATGACACAAGGCTAGTGCCCCAAAAATTATACAAAACAATGTACATTATGCAATTGTCTAAAATAGTTTAAAACATGAGCATTCAGCCAAAGTGTGCCAGATGTCATATAAAAATAATAACAAAAGGAAAAATAGTGTTGTGCCTAGAACAAAGTCTCCCTTTGTTAAAATTGCTTACTCGAGCCCCTTATTGCAGTTGTAGGATTTATTTTTGCAAATCCTATTATGAAACTCTCCTAACACACTTCGTCCTTGGCACACTTGAATTTACTGACACTCCATGATACACACTCTCATTTGTTTATTTCTGTGCATTTTGACCTAGTTCAACTTTGTGATGCCTCGACACTCCCTAACACTCCTCAACATGAATTGACATTGTTCAACATGTTTTAGCATGCCTTTTAATTCCTTGGCATGCTCTGACCCTCCGTAGTTATCATGCCCTGACAACTACCCTTAATTTTCAACTTGGGAACCTAATAAAGTTCCTATCTTTACTACAAGAGCTCGACCAAGTTACAATTACTACAACTAGACTATGTTATTGAATTGTGTAGCTTCAGAGATACTCCAGAAGCCTTAGAACTCAACACAAGAGGATTCCAGCTTTTTGGGTCTTCTACCTTTTCATTTTCTACTAAATAAGATTTAAGAGATCTATTATCTACTTCAGATATAGAACGTCTATAAATGTTTGAAAAGGATCTCAAGAAATTTATCCAGTACGGATGTTGTTCAAATTATCTAGGAAGGTCTATCTCAAAGAAGTTGAACTGAAAATAAGAATAAAAGGTCCCTCTATACAAATTATAGGTCTATTTTTTTTTTTTTTGAAGATGAAATTAGAAAGTTTAGAAAATATGTTGCTGAAAAGAGATTCTTCTATTTGCACTTTGGGGGAATTAGAATTGGACTAGCACCATTATTCCATCATGGCCTTAATACTCCTTGCATAGCCGAGCTTTTTGACACCAGGCACAACTTATATGAACATGCCTGAATTGGAACCATACTTGGAAACTTATCCTCGGGATGTCAACATGGCACTACCTATCCTGACTATGCCATTAGTTTGTCTGATATCCACCTCAAAGATTGTTGGAAAGCCTTGATTGGATTACAAGGTCTAGAAATGGTTGAAGACAATGAATATTTGTCTGTGATAGTTCAAAACTCTTTCTAGTTAACAAATACTGTACACCCTAAATTGAGACAACCAGTGTTAAAATATTGTGTTGTTGTAGGAGTGAGCAATGCACAAGTAGAAGGTGTTCAGTATGACAAAGAAGCTTTGCCTAATGACTGGTATATCCAATATAAGTCTCTGGCAGTCGTAGATAGTTCAAACAATATGCTCAAAAGAATGTCTGTGTTGGATGGTTGTGTTAGAATAATCCCAAACAGACCAAGAATACCACGACCAATAGTTATGCCAGAAAAACATGTGCTACCAGCAATCTTAGAAAAAAAACAACCTCCTATAAGTGGAAGAAGATCTTTTTATCGTCATATTCCTTTACCCGAAGAATCTAGTTCTTCCACCAGTACACCGCTATCCACAAACCAATTGTATATACCAGAAGAAAAACCGTTCTTTGCTGTAAATAAAATGTTTAGAACATATGTCAAGACTACTCCACCTGTAGAGGAATTTCAGTTTGCAAACAGTAGATTTGTAAAAGGAAGAAAGTGGCCACCTAAAACAAAGTTCAGTACTTCTTCATCTAACACTAGATAGCCACCAAAAAGAGATGACTGTGCCCCATTACTAGAACATAATTCATAGAATCCAAATGACATGGACCAAGTATACCAAATAGGAAACTATCTCACCACTTGGTGTGCACAAGTAGAAGATGTTCTAGATGATTTAGGTCAAAAAGCTGATTTGATAAATTCTAATCTAAAATTTCTCTATGATGAGCAACAATAAAAAAATCTAGAAAAGGAAGAAAGAAGAAGAAGGAAACAGAAGAAAAAGGCAAAGGAAATTCCTAAGTTTCACCTAGATACGAGCACACCCAATTATTGGGATCAAGAAGAAGAAGAAGAAGAAGCAGTAACTGCAACTAGTGCAGAAGAGTCTACTTCCAAACACACTGGAAAGTTAACTAGTGAGAGAGAGACATACAAAATAGATAAACCCTTTGTCTCAAAGAAAGAAGTGATGACCCTTGAACAAGCTGCCTCTAAATTCCCTTCTTTTATCTTGCCATCCATAAATAATCAGAATAAAGCTCATATCCTGAAAGAAGTCAATAAGTATCCACGTGTTGAAGAAGATCTGTATGTAGCCAATACCAGTGGCTATATCTTAGATTTGGATAATTCTTCAAATCCTGGAGAATCAATCCGGATTTGGATAGGTGCTCTATATCAGATGCAGGTCACAACAAAGTTGGATAACATATCCATCATGGTCCTAGCAGAAAAATGTATGACTGGAATAGTCTATGATTGGTGGATGGGACCATCAGACGAAGAGAGAAGAACCGTCATGGAAGCCGGACTGTCCACATTAGAATTGTTGCTAAAAACACAGTTCGTGCCAGAACCAGTTGATGAGAAAAAGCAATTGATAACAGATCTTAGTCGAATGGAATTAAAAGATCTGAAATACCTTGATCAATTCAATAAAGATTTCATGGCTAAGATTTTCAAAGCTAATATCTCAAATGATGTGGCTCAATTTTTTTTTTTTTTTTGTCAAAATTACTAGGCAATCTAGGAGACCTCATTATGAAAGATCTAGATGTACAGAACAAAATACTATATCAAGTTTATTGGGTTGACCTTCTTTTTAGAATCACAGAAAAGGTTAAATATTTGTGTTGGCAGAAGAAGGTGCATGACATCACACCCAGTTCAGATGTCTGCAAAATTATGCTACCATGGACACCATTCCAAAAGAAGAAGAAAACAAAGAGGTATGGTAGATTCAAACCCAAGAGAGTCTCAAATCCAAGAAAGCCATTCCGTAAATATAAGTTTTTGAAGAAAAGGTCCAAACCAAGAAACAATAATTGTTGTTTCATTTGTAAAAAAGAAGGACATTTTGCACGTAAGTGCCCACATAATTCATCTAGTAAGCTTAAAGCTTGTATAGATATAGAAGAGTTTCAGGATGATTGGTCAATAGTAGATTCAGAAGATGATATTTCAAATGTATATATTTTAATTGAAATATTAGATGCAGAAGATGAAGGGCAATGTGTTTAGAAGATGAATTTTATTACAAATTGCTCAGATGATGATTGTTCAGAAGAACTTCATTACTGTGAAAGCGATACTGAAGTCACCAGCGAAACAACAGAGGAGTCAGAGGATGAATCTGAAAAATCACAGTCAGAACAGTCAGTGCAACAAGGTAAGCAACCTATGCTACCTCTTCTAGAAATAAATGCTTTCTGTCCATATCAGAAAAGAACCATAGCCTCAACCAGTTTTCCAAAACCAGAGATTACTAGAACAGAAGAAAATACTCTGTTAAAAAAGATAGTCAAAATTTATAGCCTCATTTATATCCTAGTTCAAGTTCAAGTAAAAAATGAATGGATATCTGTTGATGCATTTATTAACACCAGCGGATCAAACAATTTGGCTAGACCATCTTTGTTTAAATCTCTGTGGCAACCATTGCAAAATATACTGGTTTCAAAAACCATAGGAGGATCCATGAGTTTAACTCACTATGTAGACAATATTTCATTGAAAGTTGGGGGGAGTATTGTTAAGATCTCTGCAATACAACATTTTGATCCCTCAGCTAATTTAATGTTGGGAATGCCATTTTTAAATTCTGTGCTTCCAGTAACAATCAACCAAGATAAGCTGATTATCAATTTGAAAAAGAAAGCTATATCTGTACCTAGGTTGTTTATTGCAAACTCAGAAGCAAGACATGAAAACAACCAGAAAAGAGTAGGAGCCAGAAAGCCAATAAAAGATTTTGATACCAGGGGGTGATCGATAAAAAAAGACTAATACCAGGGGGTGATCGCTTGACAGAGAACTCTGAGATCTCCTATTGTAATGAGCTTTATGTATTCTGCTTGTTTTTATTAATATCGAAGCCTATTGGGCCGCCTGTCTGAGGAAAATTTCTGCAATCCAAAAGATCTTGGAATTGTAAGGCGAAGGCGTTTGAAGACCCGCGGAGAGAGGTCATAGTTGCGCGCGCATGTTCGGCTAAGGAGAAGTAACCTACCTCAGATCTGCTGTTTAGGAAAGCTTAATCATAAGTAAGTTCGAATGCACCAAAGCTTTATTATATTGTCTGCTCGTTATTAGTCTCTGTTTATCGATCACCCCCTGGTATTAGTCTCTGTTTATCAATCACCCCCTGGTATTAGGGGGTGATCGATAAACAGAGACTAATACCAGGGGGTGATCGATAAACAGAGACTAATACCAGGGGGTGATCGATAAACAAAGACTAATAACAAGCAGACAATAGAATAAAGCTTTGGTGCATTCGAACTTACTTATGATTAAGATTTCCTAAACAACAGATCTGAGGTAGGTTACTTCTCCTCAGCCGAACATGCGCGCGCAACTACGACCTCTCTTCGCGGGTCTTCAAATGCCTTCGCCTTACAGTTCCAAGCTCTTTTGGATTGCAGAAATTGTCCTAAGACAGGCAACCCAATAGGCTTCGATATTAATAAAAAAAAGCAGAATACATAAAGCTCATTACAATAGGAAATCTTAGAGTTCTCTGTCAAGCAATGATCTTGAACTTCTGTAGACCCTTTCTTATATAGACTTCCTAACTTTTACTATTCAAAAATAAAATCACCAAAACAGAAATAGTTGAGGGTCCTATTGGCATATTTTCCATCGATGGTGTCTACTCAACCTTTCTGGTACAAAGATTCTATCCTATCTATCTACCATGGTCCTTTCGGACTCCTATCTGAATCATAGTCGCTTGCAGGATCAAATTCTTTTGAAGAGTCATGTGCTGGTCTGGACATGTCGAGAATCTTTCGGTAGTGCTGTTCTATAATTTGAGCATATTCTTTGTCCCAATCTATATCTGCTGGGTCCTGGGCATCTATTAGTGTGTCCTTTAAAGTAGATTCTTTTGCTTGTTCTTCTCCTTTGGCATCTTCATCTAAAACTATTGTCCTTCAGGATGCTACTTGTGATGATTCTCCCTTTTCCGTATTTGTCTTTATGCGGTGAAGACCCTGTTGCTGAGGTGTGTACATAGCCTCTTGTTTCTCCCACTTGTTTAGAAAAGGCAAAGAGCTGATGTCGATGTCTCAAAAAGAATCTTTAAACACATTTCTGATTGTGGGTGACCTTTGTACTGCCAATTCGATGTCGTCTAAGAGTTCCCACTTAAAAATTTGAAACATATTAGTGGAGCTATCTATTGCATGTTGAACCAATGCTTTGCAATTATTACTCATAAAATCTTTATATTTCCAGCCTAATTCGAAAATCATTGATGTACAGATTCTTTTTGAAATCATCAAACTTATTATATGGATGACATTGTTATTCCAATTAGGTGACATAACACTGATAGTTACCAAAGACTTTTGATTAATTACAAATTTTAATACTTTGGGTTTTCCCTGTAAATCATCCATTTTTGTAGAATCTGAATCTTTTCTACCAACTTTAAATTTCCAAATTCATGGAACCAACCAGCATGCTGCTTAATCATTTCTTCATTTTTGCTGGTCTCGATTTCTCCAATCCTCTCATGACTAAAAACTTGTGAAAATGGATTAGGATCAATGCTTTCTCTTAGCCTGAGACTATGATAATCCCACGGGGATGAGAAAGTTTTGAGATATTGCTGTCCTTTGAATGCATTGAGATATCCTGGTACTAGGATTTTTTCTGCAAAACCATCTTTTATTTCGCAATTAGCAAAACCTTCAAAAATTCCATATTGAGGAAAAATGTCGTTTGCAGCATAATTTTCATCGATCCTTTGTAAAAAGGATGCTTCTAATTCCTCAAAAATATCTGGGATTTTCAAATATAGAATGAATTTTCCTAATTCAGGCTTAATAGGAATTTCTTCAAGATCTAATATTTTTGCTCCTGTGAAAATGCTGAGACCGAAATCAATCCCTCCAATGAGCTGATAAAAATTCAAAATCTTTAGGATCCATATCATATTTTCTGTAAATTCGCTAGACCATAGATCTGAGAGACTTTTGAAAAACAATTTTACCTTCATGTTAAGTAAAGGATATACCTTTACCAATTCAGCATCTAGGCCTAAAGACATACCTATATTCTTAGATTTCCACGCTTGGCACCTCCTAATCCAAGTGTTTCTTTTCAGTCTCATTCCTACAACCTTTTTTATTTCTTCTGTAAGGTGGCTTGCATGTCCTTCCAATAGCCTGAATCTATCAACAAATGTAGAAAAACTGTCGTCCTGTGGACCTTTACCTGGAATGGTAAAACACAAACCTGTACAAGTCATGAATGCTTTATTCATATCCCTAGTTAATGAAAATATTAAAAAATTTGAATTACTTGGGATCCACTCAACTTCAAAATCAAACTGTTGAAACCAAATCTACCAAGCAAGAATTCTTCCATTTGCAATCTGTCTTGATATTTTGGTAGATAAAAAATATTTAAAATTCTTGGAGTCTGTGCGTATTAAATTTTTTTAGGAGTAAGATATAATTCAAATCGTTGTATCCCGTTGAATATGGCCAATGTTTATTTCTTTTCTACGAAGTAATTCTTTTGGCTAGGTGCAAATTCACCCGAAGCATAAGCACAACGTTTTTCTTCACTTTCTTCACCTTTCTTCCTTCATTCTAAAAGAACAACTACCCAAAAATCTAGAGAAGCATCAGTTTGGAGTATAAGCAGACCATCACCTAGTGGTTGGAGCTTTGGCAAATGCTGACATTCTTCTTTCAACTGTTTAACTGCTGTTGTTGCTTCTTGTGACCATCCCTCTTTGAGATGTTTCTTGATTTGCGTTGTTTTCTTTATCAGATTTGGGATGTACTTGTGAGGATAATTCAGAACTCCTAGGAACCTTTGAATTGTTTTGGTATCCTTCAGTTCATCTGGAAACTATGTCAATTTGGTTAATACATGTGGTTGCATTTGAATTGCACCACTGACTACATTGATTCCCAGAAAATCTATACTCTCTTGGAATAAAGACATTTTTCTTTTTGACAAAACTATACCATGCTACTGAACTTCTTTTAGAAAAGTTTCTAAATGTTCTAAATGGGTTTTTACATCTGGATTATGAATGAGGATGTCAGCAATATATGTAACAATAAAATTATACTTAGCAAAAATAAAATCCATTCTTCTCTGGGAGAATGCAGGGGCGTTTTCCAAACCAAAGGGGACAACCTTCCATTGGTAAAATCCGTCTGGACAAATAAAAGTCGTTTTATTCTGGTCCTCTGGCTATATCTGAATCTGATAATATCCATACTTCATGTCAAATTTACTGAATACCTTGCTATGTTGTATTTTCTGCATTATGATCTCTGGTCTTGGCAATGGATAGTTAAAAATTTGGGTGATGGCATTGAGGTGTTTATAATTTATCACCATTTTGGGTTTTCCCCTAACTATCTCAGAATGATTCCTTACCAGAAATGCAGGCAAGTGTAATGAGACTTACTTGGCTCAATGAGCTGCATCTGTAATAATTCTTTAATCTATCTTTTTGTTTCTTGCTCATGTGAGGGAGTGCAGGGAATTAATTTTCCTTTGACTCCATTATCATGCAAGGTTACAATTTCTTGCATTGGACTTTCTATTTCCCAAAACTATTGTGGGTTTTCCGAGCAAATTTTTAGAAGTCTCTTTTGGATATCATTTTGTTTTGTAGACCAATTGGGATCTATGCATGCCAATTGTTTTGTTTTAGATTTTTCTCTTGCTTCATAAATTTGCAAGACTTCCTGCCAATCATTAGAATCTTTTATTGGCTTTCTGGCTCCTACTCTTTTCTGGCTGTTTTCATGTCTTGCTTTTGAGTTTGCAATAAACAACCTATTTACAGATATAGCTTTCTTTTTCAAATTGATAATCAACTTATCTTGGCTGATTGTTATTGGAAGCATAGAATTTAAAAATGGCATTCCCAACATTAAACTATCTGAGGGATCAAAATGTTGTATTGCAGAGATCTTAACAATACTCCTCCCAACTTTCAATGAAATATTGTCTACATAGTGAGTTAAACTCATGGATCCTCCTATGGTTTCTGAAACTAGTATGTTTTGCAATGGTTTCCACAGAGATTTAAACAGAGATGGTCTAGCCAAATTGTTTGATCCACCAGTGTCAATAAATGCATCAACAGATATCCATTCATTTTTGACTTGAACTTGAATCGGGATATAAATGAGGCTATTAGTTTTGACTATCTTTTTTAACAGAGTATTTTCTTCTGTTCTAGTAATCTATGGTTTTGGAAAACTGGTTGAGGTTGTGGCTCTTTTCTGATATGGACAGAAAGAATTTATTTCTAGAAGAGGTAGTACAGGTTGCTTACCTTGTTTTACTAACTGTTATGACTGTGAGATTTCAGATTCATCCTCTGACTCCTCTGTTGTTTCGCTGGTGACTTCAGTATCAATTTCATTGTAACGAAGTTCTTCTGAACAGTCATCATCTGAACAATTTGTAATAAAATTCATCTTCTGAACAAATTTAGACCTACAATTTGTACATAGGGACCTTTTATTCTTATTTTCAGTTCAACTTCTTTGAGATAGACCTTCCTGGATAATTTTAACAACATCGGTACTGGATAAATTTCTTTATAACTCAACACGGGAGGATTCCAACTTTCTGGTTCTTTTACCTTCTCATGTTCTACTAAATCAGATTCAAGACGCTAGTGAGATGGGTTTGTGTGAGTTTCGTCACAAAAGGATTTGTGAAAAAAAAACCCAAGCGAAGGGTTTTTGGACCCAAGATGGGGTTTAAAATCTAAAAGAAATTAAAAAGGATAAATAATATTTCCTAAGATCTAAGTGGATAAAACCCATAAGTTCTATTAATAAATTTTCATAGGGTGACATTGTTCTTTACTATGATATTTTCATTTCCTCATTAATACGTTGCGTTCACCCAATATCATCATTACATATTCAGATCTACACCATTATACATCATCATATTCAATTATATAGAAAGAAACAACATCACCATCATCATCAATGCAATAGAATATAAAAGGAACAATAGAAGAAAGATTGCGCACACATAGAGACACCAATATTAGTCTTACCATGGAAAAACCCACTATGAGGAAAACCCTTGTAAATCTTCTTCTTCTTAGATTGTCATCAAATGATGCAACAAAAGAGAGTACAATGATCCATAAATTTATCTATACAACAAAAAAATAATGATATTTATGAAACATATCTAATCACGTTAATTGTCAAAACCCTCATATTGATGCTTGTAATTTGTTGTCACAAACTGATGTCACCTCATGTATATTGTTGTCATTGTGCCGAACATTGCTGAGAACTATTGCCACTGTTAATGAGCTAAATCCATATGTTTGCAATGGAAACTAGAAAATCAGATCTACATATCTGTATAACATTAGAGAGAAACCTAGATCTACCAAATCACTGTAGTCAACTGAATCCAATATGTCAAATGTTAGATCTGAACTTTGGTCACCCTCATCATGACTGTCTGTGTGCAACCAAAACTCCTTGGTCACTCTCTCGGTCACTGTACACAAGAGATTGTGATTGCAAAGTCACTCTCAAGAAGCCTTAATGCATGTGACTATGGCATAATACTGCTCAAACCTAGTGTTATCACTTAAGAATTCTAATACCAAAATGTCTCACATTAGTTTGATGGTAAAAGTCGGTGCTAGTCTAAATTTGATTTTTGTTTGCCTTAGAGTCTGAGTCTTAGGAGTCTTGAGTCAAATATGCCTTCTCATTCATCACCGGTCTCATAGCCATGTGTCAGTTTTGTTTAAAAGTTACTATGAGCCACAAATCCCTTTAGGTGATTTCGTAGCGCATGTAACCATTTTGAAGTATTTTCGCAGCGCAACAAGTTTTAGGTGATTTCACAGTGTGATATGTTTTAGGTGATTTCGTAGCGCATAATTCAAAATTTACACTGACTGAGCTACGAAATCAGAGATTCATGCATTCCGTAGCGAATCTTTTCAATTGTCAAATCTGTCAAGTTAAGTTATAGTTGCATCATTCATTGTCAGTTTATGCACTCCACATATCATGTCCAATTGCTTATCTCCATCATTACAGCTGCTAGGTACATTGATACACATGGATTGCAAGTTCCAAGAAAAGCCAGATATGCACAGTCTTAATGATGATTGTATTCGTTGCATGAGAAACAAGTCTGCAAGATGTCAATTTGAAAACATTGTTATCAAGCGAGGCAACTATCAGGCGAGGCAGTCATTCAAGCGAGGCAGAGACTGGAGTTTAAGCAGTGCTAGCATTTCCAACCTCCATTACACTGAACCTTCATGGAGGGATCGACAGAAAGAAAAGACCACAGATCAGGCAAATGTTTGAGAAACGAGCCTGGAGGTTTAGACATAACCTTAAAGAACAGAGAAGTCGAGCATGCATTCAAACAAACTGGATGTTGGAATTTTTGCAAGAAACTCTAGGGAGGTCATGCACAAGTTACCAAGGAATTTTCCCTAAATTTCACAGGACTAAACTCAAAGGTTGGTATGCTGGAATTGCAGGTCTCACCAAACATGATATCCATAGTTACGGAGATTCCAAGGCGGCAAGAACGTTGGTTTAAGAATTTCAAATTTGATATGAACCCATGCAAAGAGTTTCTAAAGTAGGAATTCATTAACTTAGATTTAAACAAGTCTGTTCCTAGAAGTTATGTCAAAGAGTCATATGCCAATATGCTTACTTGTATGCAGAAGTACCTTACCTGTGAAGGGAGATATAATAAGGTGTATTCATACCATTTTAAACTTTTGTTGCATTTCGCAGGAAAGGCATCTATTGATCTACCTTTTTACTTATTCTGTAGCTTAAGTAAAATGTGTGATAAGGTGCAGCTAAAGAAAGAAGCCTGTGAGACTTCATTGTTCCACCATGGTTTGGTTAAGTTGATAGTTCTGCATGAACTCTAGAGGGTAGCTAGGGACTGGCACACATTCTTAGTCATGTCTGGTTTATAGAATGAGACCGGTCTCAGCCGTCGAGTTGCAAAAGATCTTCCAACAACAACTGGTCATTAGACAGAAACAAGATCCAAGAGGTTTTCAAAGTTGAAGGCAAGGAAACAAGTAAGAGAATCCACCAAGCCAATGACTATTCAGGATACACCCCAGCAGGCTCTTAAAGAGAAAACTCAGGTTAAAGAAAGTGCACATGAATCAATCATAGGTGAAGGAGTTCAAAGAAGAAGGACTATGAGCCAGGTAGCTAAGGAAAAGGGTAAGTCAGTGACTATTGAAGAAAGACCTGTTTCAAAGGGAGACTTAAATGACTTATTGCAAGCCATTGACATTGAAGAGTCTCCACTAGTGCAAGCAAATTTGATAGAGTCAGGAAAAGACAAGGCTAAGAGAGTCAAAGCCTCAAAGAAACTAAAGTTTGATGATCAGGTTGATCAATTTGTATTTAAGCCCATGAGACCCATAACGAGGAAGCTTAAACAAATACAGGAGGTACTGCCAAGAGTAGATGAAACAGGGGAGGTGACACGACCTCATGAAAGAAAGGATAAAGGCAAAACAACTGCCATTCAAGAAGAAGATAGTGTTGAAGACTTGAAAAAGAGATTGGAATTGGCCAACTTTGAAATTGCTAGACTGAAGAAAGCTGCTAGGAAATTTGCAATTAAGGAGGCTTATTTTAACCAAATGCAAGCTCGGTGGGAGGACCAAAGATTTCAAATTCCCGAGGTGGTTGATTTTAGTGTTCAATTCCGTAGCTGGATTGTTCCTGCAATAAAGGAAGCTCAATTTATCAGAAAGGTCAATACAAACCTCAGATCTGGGATCAAGGTCATGAAGAAACAAATTGAAGGCTTAAAGATACAGTTAAGCCAGCTGAAAGAATCTCCTTAAAGAAATCTCAAGTAAGGCTATGTTTCAAATTTTGATGGTTTTGCTTGGTATAATCTTTCTTGAAGAATCATACATTTCCATTCAGTTTTGAAAGGCCTTGGAGTAATTGAAAGAATGTTTAAATAGAAAAATGCTCAAAACAATAAAATTTTAGTTGAGCTAGTCTGAGAAAACTGTGTTTTTTGGAATAACACAACAGTTTCGTAGCGCGCTACGAAACTGCTGAAGATGATGACTAACGCTCAGCAATTTCATAGCGCACTACGAAACTGCTGAAGCTACACAATCTAATCTCAGTCAACAGATTTTGAAATACAAGTGGAAATTTTGAAAAGGGAGTATCTTCAAGGGATCATCTAAAGCTATCAACTTTCAACAAGGTTAAGACAGGTGGAGGAAACATGTATTCGAATCCAACTCTAAACTTTTTGTCATAAAGTGAGCACATTTACTACAGTCCAAGATATGTTAGACAGCTTGGAAAATCTTTTGCCTTCACAAATGAAGGAGGTTGACAGCACATCAAGTACGTGGCAATCTGATATATATATTTTGGATAATCAAAGATGAAGGGCATGGTTCTTTGGATTCGAACATTTTTGAGGCAAACCAAAGGCCGATAAACAGGGTTAGTTTCCTATGTTTCAGGGGAAATGGAGAAGATGTGACATTGAAGACTAGTATGGAGCTTTGAACATCCACCACAGCCAAACTAAAAAGGGACCACATGTCAAAGAACGAGAATGATTGTAATTAAGGCTATTATTAGCATAATATGGAGTTGGACTCCTATTTGATTTAGATTTCTAGAAATTCTAGTTGCAGTTTATTACATTTAATAGGCAGTTAAAAGTTGAATAGGTGTCATTAGAAGTAGATTTCGAGTTCCCCTTATGCTTGAGGAGGAATCTCAGTCAGATAGAAGAGCTCTATATATAGGAGAAAGAGAAATGTAATAAGGGTTGGAAATATATGTGAAAAAGCTTTGATATTTTGCTTATGTAAAGACTCTGTTTTTCTGGTAATATAGTATTGGCTTATGCTTCTCAAGAATCATATAGACTTCAATGTATGAGTTTCTTTTGTTGTCTTTTCATGATTATCTATAGTGTTATGAGTATTTGATTACTTAGAAATCACTTGCAGTGTTCTAATTTCCTTCATATGCTCGTTGTCTGTCTTCTTTGTGTTTGGTATGCTCTACCTATATTGAAATTTGAATTCCTTGACTTTTATGCAAAGCCAATCCTACTGTTCATACTAGATCACATATGACTCCATAAGCCCAATGGATACCTGTTAATTTTGTTTCCACCATTTTCATTTCTATTTGTTTCACAAGAGTTAGCCATCTTGATCATAATCAAAAACCTTTAATCCCTTGAGAGAGCCCTCTCAGGCTAAGGAGGCTAAGCCTTAGCTAAAAGATTGGTTTGAAACAGTTACTTGAAGTCTTCTTGGTCTGCAGCCTTCCAGGGCCTGATTTTGAGATAACACCTAGATTCACTCCTTTACTATTGTTGTGTGAGTGACTCTGATGTCTTGGTCATTCCCAGGACTACTCTGTGTGAGTGACAGGGTACAAGAACATTCCGATCTACCTTTGAACCCATTCTTGCTCCCATAAGCCTATGTGTCAGTGTCCAAGGGTCTATAGTCACTCTCATAGGCTTATGTGCCAGTGATCAGGGACCAAAATGCCATGTTCTATACTAGTGACTAAGATCCAAAAGACCCTAATCGAGAACGATTTTTTTGCCTATGATTTCAGACCCTTTAGCGAAATCCTTCTGTCGAACCTATGAAAACTAGGAAAAAAGAGAAGAGAAGATATGTCCAAATGATATTGAGGTCTCTTCTATTTATAGGCTTTCCTGAGGGTTCACTTGGGGCTAAGGTTGACCTAAGTAGTTACTCATGTGGTTAGGGCCGACCCATTCCATAATATATGTATGAATAAAATAATTCATAACTCAACTTCCACTTAACCAAATTGGGTGATAGTTAGGGTGCTTTTGGTCCTCTCGAAAAGAGGAATCTAATGTAATCATTATCTCGGTCATTTGATCTATCCAAGGTGGAATTTTACCGCAGTTGCAAAAATTAACACTCCCTCTCAACTAGGGAGAATTCCACCTGCCAATATCTGTCCATTAAACAATATTCCATTATGAAATCTTTGAGTGTCATCATGTATCATCATAGATTATCTATATAATGTAGTCATATTTCCATCTCAAGTGTCTCATCATCACAAATCATAATTGTACATCTCGATTTATCCTTTTCTTATTCCTTCTTATCACTTGATTATTCCTTCTTGTATGTTGAACATTCTCGAATCTAGAAGAAGAAGAATTTGTTACCGAAGGGGAGCTCATGCTGCCACCCTCTATCCATCAAGTTGCTATCTCGAATCTCTGCTAGTGGGCCGCTACCCATAATATCATTATCAATCATCATCATAGAGCATATCATCAAGGAATGCTTCTCAACTTGGAGCCACATCATGAAGAAATAGATTCCACCCATACCGTGAAATAGGATAGCTCATCACACAGGGGAGTACACCTTTGACCCTGGAATTTCATTGGGCATCTTATCCTCATCTTGAGATCATATCGAGTTATCTCAACCCATCTTATTTCCCACTGATCTTCCCAACGATGACCCAAAATAGACACGTGGTAGAACACCTGCACCATAATTGACTTGGGTTGTACACCCCAAGTACACTCTCAACTCGTTCACCAAAACAAGTAGCAGTATCCCCATCAAGTTGGCCTGACTGAGGGTATGATTTCAACTAGGCTATACTTTACAAAGACCAAGAGGGGAGAAACATTCTCCGACCCTATAAATAGTTGGCCTGATTGAGGGTATGATTCCAATTAGGCTATACTTTACAAAGACCAAGAGGGAAGAAACATTCTCTGACCCTATAAATATAGGGGAGAAGCATTCTTCAATCCTAAATAATAGATAGGGTAACACCCTATTTTCTAGAGTTACCTCAACCCCAAGAGCCCTCTATCTCAATTCCTCACCTTGGGAGCTCAAGCAGGGTAGAAAGAGTTTGCTCAGTGTCCTCGATCAACACTGCTCTCATCATTAAATTGTCTCAATAAATGTTTTTTAATGTTCATACAGAACATAAAATCAAATATCATGTTAGATCATATATAATCATATGAATCACAAATGGATACCATAATCATCCTCCCTCTCAAGGAGGTGCCAACCACAAGCATGAGCTTCTTTTGAACAAATGCACTGTCTCAATATATGAGAGTATCTCAGTCCCAACTATAAATATGGGACTTACAGTCAATCGGATCATCACAATGTATCCATGTCATATCTTGATCATGCTCAAATAGCTCTCTAAGGAGCTTTTGTATCCGTCCTCATAGCTAGCCATGTCAGCAACATCATGATCAACCTCAGTCATGCTATGGACCTCTCATCCAAGATATCATGTAAGATCACATACTGAAGAAACATCCAAATGATTTTATCAACAATAACCTCAAATATCAGCAATACATCTATTCAGATACATATCATAGGAGAAATATCACGTTCTCAAAATAGAACACCTCATGCAGATATTTCAAAGCATGTTCGGTGGAAACTCTATGTGAGTGAAGCAAATCACTCATGAATTCATTAAGGTTCTATGCACATCATACATATATAGATGAATTTTTACAATGGAACATCAATGATTCAACTATAAGGTGCCATGTCAAGTTCAACAACATATTGAACTTCAAATCAGAGTATCCAAGGATTTTCATTTTCATTATTCAGAAACATTTTCCAATAGTTTTGCAATATGGAATTTCTTTCCCAAATTCTAGAAATCGATTCATCATGTAGTGATACATTCTTTTGGGCTTCATAATACATCTCCCTCTGATTTAGATCATCAGAGGCTCATCACCTGTCATGAGTAGATCATCAGGATATAAAATCAAGACCATAATCAATATCAAAGCCATACCTTGGAAATCATCATCCTAACTTCATCAGATAACTGTTAAATCTAGACATATCTAGATTGTAATTCTTTAAGCATAATTCCTTTCTAAGACAACATTATCATCCTTACATAACTCAATGTTGTACCATCAACAACAAATTTAACAAATCAGATTTGATAAGCCAAATCACGACCATTATCAAGGACATCATTATCATATTATTAATACTTTCAAACAAGAGATAGGTGGAGCTCATATCAAATTATGACTTCATCATGCCAACAAGTCAAGAATTATCAATCCAAACTTGACTAAGTCATTCTCATAATCATAATACAACTCATCCTATCACTAGGTGAAAATGCATACATCAAGGATGAGTCATGCAGGTTCGATTTTTCATGCAAAATCACAACTATCATTATTTCAACCATTGTGCTAAGAAAAAGGAGGTCAATTCTTGAATACCGACATAATTCATAGTGTCCACATAGCATTGAAATAAGGGCAAATCAACAATCATCAAATCAGATTACTAGACATAAGGTCAAGTCCAAATTTCTATCATAGGTATATCTATAATCAAAGCACATCTCAATTATCAATTCAAAATTATTGTGAAGCATCATGACAAAACACTTTTCATATATACCACTAATTCCAAATCATTCCAACCTCTTGTAGCACAAGCATAGTGACATATCTATATGTATGTTACAATCACCTACAAACACAAGTTAAATTTGTGTGTTCATGTTATGGAAAACATTCAACCATTTCCTGCTAGCATATCTTGCTATTACCTGTAATACATCTGTGGTACTAACATCTTCCAAGTGACCATCTGATTTCATGCACAATAATTCATTATATGATCAACAATTTAACTCAACAACTTTAGAAATCAATTAACAACAGAAAAATATGTCACAGGCATCATGATTTAGGGTGCAGGCATCTTCAAAAAGCTTCAGATGATGGTCAACAATAGTCAAACCCCTAGTTTCTCTCTTTAGGTTAACATGAGAGTGACTTTAGCTGCTTGGATGTTGTCTAGGCCTTAGCATGAGTGCATCTAGACATGGAATCTCCTAGATTTGTGACTGCATCTAGAGTAGAAAGCCTAATTTAAGGGCTTCAAATCTAAAACTCTGCTACAGATCAATACTGTCAGATGCACATAAATGATACTTCAACAACATAAAATACAAATAATAACATGAGTAAGAGTCTTGAAAGGATATTCTCCCTCTGATTGGGGATCTACTTCATATATCTTCATTCATGTCATCAGTCTCTCTCTAATAGAGTCATACAACAACATATATGTTAGATCATAAACATATGGCTATGAGCATAAATATTTCATCAAAGGTTAGACTCAAAGCAGCAAATAGATCTCAAAGATTATGAACACAATAAAACTTTCTATCAAGTCACTCCATCAATTTAGGACATTCAGTTTAACCATATGTTATCAAGACAAGGCCATAGGTAGTAAGAGATATTGAATATCAATATTACACTTATACCTCTCACATAAAATTTATCATTCTTTTCATGACCAATGAGATCAAATTTGGTCATTCAATAAATCTTTATCAACAACAAGAGTGTCAATCGCTCTTTCCATATGCTTTGATCATGCTTATCACAAGAATTACCAAAAGACTTATGTATAGGAGTAAATCAACTATCCTTTTATATGAAATCCATCATGATAGGTATCAAGAGTATCATTTTCTAGAGCCAAGGTAGATAGCCTTCTTTATTGGATCAAGATATCCAACAAACAGATCATAGCTTGTTAGTCAAACATCAAATGTATCAATGTATCAACATTAGATAGCCTCATAGGATTCGAGAAGATAAAAAATTCAACACTAGCAGAAACATTTCATTATAAGAGACAGATCTAAGTCACTTTCATATACATGTATGAGACATTAAAGAAAGAGGCATTCTCATCACACCTTAGGGCTAACCGAGCCAACAGCTAAAACAAGACATACCATGCATACCTCATTGTATTAAAATACCTGGGCACCTACTCATAGGTCACTTGAAGCACTTTGTTATCTTTTCATCAAGTACCTATTTGTCTCTTTCTATATTTGCATCTCAAAATTATCGTCATGAAGAATCTACACATCTCATCTCCTCAAGGAGGTTAGAAACACCCATATACTCAAATACATATTGAAGAAGTACAAGCAATAAACATAATCATCATATCTAACAAGTAAGAAGCATCATAAGAAAATAAATACTTATCTTCAATGAGATGTGATCCTCTCCATCTTGAACCAATCTTCAAGAGACATTAATATCCATAGTCCATATACCAATTTCGTCTTTAAGTATCGAAACAAATATGCTAGGGATTATCCCATCTAGGGCTTCATCAAGTTTCCCACAAGTGTTTGAGCATATTGACCATACTATATCTCATATAATTTCCATAAACCAAGGTTTTATCTCCAACACTAACCTTATATAATCCATAAAACCCTAATAATCAAGCTACCTAGGGTTTTCTTCAAACCGCAGAATTATTTTAAGTCTCCTCCATCCTCTTATTTCTTCCATCAATGATGTCATCATTAGGGTGATCTCCATGGATTTTATTTAGCCCAACTCTCATACCATGTTAATTTTTCATAGGGAAACATTGTTATTTTCTATGATAGTTGCATTTCATCATTAATACATTAGGTTCACCCCATATCATCATTACATTGTTCAGATCTACAAAATTATACATCAGAATGTGCAATTATATAGAAAGAAACAACATCACCAACATCATCAATGCTACAAAATATAAAAGGAATAGTAGAAGAAAGAATGCACACACATAAAGACACCAGGATTGGTTCAAGGCTATGGAAAAACCAACCATGGGGAAAACCCTTGCAAATCTTCTTCTTCTTAGATCATCATCAAGTGATGCAACAAAAGGGAGTACAAGGATCCATAACTTTATCTATGCAGTAAAACAATAACGATATCTATGAACCATATATAATCATGCTAGGAGTCAAAACCCTGATACTAATGGTTATAATGTGTTGTCATAAACTAATGTCAACTAATCTATATTGTTGTCACTGTGCCGAACACTGTTGAGAACTGTTGTCACCGTTAATGAGCCAAATACATATGTTTGCAGTGAAAAATAACAAATTAGATCTACATATATACAGATCTGTATACCAATAGAGAGAAACCCAGATATACAATTGAATCCAAGATGTCAAATCTTAGATCTAAACTCTGGTTGCCCTCATCACAACTATCTATGTGCGACCGAATCTCCTTGGTCGTTCTCTTGATCACTGTATGCGAGCGACTGTGACTGTAGAGTTGCTCTCAAGAGGCCTTCATGCATGTGAATGTGGCATAATACTACAACAACGTAAATTCGCTCCCTTATTGTTGTTGTACAAGCGATCTTGATTTCCTGGTCACTCCCAGGACTACTCTATGCGAGCGACTGAGGACTGGAACCTTCTGATCTACCTTTGAACACATAGTCGCTCCCATAAGCCTCTGTGCCAGTCTCCAAGGGTATATAGTAACTATTATAGGCTTATGTGCCAGTGAATGGGGACCAAAATTCCTTATTTTGTTCCAACGATTGAGATCTAGAAGACCCTAACCCAATGTGAATATTTCGCCTATGATTTCAGACCCTTGAGCGAACTTCTTCTATTGAACCTATGCGAACCAAGACAAAATAGAAGAGAAGATGTGTCCAAATGATATTGAGGTATCTTCTATTTACAGGATTTCTTGAGGGTTCACTTGGGGTTAAGGCTAACCCAATAAGTTACTCATGTGGTTAGGACTGAGCAATTCCATAATATATGTATGAATAAAATAATTCATAACTCAACTTACGCTTAACCAAATTAGGTGATCTTTAGGTCGATTTTGGTCCTCTCGAAAAGAGTAATATAATGCAATAATCATTTTGGTAATTTGAGCTGTCCAAGGTGGAATTTTACCGTAGTTTCAAAAAGTAACAAGTTCTAGAAGGTTCCTAAGAGGCCTAGCTAGGAAAAGATATTTACAGAGGCCTAAGTACGAAGGCAAGAAAATCAAGTGACAAGTAGCTCATTTGATCAAGTAGGTGAGGAGAGATGTAGTACTAAAGTAGGCCAGGTTAGAGGGATGAGTAAGGGTTGCTAAATGGAGGCCATGCTCATCCACTAAGAGCACGATTATCATGTGAGGGTTCACAATAATGTTGCATACCTTAATGGGTTCGAGCTACGAAGTAGAATGGCATATTGTTGGTTCTATTTTGGCAGATTGAGCTAAAGAGTGGCGACTCAAAAGAATTTGGGCATTTGATCTATCCAAGGTGGAATTTTACCGTAGTTGCAAAAATTAACACTCCCTCTCAACTCGGGAGAATTCCACTTGCCAATATTTGTCCATCAAACAATATGCCATTATGAAATCTTTGAGTGTCATCACGTATCATCACATATTATCTCTATAATGTAGTCATATTTCCATGTCTGTCTCAAGTGTCTCATCATCACAAATCATCATTGTACATCTCGATCTATCCTTTTCTTATTCCTTCTTATCACTTGATTGTTCTTGCTAGTATGTTGAACATTCTCGAATCTAGAAGAAGAAGAATTGTTACCGAAGGTGAGCTCAAGCTACCGCCCTCTATCCATCAAGCTACTATCTTGAATCTCTACTAGCGGGCTGCTACCTGTAATATCATCATCAATCATCATCAGAGAGCATATCATCAAGGAACACATCTCAACCTAGAGCCACATTGGGAAGAAATAGATTCCACCCATACATGACCATACGAGACCTAAGAAATATCAAAGGAAATACAAGTCAGATTCATGAGCCTCTTCCCTGCACTGATCTTTGCATAGCTTATAGATCGTTTCAATAGAACAATACTAATCCTTATCTAATGCCATAAGTTATCAAGGTTGAGACAGTCACAATATAAGCAAGAAAGACTTGGACACTTATTAACAACATTAGGTTCCTAAGGAAACATTTTCAAACAATACTCGATTATATAAACAAGGTGTTGATCTCACAATACTTTGCCACAACCAATATTTTGTAACTTTGTCACATAAGCAAGGTTTTTCATACACAACAAGGCACTTAAATTTCAATACTCTGACACACAAGCAAGGTTCTACATAATACTCTGTAAAAAACATTGATATATGCTCTTCTCTAGCAAATTGAAGAAAATTAATGTCAATTAGCTCTTGCAAAAAGAAGACTTCAAATATCTCTGTAGAAAACGTTGTCATAAGCCTCAATGACATAGTCAAATTTTAGTAGAGAGAACAATTCTATGTATAGTGTGCACATACTAAATAGATATCCAACAAATAAAAGGATCTCCAACAAATTTCAAGTGATGTGAATAGATTAAAAGAAACCACCAGTAATTACTGAAAGAAGCCTTTACTAGTTTGAATATATGGTATGTATATGTGTTGATCAAATAAACTTACTTTAGACTGATGAATATTCATATATGGAACTAGTGACTGAATTAAACCCATTAATCACATCAGTGCCATTATAAATTCCTATGTTAGCAAAGAAAACAAACACACCAGTGCTAGGACAAAATCGTTAATCTCAGAAAATGCACACATAATATTTATTTAGACTTCATTACTAACACAATGCAAAAAACATCCAATACATAACTACAAATGCAAAACTAATATAAGCTAATCAAAAAATAAACCAAAACCATTCATCACACTCTATACTATTAACATTCAAAAAGCAATGCACTTCAGTCCTTCACATGCACAACAACTCACCCTCACACTAATTTGTTTCAGATCAAAATAAACATACAAAACATTGATCAAATCATTATAAAAGAACTCAGATTGATCACGCTTAAGAACACCCTTAACCTATTCCAAAAAAATGCAAACAATAGAGAATGATTGATATTTTCACACATATCAATCTAAGATATTCATCTTAGGTCGATATCCCAAATGAACTTTTGGAGAGATATTTATAATGTTCAAGGAACAATATACCATGGGCCATTATGATGGTTAATTTGATGGTATTTTGTGACCAAGTCAATCATACCTTCAACCGTTAAATATATTTTCACTTAGAGAATTAAATAAAACATTCTAATAATTAGCATGAGCAATTACCATTGTTGAAGCCTAAGATAGTTCACATTTTCACCTATAGGCATCATCGCTAGGACGACACAAATTCCTAGCAAAAATCATCGCACGATGTTGGTTAAGCTCCCAACAAAGATGGTATTGTGCAACATTGTTTCCTAGCGAAGATAATATTAATGTTACTAAACTTTGAGATCCTCTGTCCAAAATTTTGTTCTACTACTCCACTGCTTCACTAGTCTCTTTGAGACCCTGGCTAGTCTCCTATAGCTCCATTGTCAATCGCGAAGGGTATGATACAATCCATGTTGACATAATATGCTAAGGTCACAGTCCAGGTTGACATCAAGGCCAACACATCAGCCTTAATGATAACAAAATGTGCTTTGTAACTAGACCTTTTTGTCAAATATTTAGCAGTTAACTAAGGAATGCATTGCTTTTAATATACCCATAATGTGTTATCAATTTCTATTTAAAAATGGGTGAATATTACAATAGAATCCTTTTTCCCTTCACAAATTGATTGATATTGTTGTTTCCCTTCATTAACATTTTTAAAAAGTTGAGAGATCAGAGTCGAGGTTACTATCTCAAAATTCCCTTAAAATCAACTAGGGAAGGAAATTGTTGGACCCTAGAGCCATGGTAGAAGGTTCGAGGTTAAAAGCACCGCTCATGGGATCCCCATTGGGCATGTGAAGTTTTTACACTAGTGCACATTGTTGGTTAAAATTTGAGTGATTTTGGGGCAGATCGTTGTTCATCCCCACCTGACCATTCCCCAAAAGCAGTTCAAGGGGGTGACTTTCATGGACAATAAACAAGTGCCCCCTCGCCTCCCCCCCCATGGAAGTTGGAAAGTCGAACCAATGAGCCCAATGATCTGATGATCTAGATTTCATTCTGAGGGATAAGCACAGGATTCAGCCTCCCACTATCATACTTGTTAGAGGATTTTGGGGACCATGCGCCACATGGGCCAACCCATCAATGCCAATTCAAGCGAGCGTGAATTTTGAAATGGTAAATTATAACTTGACTTTCCTTGCTCTCGTCCACCTGTCCCCTGTCATAGCCCAATCTCACCCAGCCACATATCCCTCCCATGACATCATCCCACATTAGCTAGCTATTGTCCCCACTCAATTTATAGAAGCCTTCCCACCTTGCATTTTCAAAGATTACTATAGGTTCTCGGTGCAATCTCTCTCACCAGTTACTTGTCTAGAACATCATTCAACCTCTCAGCCAGCCAGGAATCTCCTAGTGATGTCGTTTTTGACCCACTCCATGAAATCCAGGCAAATAGTTGGTCCCCTGCACCTATGAGTCATTCACATAATTCTAGAACATGAAGAAGGAGACTCCCGATACCCCTAAAGATTGTGAGGCCAAACCCTCCTCTAGTGCTGACCCTCTCATGGAAACAAAGGCACAAATTGTCGACACCTCTTGTTCTTACCATCTTGCTAACCTTCATTTCAACCTGTATGGTAGCCACGTTAGGGGATAAGACCCATTTTGGGTGGTTGAATAGGTCTATATTACCAAATTGTGCCCTTTGTGAACCACTTCCCTGAGTTCATCTCCTTGTTGACTACAACCTACATAGAGGAGAAAAAAGGTTTTGTCTCTTGTGCTGTGGCCAAAATACTTGAAGTAACCCTAAATCTAATAAAAAATCCCTACTTTACCCTAGCTCTCCTAAACCCCAATATTTGGAAGAAACCACGCTGGTTTGTCAAATACTTCACCCTTATAGTCGATGAACAACAATCCTTTATGCAAATGGTCCTAGCCCCTGGCCTGCAATATTTGCCTATTATTGACATTTTCCCCATAACCATCTTCGTAGAGCCCATTCAGCCTATTTTATCCCTAATTTCTTATCTGTTGGGGGATGATCATGCTAATATTTCTACTAAGGCCAATTTAGTTTTCCTGAGGAAAATGATGCATCTTGATCATTTATTTGACATTCCTTCCTACCTATTTGGGGCCATAAGATATCAGATGCACCATTTTCCTACCACATCATTTTTTAGATATTATTCCCTGTTGTTCTATTTGTTTGTGTACACTCATGTGGAAGAGTTCAAGTGCATGGGCCTCAATTTGGTGGTCAGTAATAAGCAAAGGAAATTTGTGTTCGATTGGGATGTTTTTTTAAGGCAGAGGCCATATTTTGCTGGTTATTCCCAATTTATATCCTCTTATATGGCCATTGCATATATATGATCCATTGTGTCCCCCCCAAAATTCTCCCTCAACAAAAATATATTCTCCAACTTAGCAAGGACACTAGGGTAGGGGACTAGTACTGTTTTGAGTACTACATAGAAATAAGGGTCTATGGGAGTGATTTCTCTCCTTACCACTTACCTGTCTTCCTTCCCATGAGGATTTTTTTGTTGGAATTCATTAGAAAAAGCCTTAATTAGGGCCAAGTCCATTTTTTCCCTACAAAGAAGGGATATATGTTTAAATCAAGAAGGTTTATGGGGCCTTTTATTGTCAAATCTAGGTATGCCTTCAAAGTAGTTGAAACATTACTCGAAAGGATGAATTTTGACCTTGGGGATGTCTGGAATTATGACCCTCATGGTGTCATTTCCCAAATAATAGAGAAGATCAAGGTTGCAACTTATGAGCATGAACCTATGCATAAGATCGAATGGAAATATAACTTTGATTAATGGCTTGTGAACATAGAGATGGAGATCGATGCTCCAAGAAACAAGGAGAAAGCACATAAGAGGACCATGGACTAAACTGGAGACATAGATATGGAGGATGTACACACAGTTTAAAGGGGAAAAATCTAAGAGGTAGAAGAATAAGAGCTTGAAACTAGGTTAGTGGAAACAAGGCTAGCTCAACCAGGTTTGCAAGTGACCTTGGAGGATCTACTATAGACTATTGAATCATCCTATTAAGAGGTAGCCATTTTAGATGCAAAGGGAAGTGCAACTACCACTGAGTCAAGCTGGCTTATTGGAAAGGCCATCGAAGAAACAAACAAGAAAGTGAGGGAAGTGATTCAACAACAAATGGAATCTCATTCAGTTCCATATCATACAAGGTTGTCTATCATGACTATAGATAGTGCAGATTGTGTCAACCATGACACTTTAATTTCATTTTTTATGTATAGCTTTTTATTTTCAATTAGTTAGTTAGATTTTGGTTAGTACAATTGTGCCACAGAGCACACTGATATTTTTCCATGATGATTTACTGTAAGAAATAAAGAAGGAATATTTTCTAATAGGCTCTCCCTCTGAGGCCCTTTAAAAACAATTTTATTCTACAGAACCGAGGGTTCATAATTTTGGTTTTCCAAGAGAGAATTCTTGCATACTATCAATGAAATGTATGCTTTGTGGAATATTAATACAATTTTTTAGCAATTCTGGCTCATCTGAATCTGCAGTATGTGTTATTTTCTATGTTATCCCATATGTTCTCACTATTCTTCTTAGATTTCACTTAGTAGTAGTTGCTAGATATGTTTTCATGAATTTATGGATTCATATAAGTTAAATGTTGATTACAAATGCCTATACTGATATGAAATCTAATCCATAAAATGCGCTCCATGTATCTTAACATTCCACTCAAATATATGTCTCCCCATTTCACGCTGAACTTTACTGCACTAGATTATTAGATTTAAGCCGTATGTATTGATTTTCTCTCTTTCTCAAGTGTTCTACCAAATTTACTACAGTGACTGATTAGCTGCAAGATTATGTGATGTTGGCCACTGTGAATCTAATATTAATGCTTTAGTGAGTAATAGTTTACATATGCCTTTGCATTTCCCCTCTTAAGGAAGGTTCTGAATCAATTTTCTCTCATACATATTAAATATTGAGTGTGATATGAATTTCTCGAAAAGCTTTAAGACACTCATTAAGATGTTCTAGGCATTGGCCTCTCTTCAACCCGGGGGCTGTCTCTAGGAGCTACAACATCTTTTGGTGCCATTGCTTGGGATGAATCAAAACAATTTTCCTAAATACGACAGTTGTACACCCTTCGGTAAGTTGAGAAGGAAGGGGTGTGGGTTGAATATCTCTCACCTGGGTGACTCCAATGTCTAGATCTCATTTTGACCACCCTAGCTTTCAAAAGGACGCAAACTCACTCTGATACTTCACAACATAGAACCATCCTATTTTTGAACTTGGAAAAATAATATCAAGTAGGATCTAAAAAGAAAGAACCCTTGTCACCCCAACTCTTGTATCCTCCTTTCCAAAAGTATCTCCTTATAGCTCTCAAAAGGTAGTGATAAAATGCTCAGAGTTTCACTCCAGAGTTCTTGAATATCCCGAGGAACATGGTCTACCATTTAGTCTATTCACTTCAAGAGTTAAAATCAAAGAAGCTTCTATCATTTTACCCTCTTTCGCATTGCATTCCTTCCCTGAAATTGAAGAATTTAAAAAATCTTTATAAACAGTCCCACACTGAATGTGAATAACTTCCCAACCTAGATCGAGTCAGTTGCAACTCAGATAACCCTTCAGCAAGGACTTGTAATAATTATTCTACCACCTTTCTTACTCAATGTTGTTATCCCAGGATTTCCTCTACACAAATATGCCCCATTGAACTTGCCACGACCCTTGAATGGTATGCCACAAGACTATCTCAATCTCTTGCCAAGATTCATAGGAGAAGATGACATCTCAACTTAAAAGCATGTAGAAAATTTCTATACATTTGTAGAAAACCTTAATGTAGAGAACCTTGATGTGTTGTTAAGACATTTTGTCCAGTCTTTGGATGGGGAAGCGAGGAAATGGTTTAAAGCCCTACCAAATGATTCAATCACTACCTGGGAGGAGATGGAGAATTATTTCATGAAGAAATGGTGGGAGAAGAGGGACCATGGATATATCCTCACTAAATTCTATGCCATGAAGAAAAAACATAATGAAGATGTGTCTAAATTCATAAAAAGGTTTAACAAATTGTACAATAGCCTTCCTGCTGAAATCAAACCTCCACAGGCTGCTGCTGAAGTGGATTTTGCTGGGGCTTTTGAACTAGCACTACAAGAAAAAAGGACATTGGTGAGGGGCAAAAAATGTCACCATAATCTCATTGGTGACAGTCAAAAGAGCATTCATCACCAAAAACTAAACGTCACCAAAATGCAGCGTCGCCAAAAGTATAGGTGTTGTAGTGACATACAAAGTACGCCACCAATAATGATTTATAATAATGAATAATGGCCATCACCATTTCATATGATCAATGGTGACAGAACATAGCCTCCGTCACCAAAAACTGAATGTCACCAAAGGTGGCATCACCAAAAGTATAGATGTTGTAGTGACATTCAAATTTCATCACCATTAATGATTTATAATGATGAATAGTGACTGTCACCATTGCATATGAGCAATGGTGACAGACCATAGCCTCAGTCATCAAAAACTGAACGTCACCAAAAGGATAGGTGTCATGGTGACATTCAAGTTCCGTCATGAATATTGATTATAATGATGGATAGTGACCATCACCATTTCATATGAACAACAATGATTTATTGTGATGGATCTTTAATGGTCGTCACTATTGGTGCATATATATTGTGACTTTCATTGACTGTCACCAAAATCCGCATTGCTAGAAGTATAGGTGTTGTGGTGACATTCAAGGTCCATCACGAATAATGACTATAATGACGGACAATGACTATCACCATTTCATATCAACAACAATGATTTATGGTTATGGACTTTTGAGGGTCGTCATTATTGATGCGTATATATGATGGCATTCGTTGACCATCACCATTTCATATTTTTGGTGAGGGTTGAAAAATGTCACCAAAGCTCATTGGTGATGGTCAAAAGATCTTCCATCACCAAAAATTGATTTTCACCATTCCATACGGATGTCAGGGCACGATGGAATCGAACCACCAACCTCCTGCTTGTAAAGCAACTATTATTCCATTGAGATAACACCCTTTAAAGAATTATACTTTTAAAAATTAGACCTTGAAACTTCATAAATCGTAAATTCTACAACTTTCAATAAATTAATGTCTTGACAATATTTTACTAAACAAGCAAATCAACATCGAAGTTGCAGGTCCCTACCTAATGGTTATTAAAGTTATGAAAAGTGGGTGGAGGGAAAAATATCTTTGTATAAGAGAATCAATATGTTTAGTTGAATACTCAATTAGAAGTGAAACTCTGAAGACATTTATAACCTATAAATGACCTATAACTAGCAAATACACCAAATATTGCAAAACAAATGTCATAAGTGGATAGCATATGGAAGAAGAGGAGGTAGGGACTTGGAACCCTTGTACATCTTGGAATACCTTAGCAATTGATTGTCACCATTCCATATGGATGTTAGAGCACGATGGAATCGAACCACCAACGTCCTGCTTGTAAAGAAGGTGCTCTTCCATTGAGATAACACCCTTTAAAGAATTATACTTTTAAAAATTAGACCTTGAAACTTCATAAATCGTAAATTCTACAACTTTCAATAAGTTAATGTCTTGAAAATATTTTACTAAACAAGCAAATGAACATCGAAGTTGCAGGTCCCTACCTAATGGTTATTGAAGTTATGAAAAGTGGGTGGAGGGAAAAATAGCTTTGTATAAGAGAATCAATATGTTCAGTTGAATACTCAATTAGAAGTGAAACTCTGAAGACGTTTATAACCTATAAATGACCTATAACTAGCAAATACACCAAATATTGCAAAAGAAATGTCATAAGTGGATAGCATATGGAAGAAGAGGAGGTAGGGACTTGGAACCCTTGTACATCTTGGCATGCCTTAGCACTTGATTTTCACCATTCCATATGGATGTCAGGGCACGATGGAATCAAACCACCAACCTCCTGCTTGTAAAGTAGGTGCTCTTCCATTGAGATAACACCCTTTAAAGAATTATACTTTTAAAATTTAGACCTTGAAACTTCATAAATCGTAAATTCTACAACTTTCAATAAATTAATGTCTTGAAAATATTTTACTAAACAAGCAAATGAACATCGAAGTTGCAGGTCCATACCTAATTGTTATTGAAGTTATGAAAAGTGGGTGGAGGGAAAAATATCTTTGTATAAGAGAATCAATATGTTCAGTTGAATACTCAATTAGAAGTGAAACTTTGAAGACATTTATAACCTATAAATGACCTATAACTAGCAAATACACCAAATATTGCAAAAGAAATGTCATAAGTGGATAGCATATGGAAGAAGAGGAGGTAGGGACTTGGAACCCTTGTACATCTTGGCATGCCTTAGCACTTGGCACATCTTAGCTCGATTGACATGTCTTTGTACTATCTGACACATGTTAGCATGCCCTAACATTCCCTAACACACCGTGGCAGTCATGACCTCACAACTAGGATTACATTTTTCCATGACTTGTGAACCTTACATTCACTAGAACACCATGGAACTCCCTAGTTGTCATGCCCTCTATTATCCTCCATAATGTCCCATGCTGATGAGGAGATAGATGGAGGTTACCACAGACCAAGATTTTAGTTTGGTAGCTAGCCCTACTGAACCAGAGAGGGATTTCTCTATGAAATCACAGGCAAGAGATGACTGAAATGTAAAGGATTTTAGGCTTGATAGCTAGGCTCAGGTGGGTTTTTGGAAAATTTAGGGACTTTGAACTCTGTCCACTGGTGTCTTATCTGGCAGGAACTTTGTCAAGGAGGAAGGAACTTGGAACTTTGTCTAGGATAAAGAACCTAACATGCATGATAGAAGCTCCCTAGAATAGAGTACCTCCTACCTAGAATAATGTCCCCTGATCAAAATATAGAACCCTTCTCTACTATGCAATTTTCTTAAAGATAAATATGTGCATAAAGTAGTACTAAGAAAAACACCTAAATTAAGAAAAGTGAGCATCTAAGTCAAACTATAAAAGTATACTAAATATGACTCTATATAAGTTTGGGAAACACTAGACAAGCATGCTTGCATAAAACAACCATAGGATTCCTAAAATCGATGCGATTCTTTCATCATTGCTATACTGTCACAACAAAACTAGAATCTTTAGCATGTACACTAAGGCTGTATGCATCCACTGAAGGTGTAAATTGAAAGGATCTGCTGATATGAAGTATTATTGAAGGCAAAACACCTTCAAAACAATAGATAAATTTTACTGTGGATTCAATCCATTTTCACACAGACCAAGGCTGCTACTAGGTACACTTCTCCGTTGAATGGAAACTGTAATGTATTGTAGTGTTGCTGAAGAAAAAACACCTATAGTGCAACACGAATAAAACTCTAACAGATATTGTCACTATAGACTCAGTTGTAGATGATCTCATCAATATAGGTAATAAATTCGATAATTGAAAAACCAAAAGGTGAGATGCATAGATGATCTGAAATGATCATAAACTAAAACTGATGTAGAATTAATTAACCATTAATGATTTGAATGTTAGCTTGAAAGTGCAAAAATCGAGGGAAACTATTTGAGAAGAAGAATTTATGACAGTTGATTAAACATAAAATCGATGCATAACAGAAGTGAAAATAGTAGAAACATAGCTATACCAGATAGAAAAATTGATGAGAGAGTTCATCCTTGATGGGCTACGTCTTCAGGTTCGCTTTCAAGATGGGTGACTATTTTTATTAGGAATGAGAAGAAGGTGTTGATTACATAGATAATTGATTAGTCTAAAGGTTCACACATGCACTTATAATCATTGTCATCAGATAGCCATCTAAACCAGCTTTCCAAGGCCTCTTACGATTTCCAAAACCAACTTCGAATGCTCCTATAACATTGAAAACAAAACTGACTATGACATCCAGAATCTGCAAGCAAAAGTCAGAAAACAACTCTAATGTCCTCCATGGACAAAACTACCTCTTATAGGCCTGCAGGTACATCAAAACCACCTTTGGCTGCATTTTAGATGAATTAGTTGCAATATGGATAGGGTTTGAGCTCGGTCTAGTGGTGAATTGACACATAGGGTAAGTTTAATGGTCATTGAATTAATTGTTAAACAAAATCACATCTAAAACCAATTAATAGACCTTATAACATATCCAAAACTGTTAGTTGTTATTTAATGGCATGCTAGACAGCTGGTTGTCATGTGAATAGGCTTGCAGTCAAACCATAGACTGCCACGGTAACATTAGCCATGACGGTTTTGACTATCAGTGCAGTTGTCTATCCCTGCATATGATAGTTGCTTTGTGATTAGCCTCACTGCCTCCCCTCTTCATGGTTCTGTCAAGGTTTATCCATTGGTGGAGGTGTTTACATGCGATGGTTTGTTGACTATTCTCGTTGCGGTAAAGGCCATAGTTAATGCTGCCCGAAAGTTTACGTTACAATGTTCACATGTTAACAGTCCAGCTGCGATCTAAGAACTGGTGGTTAACTCCAAAACTATCAGCACAAACCTCCGACGGTTTGAATTACACGTTTACATGTTGGCCTTCTCCGACGCGGTTTGCCTTCACGGTTAGGGCTGACTGTGTGTTATATTGTATTGTTTTTTTTATGTAATTTTTAAGGCCGAGAGTTGATATGAGGTTAAAACTTAGGCTTTTAGGATTAGGACTTTAGGGTTATGTTTAGATTTGTTTTAACACATGGTTTTTGTATTACAATAGGTTTGATACATAATTTTAATGTGGTAGGTTAGGTTTTAGATGTAGGATTAGGGTTTTAACAATTGATCACCCATTTACAATCATTCGTTGCTAAGTGACATTAGCGACATTTGTCGCCTAATGAAGAACTTATCGACAATGTGACATAAAAGCACACACATCGTCAATGCTATCTACCTTTGTGACGACAACCCTGATGACGAACCTATGCCATGGACGAAACCCATGTCAAACCCATAACCTGTGAAGTCGTATGACAAAATATATGTCCTCGACCAATCTTGGTGGAACTGTCGATGAATACAAGTCGACAGCTAGTTACAAATCCATATCCACTGAATGCCATGAAAACCATAAACATTACCTAAATAGCTTGATCCATAACCAACATTGTCTAATTGTTGAAGTTGAACTGAATTGACGATGACACTGAACACTGATGACGACACTTGAACACCTGTGCAACTGAATCAACGAGATTCTCTTGGATCATTCTTCTCCACTTGAAAGCTTTTGGACCACAAAAGTTTGACTAAACAATTAGTTGATGAGGGTAGAACTCCCTCTCTTTCCACTTTGACCTGAAGATGTACCAATACATTCAATCAATCACTTGTAAGTGATGACCCTGATGATGCTAACCATGGCACATTCTGAGTTGGTGACCTATTTCATCCATTTGCAGTATGAAAAACTTGTGATGATGGGGAAACAACCTGTTATCAACATGTCAATTGAATTCTTTCCATGAAGAACCATGAGTTAGTGATTCACAATCTATGAAAACAATCTCTATTGGATGTTGTTTAATACCATCAACATGTATAAAAAACCTATTTTGCAGAATGACAGAGACAATCAAAGATATATTTGACATCAAACCAACTATTTGATTTATCATACTTTCCTGATGCCTGATTACTAAGTGAACTTGTTGCAATGAACTTATCCAACTGTAAGGTGAAATTTTCTACAGCTTAGTTTGATTATGAAAGTATTGAATTAGTTGTTGATTTGTTTGAATCACTTTTCCTTCATTTACATGATGTTTCGATTGATTAGAACTTTCCTCTGATGCATAAGTTCCCATTAGACACTTTGACATTGCTTTAGAAAAGGCTTTGATATTAAAACAAATAGGTTTCCTCTCCACTTGAAAAGATGTTTCCAAACTATTTGAGACATGACATGGCGACACAATACAAGGGAAATCAAACACTGACTTTCCCCAGTACTGATCTATGTCCCTGCAACTATTAAGTTCCAAACTTAAACTGATTTGATTCATTCTAAAATTATGAAGAGGAGATTTAGGCATAAACTGTAATTCATGTTGTAATCCCTGCTTATGAATAAGATGTTTGGTTTTACATAGAATTGAACAAGTTTCTATCTCTTTAATCAAACCATCTTTAAGCTGAGTTGCATAACTTAAACAAGAATCATGTTGATTGGTATGTTGATCCTTTACACACATGATTACAAACCTCTTATTTGAACTTATTAATCGCTTCATCTGATTAACATTAACTGAATTCAAGTGATTTTTTGTTTTGATGTGCCTTGACAATAAATTCAACCCCATCTTTCTTTAGGTGATATTTATGTTCTCTCTTGTAAAATACTGCATCACAATCACAAAGATAAGGACTTCCTAAGAAAACTCCACATGTCTACTGGGACCACATCTAATTCCACTTCATCAATGTAATTAGCTATTATGGCAAATCTTAATCGACACTGTTTGGTGACTTTTATCTGAGTTGATTTATTTAGCCATCCTAATGAGTAAGTTCTTGGATGATTCTATGTTTCCAAACCCTAACTTTTAACTAAATATTCATAGATTAAATTTGCTTGTGATCCATTTTCAAACATTGTATTTATCTTTGTATGCTTAGAAGTTATCCATATATTAAACAATTCAACTCTTTTATCCTCATGTGAAAGATTTATGTTTGAAGAAGATGCAATAGTTTTCAAACTTGAACTAGTATCAAAAGTTTTACTTGTCATAACCATGGCGGTTATCCTCCTTTCATCACCTGAATCTGAACCTAGATCCCGCTGGACTGCTGCAATAGCCTTCTTTTCATCCTTATCCTTAAGGAGCTTTTTGGGATTAAGTTCTGGATGAAGTTTCCAACACTTCGATTCATCATGACTGATTCTCTGGCAATGAGAATGTTATGAAACCAGCTCGAGAAAAGATAGAAAAGATAGATCAACGTCTTAAAATTCAGCCTCTTCGAGGGGGCAACCTCCTTTACATTACATAAATGAACAATTCTTGGATGATTCAAATGATAAAACCTCCTTTCTATA